>JAOTNS010001422.1:1312500-1452500 GCA_028476615.1 Culter alburnus
TATCTATCCGTCTGTCTGTCTTTCTATCTGTCTGTCTATCCATCCATCCATCCATTCATTTAAGGCCTTTAAATTTAAACCCTTTTCAAAACTTTCAAACAAGACTTTGTGTCAAACAAATTTTGCTTTTGTAGAAAATAAAAAAAACTGACAGTATATAAACAGTCATATGGATTTCAATTCATTTTTCTTCTACTTCCTTGCCCTCAAATTTGAATGTCAATTCTACATTTAACTATATGAATTCAAATTCAATTCAGTTTCAGGAACTAAACTGGAATATAAAAGCACCTTCTCTTTCAATCTCCTCCTCAGTCTCTCTTTTGATGACTGCAGTAAGCAGATCTTCCCGCTGTCTGTCTTCTCCTCCTTGTCTTCTTTCTTTCTCTCCTCTTTCGCAGGCTCATCCTTCGCTCCTCTCTCCGTGCGGGGCTCAGGCTCCTCATGTTTTACATTCTCTGTCTCTTTGGTATTGCGTGTGAGGCCCCTGTCGGCCCCCGGGGGCCCTTGATTGAAACTGTTCGTCTGGTGTTTGGGATGCTGATGCCAGCGGCGGTTCTGGCTGTAGCCATGATGCGGCCCGCCCTGCCGCCCGCCCTGGTTTTGCTGCCCCTGGTAACCCCGCCCTCCGTGCTTAGTGCCGGCACCTGATTGGTCTGCGTTGGGCTGTTGCATCTGATTGAGCTGCTGTTGCTGCTGCAATCCCTGCTGCTGCTGCTGAGGATTCTGGGATTTCCCGCCAGCCCCTCCTCCTCCAGGCAGGCGCTGGGGTCTCCTAGAACAACAACAAAAACAGCCTGTTATCGACAAGATCAATGAGTGTGCTTCCTGCCCATGCAAACACTGTCTGTTGTGTGTGGTTTCCAGGGTGTTGCTAGGCAGTTGCTGTGGTGTTCTGGAGCGTTTTTAGCATGTTGCTATCTACTTGAGAGATTTGGGTAGTTTCTAGGGTGTTGTTAGGTGGTTGCCAGCGTGTATTCGTTAAATAACTGGTATGGTGTTCAAAGCAGTAGTCATACATTGTTATGCAGTTGCTAAGGTCTTCTGGGTAGTTGCCAAGATGCTGCCAAGCAGAAGCTAGGATGTTCTGGGTGGTTAAATAAATAAATACACAACAACAAACAACAAATAAATAAATGCATAAAAACAAACAAACAAAAATACACATATATAAAAAAAATAAATAAAATTCTGATGGATAATGCAGGACAACAAAGATTTAATTTTAAGAACATTCTGGGAGTTTAAGACAAAATAATGAGCAAAGAAATTCAATACATACACAAATAATACAACAAATACACAAATAAATAAATAAGTGTAAAAATAAGTAAATAAAATACTAAGTTTTAATAATCGTTCTACTTTTTTGAGAATATAGACATCCACACCATACTATACAAATGATTACGAGAGAGAGCAAAAATTTGGAATCAGTTTCAGAACGATTTCCAGCTGATGAACAAATTAAAACATGAGAGTCAACAGAATGTTATCATGCATTGGTGTGGATGTATAGCTATCTTTACAGTGTTCTTTACAGTTATCGTTCTTGGTGCGAACGGGCCTTTACCCAAAATATGAGCATTAGTAATAGTGATGATCAACTTAAAGGTGCTACAGAGGATCTGAGAAACCAAAGACTGTTAGTGAGTTTTTGAAATGAGCGCATGCGTAAGAACAACCCCCCTCCTTCACAGCTCATTTCGAGGGAACGCCTCCCAAAACTCGTGCACAAGTATTGGAACACGAGTGTTTACCACCGGCATTCGCTGTGTCGTGTTAGTGGATTCATTATGTCGGACTCACCGCAGGTAACTCATAATCTGCCGTTGTTACTCCTGTCTCCTGACAAAAACATCGCATGCGGCGCCTGTAGAGCGTGGAAAGTTACTGGAGCGCGCAGCCGCGCACGTCTCTCACAAGGAACGTCATGGCAGTGATTGACAAGCCAGAGGGCTGATGTTTTTAAGGCCCTACCTCGTGCACAGATGATGTATATTAATATTATTCCTTTCAGTGCACCTAATAAATAGTCTTTTATCAATTAGTAAAGACAGTTTCAAGTAATATTGCAAAAATGTATAAAACAAAACATCCTCTGTAGCACCTTTAAATACCACTGCTAATAACTGCAGCCACACACAGTGTGTGTGTTAATGTGTGTATAATGATTTACGGCAGATGTGAGTCAAAATGCAAACACCCAGATCTCCATGTTTGCACCAGGCTGACGGGATGATCTATCTTCACCAGCAGAACTCCAGTCATCCAGACCAACACTGGATTGCGGCTTTACAATCGCACAAGCCTGTGTGTGTACATTACATGTGTTTGCATACATATAGACACGCTGACATGTGCTGTCTGCGTCAGCGTGCATTAACAGCACTGAATGTGTTAGAACATGTTATGTGTCATTAATTATTACGGCTGTGTGGACAAATGTTGGCAACACTGACTGCAATAATCTGACTTATATTTGGATTCATTTATGCGAGTTACAAATTGCAGAAACAAAATGCAATACACTTCGTCCAAGTTAAGGGTTTCAATTGCATGTTTTAGTCATCACTGAAAGTAAAATGCTGAATAAAACATCAAAATAATGCAAACCAATCTGAACAAATTCAGTGTTTAATATACAGGATTTTGGGACCATTGAGATTTCACTATGACTAAACAAAAAATTGACATATACAGCAACATAATATGTTAATATAGATTTCAATGAATATATTTAGACCTAAATTTAAAATGTATGTATATGAATTGCATAGCTTGTCAAATTGCCCCTATTTGAGTGTGAGCAAAAACACGCCGTTTTTGTGTGTCCCTTTAAATGCAAATGAGCTGATGCTCCCCGCCCCCTTTCCAGAAGAGGGCGGAGCTTTAACAGCTCAACAACAACAAAGCTGGAGAATCTCACACAGCCAAAATGACGAAAGTGTTCAGCCTTACATTGTTCAAACCGGAGTCTACACTGATGGAGAGACTCAGGAAGAAGTTACAACTTTTAGAATGAAACTCAAAGTTACTGGGTTGTCCTTTTTCACATTTTCTGGGTTGGTAGATGCACCAGGGACATGATTATAGCACTTAAACACAGTAAAAGTCCGATTTTCATGATATGTCCCCTTTAATGATGACAAATATGAGTACTGTGTATTTAAAACACATTCAGTTTATTAGAACTATTGCAGAAATCTCACCGATTTCTCACTGAAAAACTCAATAAAAAACTTTTATTAAAACTGAAACCGAAATGGATGGAAATTTTCTATGCAATTCAAATACATAAATCTTGAGTCTATATTTATAGCAATAAAGAAATTAGAGGCAATTTGTTCCATGCCAGCACTGTTGTGCACCACTTTCTAGGGTCAGTAATGTAGGATGAAGGAACAAGGTCAATTTTACTGCTTCTAAGAAGACTAAAGAGGCGCACAGAGGCCTGAAGCGTACACACAATGACCATCTCAAAATCGACAACATCAGCTGACACTTCAAAGGCTAACGTCTTCACTCGTGACCATTAACAAACGTAACCTCTGCTCGCCTGTGAAACATGGTATTCTGCACCCTTTAAAACACTCACGCACACATGATGCCACACACACGGGAATCTCCTCGCTGAGAGGACATGCTTTACGTTTGATTGACAGCTTTAGAGTGAGATGTCCAGGTTAAGGTCATGTTTGACCGTGGAGTTCTGGTTTTACGAGGGGTTAATTTTAGGGGAGACACACACTGAGTGTGCTGAATGACAGCTTGAAAATAAGATGTCGAGGTGCTGACCGTGACATTCCTTAGGCTTTACGTAGGTTAACCCCTGACGTCGCTCCACAGGAACATGTGTCGCACAGATACTTTTGTAATGATGCTTTATAATACACAGTATATATTCTGCAATAAAAAGTCATGCAGCATTAACAACATGTAGTTTTAGCATTTTAACTAATTTCCTTTAAAAGCCTTGCAAAAGTACATTTTAACCATGCAAAAGTGCAAATCTCGACAGAACATGAAAAAAATCTAGATGAAAAGAATCTTTGAAGAAAAGTTTAATTTGGAGTTGATTATAATGAAGTCCTTGAACGTGTTTCAGAGAGAGTCAAAGCACTTCCATTCAATTAAAATCAAACATCTGCTCAACAGAATCACATGCGAGAGACTTCAGATATATAGAGTAAAGTAATATCCCAATTAGATGTAGAAATTAACCTTTGACTTTGAAAATTATTAAACACAAAGGTTAGAAAACCAACCCAATGTTAGCTGTTAACCTAATAAACCCAACAGAACATCCTAACTAGACATGACACAAGGAAACGACACATCATTTCTCCCATTGTTTTGTTGTAACCTGCAATGACCATTACAAGCACAACATGATAATACAGGGTAGCTCCGCCCACAATGAAATCTCATTGGTCCAAATTCCTGCTCTATAGCTGTATTGCCATTCATGGCAATTTATGCATTTGGCAGACACTTTTATCCAAACTCCCTGAAACGCCTCCATTGTAGTCTTGAGTTTTTCTTCCGGGAACAAACACATCACAATATTCCTCATTTAATTATTTCATATGCAGAATAAAGGGGCGGGGCCTGGTTGAGTTAGTTATTAGTGTGTGTTGAAACTCGCCATTATGGTAAGGGGCAGGACATTTCCCAAACACGCTCAAACTGCTTGACCAATCACAGCACACTGATCCAGCCAACCAATCAGAGCACAGTGTGCTTTGCAGAAGGAGGGGCTTCATAGAGACGGGAACTAAACAGAGCGTTACTGACAGACTGGGAAGAGAGGAGCTGCAACAATGACAAATATGAGAAAAATTATGTGCTTTTTAAAGATTCAAGCTTGAAACTTATTCTAGTAGAGCCCAAAACAAAATCAAGATTCTGTAAGGGTGTGTTCACACTTGTCACGTCTTGTTCAATTAAAACGAACCCTGGTGCGATTGCTCTGTTAGTGTTCGGTTCATTTGAAGATGTGTGAACGCTGCCATCCGAACCCTGGTGCGCACCTAACAAGTGAACTCTGGTGCGGTTCGAATGATATATGAACGCAACATGGACCAAAGACATGTAAACGAACCAAAAACAGGAAGATGAGACCCTAAAAAGGACAGTATCCTCACGCATATCAGTTTTTCTTGCAATAGTCACGAGTTTGCCCATCACAGGCATCAGACACACGTCTCCACGCAGCAGCAGATCGTTTGTGTGTGTGACGGAGGGATTCCCGCTGCTGTTTTGACTCCTTTACACATTTTATAAGCTCTTCACGAGTTTCCAGCTGGCCAAAATACACCATAAAATTCAGGTTGTGAACGTGTCCCTGTGCCTTTAAGTTCAGTATCTTTTGGTTCGGTGATAAAATTGCCAATTTTAAATGGTTAGTTCACCCAAAAATGAAAATTCTGTCATTTATTACTCACCCTCATGCCGTTCCACACCCGTAAGACCTTCGTTAATCTTCGGAACACAAATTAAGATATTTTAGTTGAAATCCGATGGCTCCGTGAGGCCTCCATAGGGAGCAATGTCACTTCCTCTCAAGATCCATAAAGTTATTAAAACATATTTAAATCAGTTCATGTGAGTACAGTGGTTCAATATTAATATTATAAAGCCACGAGAATATTTTTGGAGCGCCAAAATAACAACTTATTTAGTGATGGCCGATTTCAAAACACTGCTGCAGGAAGCATCGGAGCACAAATGAATCAGTGTATCGAATCTGCTGTTCGGAGCGCCAAAGTCACATGATTTCAGCCGTTGGCAGTTTGACACGCGATCTGAATCATGATTCGACACACTGATTCATTTGTGCTCCGATGCTTCCTGAAGCAGTGTTTTGAAATCGGCCATCACTAAATAAGTTATTTTGTTTTTTTGGCGCACCAAAAATATTCTCATGGCTTTATAATATTAATATTGAACCACTGTACTCACATGAACTGATTTAAATATGTTTTTAGTACTTTATGGATCTTGAGAGAGGAAATGTCATTGTTCCCTATGCAGGCCTCACTGAGCCATCGGATTTCAACTAAAATATCTTAATTTGTGTTCTGAAGATGAATGAAGGTCTTACGGGTGTGGAACGGCATGAGGGTGAGTAATTAATGACATTATTTTCATTTTTGGGTGAACTAACCCTTTAAAGGTGATAGAGAGGATTTTTTCGTCGACTGAGAAACCAAAGACTGTTAGTGAGTTTTTGAAATGAGCGCATGTGTAAGAACAACCCCCCTCCTTCACAGCTCATTTCGAGGGAACGCCTCCCAAAACTCGTGCACGAGTATTGGAACACGAGTGTTTACCACCGGCATTCGCTGTGTCGTGTTAGTGGATTCATTATGTCGGACTCACCGCAGGTAACTCATAATCTGCAGTTGTTACTCCTGTCTCCTGACAAAAACATTGCATGCGGCGCCTGTGGAGTGTGGAAAGTTACTGGAGCGCGCAGCCGCGCACGTCTCTCACAAGGAACGTCATGGCAGTGATTGACAAGCCAGAGGGCCAATCGTTTACGCGATGATCGCGTAAACGATTGGCTGATGTTTTTAAGGCCATACCTCGTGCACAGATGATGTATATTAATATTATTCCTTTCAGTGCACCTAATAAATAGTCTTTTATCAGTTAGTAAAGACAGTTTCAAGTAATATTGCAAAAATGTATAAAACAAAACATCCTCTTTAGCATCTTTAATGCTAATCGGACCAGGACTAATTATTTATTTATTTATTTGGTCCAGACTAAACAAACCAAAAGAACCGAACTACAAGTGTGAACACACCCTAAAAGTGTCTGATTTTTATTTATTTATTTATTTTTTTTTTAATTGGCATTTTCATTTTGTATGTGTGTGTGTGAAAGACAGAGACACACACCAAGAGACACTTCAGTGTTTAAGCAGAGCAAGAGCTGGATTCAATGGTGTCCACCCAACCCTTCCCTCATTCACACCACACACACACACACACACACACACACACACACACAACAATACAAAAAAAAAGTTATGAGAAAACCTCTTACATAACAGTAACAATGTGTTTGTTTTACACAAGATAAAGCCTGACTGACAGGTCTATTAACGAAGGGGAATCTTCACACTTTATGTCTGCATCTCTTGTTCAAGTTAAAGATTTAAAATGATACAAACAAAAATTGAAATACAATGCAAATCTGCTGATCAAAATTCGAAAACACATCCTTCCAAAATGTTTAAATAACTAGATAGAAAGATTTGAAAATGACAACATACTGAACAAACTGCATCTCTGTATTTTCTTAAGATAAATATGCTTTTTACTATGATTAAGTCTACAGTAACCCACACTTCTCCATCACAGAATACACACTAGATCTCCACCATTTAAAACAGATCATCTCTAGAGGATTCTAGAAGCATTTCAGTGTTTTCAGGTAATGTGGTTGACTGATATATTGCCAACAGTGGTGGAGAGTAACAGAGTATTTTTACTTCGTTACTGTACTTAAGTACATTTTTCAAGTATCTGTACTTTACTGGAGTATTTTTATTTTGAGCAACTTTTACTTTTACTTCACTACATTCCAAAGCATAAGATCGTACTTTTTACTCCACTACATTTCATAAAACATATCGTTACTCCTTATTTTAAAATGAAGAAATGTCACATGCTCAGAGACGCAAAAGCGGTGTCCGATTCGTGCACGAACTGATTCTTTTCAATCATCCTGTTAAATCGGTTCACAAATCACATCAACAATTCATTCGAGAATTGGACTGATCGTATTGCAGCTGTTCTTGCGTCAACAAATCACTGATTCAATGATCCGTTCAGAGCGACTCTCCAGTGAACTGAATTTACAAGTCTGACTGAAAATTAGCCAAGAACTGGGGATCCTCTGAGTGCGTGCACGACTGATGGCGAAAAGTAAGTTAGCCTACTAATGTTGAATTTTAGGATGAATTATTGTAACTGAAAATCATATTTAGGTCACAACTGTCAGTAGTTTGTGAACTAAATCTGCTGCAAAGGGCGATCTGTTTAAGCCCACTGAAATGCTTTAATGCGACACATTCACATCAATGTGTCTATAGATCGCGATCTCGATTCAATCAGATCAAATCGCATTTTAAAACTTGCCGCTTCAAATAACGGTTTTATCGATTACATTACACTAGGAGGCGCCAAAGTGACATAAAAAGTATTTGACATTGAATGATTCATTCGAAAGATTTGTTCAAAAACAATGACTCATCTAGTAATGAAACAACAAGGGAAGTAGTTATGAGTGAGTCATTAAATCATTCATTCAAACCCATTTTTTAAAATTAATTAATTAAATATTTTTATACTGCAGCAATTAATATTTTGTCCTCTAGTAAATAATTATACGCAATTTTGTTTAGTTGTCTATTCAGAATCTCAACTCTAACACAAATTAAAATAACACGTATGCATGTTCATCTGCATGTATGCATGTATTTAGCCCAATATGTTTCGTCTGTTTTTATATTGTTTGTCAACACACATTACATATTATGTATCCGCATCCACTAATCTTCCATCCAAACTGACTAGTGCTGGCTATTTGACAATTCATAATCATTCATAATTATTTTGAGCAATAGGATTATATAAAATATATAATATAAAATTAAATTATATAAGTGGCCTATATAAAATTACAAAATAAACATTCATCAATCAGTACTTTTTTACTTAAGTACATTAAAAATCAAGTACTTTTGTACTTTCAAGTAAAACTGAAAAGGAGCACTAAATACTTTCACTTGAGTAATATTTTATGATACATATCTGTGCTTTTACTCAAGTTCTTGATTTGTGTACTTCATCCACCACTGATTGCCAAGGCCGATATAATGGCTGATATTTGGCATAAAGTGTAGGAAGTGGGAATTTTGTGTTGACATGTGTTGACTTTATGCTTTATATCAGCATTGGCCATATCGGTCCACCACCAATGTCTTTCACTCCACCAGAACCATTCCCATAATGACCTTCATTAAAGGGTTAGTTCACCCAAAAATGAAAATGATCCCATGATTTACTAATCCTCAAGCCATCCTAGGTGTATATGACTATCTTCCTTCAGTCAGACACAATAATGTTTATAAAGTTATAATTATGGATATTTTTCTTACAAAAACCCATCGCTTCGGTTCAGAAGGCCTTTATTAACCCCCTGGATTACTTTTATGATGGATTGATGTGCTTTTTTTGGGCTTCAAAATCTTGGTTACTATTAACTCCCATTATAAAGCTTGGAAGAGCCAGGATATTTTTAATATAACTCCGATTGTGTTGTCTGAAAGTCATATACACCTAGAATGGCTTGAGGGTGAGTAAATCATGGGATAATTTCATTTTTGGGTGGACAAACCCTTTAACATTCCCTCATACCCGCCACCTTAATGCCTGTGATTTGGATTTCAGTTCCGTACGGAGATACTTTGTGGATTAATGATGACTCAACTGAGGTGAGAGGATGAGAACATACTGTACAGTGATCAGGATTTGTTGTGCAAGCAGAATAAAGCAAACAGGATCTCAAGGACACAATTCCAGGCTAGTCAGAAGATGGTTAGTTTGAATCCCAAGAGCAGGTTGGAGCCCACAAGCAGCTCATGAGTCTGGTTTTCAGGAGCGAAGTTTGTAAGTGGAAGGACAAGAGTGAGCGGACAGGATTCAGGAGAGCTGTTTCGAGCTGGACCCGTTTGAGACACTGACCTGGACACTTGCCGCTTCCCCTCAGCTGGCAGTAGCACCGTCAGCTCGTCCCGGGGCGGATCGAATCGGCTACGGGTATGACAGGGAGATGATGTGTGAACAATGAGGATAGGAGGATAGAAACAAGGAGGAACGGAATGCAAGAAGACAGGAGAGAACTAAAAGAAACAGGAAGGACAAAAGGAAAAGGAGGAGATGGGACAGTAAAATCTAAGACAAAAATGCAAGAATAAATCATTTATGAAATCTACTTTGGAAAAAAAAAAATAGAATAAATGAAAAATAATGACTATAAAATGTTACAGGAGCTACAGGACTGAATGTCATGGCATCTACATAATGCTACAAAAGCCAAGAAACACTGCAGTAAATAAGAAATGGCAGGATGGATTCCATGATGGAAGTTTCTATAAAATAGGAGCAAGGGAACACTTTGACTGCGAGTGGCACGTACACTTCCAACGACATGGATCGTCAAAGAAACCCCCCAAAATACTGTCTCTTTTGATGGTCTATGTGTCCATGTCATCCCTCTCTTTTCCATTGTGAAGGTCCACCATCGCTCCTCATCCAGAGGGTGGACAGAGTCTGAGTTTATTCCGGTCCATCAGGTGTTGTAGATTATCCTGCTGCTGAGCTTCTTTATGTGCTCGAAATGACTGAAACACGCAACAGAACCCACACAGACCTAAAAAGCATAATCCTTTGCCTCAAACTATATTAAAAATGTTACTTAAAATAAAAAATAAGTACAATAAAAATATAAGATAAATTACATATATACGCACACACAACACCTTTTGGAGTAATTAAAGGTGCAGTATGCGATTTCTCAAAATCGTTGTTGAGCACCGTTAATATTTGAAATCAACCCAAACAAACACACCCATCCCTTTATTGCTCCGCCCCCAAATTGCACAAACACACAATGCAAGAGCGTCTCTTAGCAAAAGTGAAGCAAAATAATGCTTCGTGAAAAATAAAGTGAACAAGGAAGCACAAAAATGAACATACAGTCACAACAGTATATACAAGCAAGAGTTTGTTGTTAGTCGCCAGCAGCACACACTTAAAAACAATGTTACTCAAGTATGGAGCAGAAACAACACAACCTCAGCGTCCATTTCCAGGCCTTCCTGCTTAGGTTTCTCAAGTGCTGGAAAGCTTTTCTAATATTAACATGGGTCCTAAAGCTCTTGCCTGATCATAACCCTTCTTTTTCTCTGTATCTTTTTTGTAATGTCTCTCAGCCATCTCTCTTTCTACAGTCTTTCTTCAAATCTCCCTCTTGCTCATTCCTCTCTTCTCCCCCATCATGAGTGGACACGCCCCCTACTGCTGATCGGCACACTCTCCTCACCCATCATGAGTGGACACGCCTCCTACTGCTGATTGGCTCACTCTCTCCTCCCCCATCATGAGTGGACATGCCTCCTACTGCTGACATGAGTGGACACGCCCCCTACTGCTGATTGGCTCACTCTCCTCTCCCATCATGAGTGGACACGCCCCCTACTGCTGATCGGCACACTCTCCTCACCCATCATGAGTGGACACGCCTCCTACTCTGATCAGAGTGGACAGCGCTGATCGGCTCACTCTCTCCCCCATCATGAGTGGACACGCCCCCTACTGCTGATCTCTCTCCTCTCCCATCATGAGTGGACACGCCCCTACTGCTGATCGCACACTCTCTCCTCCCCCATCATGAGTGGACACGCCCCCTACTGCTGATCGGCACACTCTCTCCTCCCCCATCATGAGTGGACACCCCCTACTGCTGATCGGCACACTCTCCCTCCCCATCATGCACGCCCCCTACTGCTGATCGGCACACTTTCTCCTCCCCTATCATGAGTGGACACGCCCCCTACTGCTGATCGGCTCACTTTCTCCTCCCCTATCATGAGTGGACACGCCCCTACGGCTGATCACTTTCTCCTCCCATCATGAGTGGACACCCCCTACTGCTGATCACACTCTCTCCTCTCCCATCATGAGTGGACACGCCCCCTACTGCTGATCGGCCTCCCCATCATGAGTGGGCACGCCCCCTACTGCTGATCGGCACACTCTCTCCTCTCCCATCATGAGTGGCACGCCCCCTACTGCTGAATCATGAGTGGACACGCCCCCTACTGCTGATTGGCTACAAGTGTGTTGTGGTGCTCAGTCCAATCTACTTTCAAGAGCATTTATCAAAAATTGCTTACATTTTTAATGGTTTTGAAAGCAGCATTTTATGCTTACCAAGGCTCATTTATTTGATTTAAAATAGAAAAATTGTAAAATATTATTACCATTTAAAATAACTGTTTTCTATGTGAATATATGGTAAAAATGTAATTTATTCCTGTGATCAAAGCTGAATTTTCAGCATCATTACTCCAGTCTTCAGAGTCACATGATCCTTCAGAAATCATTCTAATATGATGATTTGATGATCAAGAAACATTTCTGATTATTATCAGTGTTGAAAACAGTTGTGCTGATTCATATTTTTGTGGAAACCGTAATACATTTTTTTCAGGATTCTTTAATGAATTGAACATTTGAATTTATATATACATAAATGACAAAATGACACAAGGCTATATTTTAGAACAGACACCAGATGAATCTGACCCGAGTCCTATGAGCATGTGTGAGTTTACATGGATAAACACGCACACACAGGCACACACACACACACGGTCTCTTAATAAATCTAAACTGCTTTCCTGCGTGATTGTGTCCACAAAATATGCTGCAGTTCATAAATGTGACTGCAAAGATGTTTCGATTCAGCAAACTAATCTAGAGAGCGAGAGAGAAAGAAAAGGCAAGAACTGATGCCAACAAACAACATGACCGCAGGGTCCTCTCTGGCAGAAGCAAAGCATTGTGGGTGGCCAACACCAGCAATAACAGGCTGAAAAGCCTTCTGTTAGAGGAGTGGGAGAGAAAGAGAGATGTGGGAAGAGAATCGTCTTGCGCAGTGAGGTGAATAGTGACTCGCACACACGGTCTCTATATTTGAACCCAGAAAAGATTTATTCTCTAAAAGATTGTCTTTACTCTGTCTAACTTTTGTAGTCAAAATCCAAGTAAAACATGCAAAAATGTGCAAACACAATGCTAAGGCGCTCTGAGTGGTTTTATAGAGTGCCCCAGGGATGTTATTTTTTTTTTAGGCACTTTTTTTTTTTTTTTTTTTACCACTTCCATTTCCATCTGCCCAAAGTCAATGGGTTTTTACTTAAATACCTGAGATAAGGTCTGTGGCTTAAAATATTGTCACGTTTTATTCTACAATATAAAATACATCAATAATACACACTTGTGTGTGTTTTTAAAGGGGTCATGAATTGAGAAATCAAATTTTCATTGAGCTTTTGACATGTCAGAGGTCATCATACTATAAGAATATCCAGTTTCAGAACTAAAAAACTTCCTTGTTAGTCCAAAAACAGCTTTTATTGACACCAGGCCCAGTGAACCACTCATTTTGATAGGTGAAAGACCACCCCAGCAGAAGAAATCAACATCTATTTCATCATTGCAACATTAACCTCGCCCACTTGCATGTTAGTGAAATGAGGAGGAGAGAAGAGCGATACAGGACTAAAAATAACATTACCTTTCAAAGGATCCTAATGCTAGGAATATGATTATTTTCAACAATGTGAATGTCTCAGTTGAGCTTTATTTATTTGTATTCGGTACATTTCACTGTGGATTCTTTGGTAAATCAATCGCATTTCGGTGCGGCTTTGCAAACAGACTTTTACGATATGACTTGATAGTAATGCAACAACATGTCAGTAACTGTGTTATTCTAATGCCTGATCTGATATTAATGATTCATGTACAGTCAGATGTTCTTTGTCTGTGTGTCAGTAAATCAAACCAGTGACTAAACGATCAACTTCACATCGTTTCTCTTAGTAGGATGAAAATAATTTGTTATTTAAATGGTGATTAAATTACATACAGAAAGCGATCAAAGGACACTCCTTTACAATCGCTGGAGCTGTCAATCAAACAGTGCGAGTTTATCAGTGACTGAGTTCTGGACTCGCACCAAAACTCCCGTTTTATTCAACAAATCTCTTAGTTACATCGCGTTTGCACTGTTAGTTATGATGAAAGCATTTGTTAGTGTGCAGAAATCGAGTTGCAATGACGAGATCACTGCTTTCATGTTCATCACTGCAACCTTTCTAAATATAATGCCATAGAGCTAAATGTAATGCTATAATCAATACTTTTTACGATTAGTTAACCTTGAGAGCTGTAATAGTAAAAATGTGCTAAAAGTTTTCGAGAGAGTATGCCAAAGATGTCAGCCAATCACAGCAGTGGGCGTTTACACTGAAGTCTCACAGCAGACACGCCCCTTAAAACAGAGCGTTCAAATCACAGGGCTAAAATCAGGGTAGGAAAAATGCCTTTTATTTCTAAATTATAACAACTTTTGATGTAAAATGTAATCATGCTAACAATATAAGTGTCTAAATGGGACTACAGAGGTTGTCGGGACATTAAACATCATCACACCGAACAGGTAAACTCATCTACTCACTAGTCCACTTTCACAACCATGTTCTGTCTATAATCATGCTTTTGAAAACTATTATGACTCAAACTTTCAGGGAAAATGTTTTTTAATAAGAGTTGTTGCATGAAGCCGGGAGTCATGTGACTCGTAGCCACTAACGGACAGACAACAGTGCATTTTTGGGGATCTGGGAGCCTTTATTCACATATAAACCATCTATTCTGTTCCACACGTCCCATCAAAGCAAAAACCTCAGTACTGTATAAATGCAAAGCAGACATGAGAAGACATCCAGTCGGACTCAGTTCCACACACAAGGACATCGGCCCGAGACAACAAGAGCTTTTCTTTGCATTAACAAAGCCGTGAATAATAGAAGGGTTTTGCTTTCTTTCACCCTCCGCTTTCTCCTTTTCTTTCGCACAAATTTAGACCAAAATATTTTTTTTTGCTGTTTCTTAGCAACTGCAAATTACAACAGAGAACTGTTCTGATGAGGTCCAAGTCAAAACCAAAAATGTTGTTTTATGGATTAACAGTTAAGATTCTGAGAAAAGAACATGCAGATACAGAGCGTTGCGTTTTACTCCAAACACAACACAAACACACCAGCTGACGCTCTCATTACATTCAACTGTGACACGTGTGGAAAGTGTGAGCTGGTGTGTTTTCTGCTTTACGAGTCTAACGTCAGTGCTCAACGTTTGCGCTAAACAACTGGTCCGACAGTAACGTAACGCTCTGAACGCAACGAGAAGGTCATGTCGTCTCTGTGGTGGCGTGTTTTAAGACGGAGTGACTCACCGGCGGTCGTTTCTGCGGCGTCGAAACAGTTTTTTAGTGTGTGCGATCTCAGCTTCATTAGGCAGAGGAGGAAAAACCTGCAGATAGAGAGAGAGAACAAACCAGGACATGAGAAATGCAACAAACAAAAGATATCTTTACAATTTATATACAAGTGAATCTCACACACAAAATAAATAAAAGATGATATTATATTTTGCATAGTTTTTTAAAGTTTAATTTTATTTTAGAATATTATTATAATAGCAATATTATTTTCATGATAATTAAGCACATTTTCCCAGAAACTCATCTAAACATTTAATTTTTTTTAAATTCTCATAATTTACAATGGCGATTTTCATAACTGTTATATATTTTTTTTAATTACAATTTTATACAATAAATACAACCAGGATGGAATATTCTTGCATTTCTTAATATTTTTATTTAAATCATATTTATTTTTGTGCATATATACTTTTGTATACAAATATATATCTAGAATATCATGTATATCTAGACACACATACGGTATATTATATATATACACATATTACACACACACACACAATATTATATATATATATTATACACACACACATACATTACATATATTATATATATATATATATATATATATATATATATATATATATATATATACGTATATGTATGTGTGTGTGTACATATGTGTATACAGTACAGTCCAAAGTTTGGAACCACTAAGATTTTAATGTTTTAAAAGAAGTTTCGTCTGCTCACCAAGGCTACATTTATTTAATTAAAAATACAGTAAAAAACAGTAATATTGTGAAATATTATTACATTTAAAATAACTGTGTACTATTTAAATATATTTGACAAAGTAATTTATTCCTGTGATGCAAAGCTGAATTTTCAGCATCATTACTCCAGTCTTCAGTGTCACATGATCCTTCAGAAATCATTCTAATATGCTGATTTGATGATCAAGAAACATTTATGATTATTTTCAATGTTGAAAACAGTTGTGTACTTTTTTTTTCAGGATTCCTTGATGAATAGAAAGTTCAAAAGAACAGCTTTATCTGAAATACAAAGCTTCTGTAGCATTATACACTACCGTTCAAAAGTTTGGGGTCAGTAAGAATTTTTATTTTTTTTTTGAAAAGAAATTAAGAAATGAATACTTTATTCAGCAAGGATGCATTAAATCAATCAAAAGTGGCAGTAAAGACATTTATAATGTTACAAAAGATTAGATTTCAGATAAACACTGTTCTTTTGAACTTTCTATTCATCAAATAATCCTGAAAAAAAATATTGTACACAAATATTTTGTACAATTGTACACATTAAATGTTTCTTGAGCAGCAGATCAGCATATTAGAATGATTTCTGAAGGATCATGTGACACTGAAGACTGGAGTAATGATGCTGAAAATTCAGCTTTGCCATCACAGGAATAAATTACTTTGTGAAATATATTCAAATAGAAAACAGTTATTTTAAATTGTAATAATATTTCACAATATTACTGTTTTTACTGTATTTTTAATTAAATAAATGTAGCCTTGGTGAGCAGACGAAACTTCTTTTAAAAACATTAAAAATCTTAGTGGTTCCAAACTTTTGGACTGTACTGTATATATATAATATACCGTATGTGTGTCTAGATATACATGATATTAGATTATATTTATATACACACACACACACACACACGCATCCTGGTTCTATTTATACAAAATGGCTTTTTACATTAAAGTAATGACATTAAATTGTCAAATATGAGCCGTTACTTGACATTGGAGCAATTCAATTCAATCAAATACAGATGTTTAGAATCAAGTCCCACCCTTCATTCTAACATTGTTTCACATGAAAATACGTCATGAAGATCTGAATGAAGATCATTTTGTGCATGTGACTTCAGAGGTCAGTCTGCAGTATGACTATGAACATTATCTACAAACACAAGAGAACCCCAACATTTACAGTACCATTAACTGAAGATAAGATAGTGGGATTTTTTTTTCTCTTGGGTACGGCAGGAGGTTAAAATGCCAAAGTTTATCGGCCAGATCTGGGAAACAAGTACTGGTGCATGATGGGTAATAAAACCCTAAACTCTGACAACCTTCCATTTAACAGCATAATGGAACATTCTTGAGCTCTGAGCTGCAGTAGCAGCGCACACACACACACACACACACACGGTCTTCAGGGTTTCTGTTTCTAACCCCTCTGAGTTTCTGAAGCCAAAACCACTGTATGCTGATTGGCTGTCTCTGATTGGACACAGATGTGGCGGGAGATTAGTGTAATTGGCTGCTTTTCCTTGTGGGCTCGGTAATAAGGGCTTCTAACGCTTAACCCCGCCCCCACACAGAAACCCAGCCAAAGTCGGACACAGAAAGTCTCCAGCCATCAGATTAATTACAAAAAAACAACTGAAACTTAATAAAATAAGCCTCTGGTTGCATTTATAATGATAAAACGCTATGTCAAAGATCTGGCAGGACCTCAACCGACCCATCCTGAAGTGAAAACTGCTGAAAATTCATTGAGAAATTAAAAAAACTGTCATCATTGAATCACTCTCATGATGTTTCAATCCAGTATGTCTTACTTTCTTCTGCAGAAACACAAACAGTGAATATTTGAAGAATAATCTTGCCTCTCTTTTACATGTAATGGCCAGGCTACATGACTACAAGAAAGGGTTATTGTAATAAACAACTTGACATGCAAATGCAAAAATTAACATTTATAAATTCCCAAACTTTACACAAGCCAAAAATTCTATTTCATCATGATAATTATGCACATTTGCCAGAAACTCTCCTTAACCCTTAAATGCATACCTCGGGTCTTTAGTGACCCGGGACGTCATTCACTACCCTCCTCCTCGTTCATTTTTTAAAGTTAGACATCAACCTTTTGGTATTCTCAATTCATTATAAGAATACAAGAAAAAATCATAAATATAAAAGAAATTTTTGTATCATTTTTGTAAAATTGTATAAATGACCCGAGGGTGTATGAGTGTACGTATATTTTTTCCCACAACATAATGAATCTTAGATGACGGAATAAGTGCAATTCACCTTTATTCCACAAGGTGGCAATGTCTGATACACAATGCTGAAGTGAAACATTTAGACAGAAAACAAATAATAAGAGAAAATGAAATGGCTCAGCGATTTACTGCAGAGCAAGTACTGAACGCAATCAAATATGACTGTAACTGTTATGGATGAATCTGTGAATGTTAGCGATCGAAATATTGCCGCGAGTGGGCTCATATTTGACCTTAAACTAGCTATTATTTGCTGAATTACTGGGAATGAGCTCTGACGAGGACAGTATAAAACAAAACAGAGCCCTGCTCAAAAGGTCAAAATGATTTATTTTATTCTTCTCTTAAAGAGGAGTTTTAGTAGAGATAATATTGAATAATATGTAAGAATCGATCATGCATTTAAGGGTGCATCTAAGCAATTAATTTATTATATTATTTTCAAATGCAATATAACAATATTTGTAGTTGGCAGCAAATACAACTATAATGCATTTTTTAAAACAATACTAGGGTCAAAGTTTTGGAAAAATAAAAAAAATTTGGCTGATATATTAAAGCTGATGAATAATGGATTATTTCCTTCAGCTGAGACACTTCAGATGTGCACTGTTCAATATGATTGTTTTGAATTGCTTGAAATATGATTGAAATCACTTCAAAAAGAAGTTCAACATGTGCAGCGCAAGTCTGTCATAAAACTAAATAATATTATAATGAGAACATTATAATTGTGTGTTTGGGACATGACTTTTAATGGTGAGACTTTTGATTTTATAATCAGACTCTCAAAAATTATATACAAATTTGGATTTAGATTTATCGGCCAATCTATCGGTTATCGGTTTTCAAATATAAAGAATTATCGGTTATAAATTTTCATATCGGTGCATCCCTTAATTTTCAGCATCATTACTTCAGTTTTCGTTGTCACATGATCCTTCAGAAATATTTCAAAAACATCAAAACAATTATTATTCTCAACTTTTGAAAGGCAGTGCATATATTTTGTCTTATATTTTATATTTGCATGACAATAATAGGAAATAAACAGTTCAGCAATGATTACCAATGGCTAAAACCAAGTCCCACCTTACATAACATTTTTCACATGCCGAAAATCTTGAATTCAGAGGAGAATTGGATATGATAAGAGTTTAGATGTATCTCAGATGTCCATATTTAAAAGCGGCCAATATCAGATACCAAAATGTCTCATCTAATAAGCGCTTTGCTGTTTACAAGCAAGCAACAAGATCTGATCTGTGCCAGATGTCTGTGGAAAACAACAGAACAGAATCGTGAATGCAGCCATAGAGACAACGGAAAGACTTGTGAGGTTACGGCTGCCATTTTGGGTTTCGCCCCATCAGAATCCATCAAGTCTGAGTTTCTAAATTCATGAGGGGCTTCCTCCGTGGCTGAGAGAGGTGGGTCCTCAAACCTCCATTTATCTTCAGTGTGTGTGTGTGTGTGTGTGTGTGTGTGGAGCTACTGTTGCAGTCCTGCAGGATGTCACAAGTTGGACGTCTCCGCTCTAATGTTCTCCAGATGATAATCGCAACCACACGAAACACATTCAGACTTCAAAGCGCCTAAATATGTCAATATTTACACAAGCGTGAAACGAAGGAAAGCGAGGCACGAGTTTTCGTTTGCCATGATTAAAGTCCTCAATTATTATTCTTGTGCAACAAAAAACTATAATAATTCTTTAAAGGAAGTCTAAAGAAATCAAGTTTTGCTTGAACTGAGATGTAATTTAAAATACATACAGTACAGCCAAAAACACAAGCATCCGAACAGGTATGTGATGAATAATTATTGCAGAATAAAGGATAGCAGTTGAGCCGCAGGGAGGAGACCTTCGGTTTATTTTAAATAAGAGTTCTTTGTTTTTATTAAATGTGAAACAATACAAATGAGTGTGTGTCCTGTGACAGATCAAAGCCAGTGACACACACACGCGGTTCGGCACGTCCCCGCTGAGTGTGACCTTTGACTCACGGGCGGTAGGATTGTTGGTCAGCATGCAGACGTGACTGCGGAGGGTGGGAAGGCGAGTGATTCGCCCGCGGCAGGAAACGTATACATGCCGCCACATTCCAGAGGTCAAAGGTCACAATGGAATCCACGTTCACAGAGCGGCTAACAAGGACTCCTCCCACTCTGACCTGATTGGTTTCCACAGAGATACAGTGATGAGGTAATAATGATGTAACCGTGAGAACTCAGCGTCATGGTTACGGTGTCAATCAAATGTCTCCTCCCCATATCATGTAAAAACCCCCATACAGGACATTACATTGACTATAGTATAGTACTTTCTGTTGCATTGCCTAAAATAATAATAAAACATATAATAATAATAAATAGAAATACAGTATTGTTTGAATAATAAAATGAATACTGTTTAAATAAGACAAAGAAAACAGGGTGTTACTGTATGTAAGGTTAAATAAAATGTGAATTTGTGATATTATTTGACCATGTATATATGTATATATATATATATATATATATATATATATATATATATATATATATATATATATGTGTGTGTGTGGTGTGTTATATATTATATATATATATATAGAATCGGATGTCATATATACATGAATATTTATATATGAATAATAATACATATAATACATATATAATATTACATTAATATAATTTAATATAAATGAAGACATTATGTGTGTATATATATATATATATATATATATATTACATACATACATATATATACATACATACATACATACATATACATATATACATACATAATATACATATATACATACATACATACATATTATATATATTATATTATTATACATAATAATATATATATATACATACATATTATATATATATACATACATAATATATATATATATACATAATACATATATATATAATATATATATATATATATAATATATATAGATAATAATATATATATATATATATATATATACATACATATATATATATAATATATACATATAATATATATATATAATTATATATATTAATATATACACATACATACATATATATATATATATGTATGTATGATATATGATGCTCCAGAAGGAAACACGATGCATTAAGAGTCGGGGGGTGAAAACATTTGAATTTGAAGATCACGGAATATTGAACTTAATTTGTCTTCTGGGAAATATGCAAGTATCTTCTGTTGCTTCCGAAGGGCAGTACTAAATGGAAAAAAAAAAAAAAAAAAAAAAGATATTTCAACAAAATAAGAAAAATTGTGACCTCTTCATCCTGTTCAAAAGTTTTCACCCCCCAGCTCTTAATGCATCGTGTTTCCTTCTGGAGCATCAGTGAATGTTTGAACCTTTTTTAATAGTTGAGTTTGAGTCCCTCAGTTGTCTTCAGTGTGAAAAGATGAATCTCAAAATCATTCAGTCACTGCTGGAAAGGGTTCAAATATGCAAAAGATGCTGGAAAACTGAAGAATTAGCAGGACCTGGAGGATTTTTTCTGAAGAACAGAGCTCAGTTTAACTGCTCAGAACAAACAAGAGACTCATGAACAACAAACAAGAGACTCATGAACAACCATCATGTTATTTTTATATATAAAAACAACAAAGACGTTTCACTTTCACTTGTAGCTTTCGTTTATGGGTCCGTAAGGGAGTTCAGATTGGACAGGGTGGGTTGGATGACAATTAACACCGGCCCTAGAATCATCACAATCATCACAGCTAATGAGATCTACCCGCAGAATGACACAGCTCTACATTCACTCTGCCAAGAAAATGACACTAAATCTTCCCTCGCAGAAAGAACATGAACTTTTCCTGCCGCAGATGATATTAGAGGGTTATGGAATTGAAAACGCCATGGATTAAGACATTAACCTGAAGAGAGTGAGGACGTTTCCCGTCAGAGGACGCTGACGAACCGTGACAGAGAGAATATTACATCCTCTGATTTAAACAATCCGAGCGGAACAAATTTCAGAAAGATTAGCCAGAGAGGCTCTACAGGTCTTTAATATTACACTCCAGCAGCTTTTAAACCCTGAAATTGAATGTGGAATTAAAAACGGTGAACATACCGCTGGGAACATCTGCAAATAATTCAAACTGCTGATTTCAAATGATTCCTAGGAAAGTGCTTTTTCTTGAACCCACTTAGTATTTAAACTAGTCCATAAATTGTCTAGACACCAGCCAAGAACCATGTTTACAGGATCTAGCTGATTTCCTGCGCTGTTGTGAGTTAAATCGCAACACTACAAACTTTGATTTGAAGCAAAAAAGTTTTTGAAAACCTGACAAAAAGACAAAAGGTACAAGACTGTAAATGGTTTTCGCGAGGAAAAGAACTACAATCCCATGAAGCATTGCGAACAGCATAATCCAATTAAAATCAATTTACAAATGTTGATTATATCTATAAAAACAATATATTTTAAGTATATTGCAAAATATGCAAATATATACAAACAATTCAGTATTTTGAGAGCATAAAACTCGATTGCATTATTCATAGTGCGTGCATGGGAGTGGGCGGAGCTAGAGATATTTTGATGCATGTTGATTTTTTTTACTCTGATTGGTGGAATACTCTGTACAGCATCATGGGCAATGTAGTTTTTCACCACAAATTCCGCTGTTAAAAAATAATCTGAAATAACGCAGGTTTATAATTTTATAAGTTTATAAGTTATCATGCACAATACATTTCCTTATAGAGAAATTGGAAGTAATAGTTTTAGTTAACGATAATAATCCTGATTTGGAGAAACTTAATTTCATGCATTTTCTTTTGCAATTCAGACAACAAAAACAAACGGATATAATGCACGGATACACCAAAAATATCTGATATTTGCAGGCTGCCTGAACAAAGCCGGAGCGTCCCGTGTGAGATCTGTTCCTATGAGCCTGTGATTCTAAACTTAGCGTTCACTGGACAGAGACAGTTCTTTGTTAGCATCACTATTGCAGGATGACTGAAGCCGTCACCTCTGGTATTAACGTGACCCTTTTCCTGTTCACGAGTCGGTGTCACGACATTCCGGATGATGATGCGGAATTCCAAGAGGGAAAGTGACACAGGAATTCCTGTGCCGCTAGCGGGGTGGAATGAGGAAGACAATGAACCATCAGTCAAAGTGCCGAACACTTGGCATGCGACCATGACCAGAGAGAGAGAGACAATGGACGCCTTCCAATCGAAGCATATTAACTGTACACACTCACATACTGCGGCTGACACACACATACAGCACACAAAGAAAAGTTTCCCAAAGAGAAAGAAAAGGAGGGAATGAAAAACTGGGTTCCCACACCTTTTGACCAAATGCATTTCCAAGACTGTTGGACAGTGTTTTTCATTAACATACAGCTGAAATAAAATATAAAAATGTAAATATTAGATGAAAAAGTTTAACTTATTTTAGTTAGCCTCCAAGGCAACATTTCTCGTTTTCGTTCAAGTTTAAGTTGAAGTACTAAAATTAAGACTAACACTGAAATAAAAATAAATTAAGATCGATAAAAATAGAATAATTTAATCAATAGAAAACAATGTCAAAAGCACATCAAATTTAATTTAATAAAAAAACGTAAACTTATCCATGTTCACAGAGCGGCTAACGAGAACTCCTCCCACTCTGACCTGATTGGTCTGCACAGAGATACAATGATGAGGTAATGATGATGTAACTGTTAGAACTTAGCGTCATGGTTACGGTGTCAATCAAATGTCTCCTCCTCCCCATACTTAATAAAGACTGGGCATTAAAGGTGCCCTAGAATCAAAATTTGAATTTACCTCGACATAGTTAAATAACAAGAGTTCAGTACATGGAAAAGACATACATTGAGTTTCAAACCCCATTGCTTCCTCCTTCTTATGTAAATCTCATTTGTTTAAAAGACTTCCGGAAAACACGCGGAACTCAACATAACACCGACTGTTACGTAACAGTCGGGATCATTAATATGTATGACCCCATTTTGCATATGCCAGCCCATGTTCAAGGCATTAGACAAGGAAAGCCAGTATTTATGTCTGGATCTGTGCACAGACTAGGTAAGCAAGCAAGAACAACAGCGAAAAATGGCAGATGGAGCAATAATAACTGACATGATCCATGATAGCATGATATTTTTAGTGATATTTGTAAATTGTCTTTCTAAATGTTTCATTAGCATGTTGCTAATGTACTGTTAAATGTGGTTAAAGTTACCATCGTTTCTTACTGTATTCACGGAGACAAGAGCCGTCGCTATTTTCATTTTTAAACACTTGCAGTCTGTATAATGCATAACACATCTTCATTCTTTATAAATCTCTCAACAGTGTAGAATTAGCCGTTAGCCACAGAGCATAGCCTCAAATCATACAAATCAAATGTAAACATCATATAAATACTTTACTCACATAATTCGAAGCATGCATACAGCATGCATGACGAACATCTTGTAAAGATCCATTTGAGGGTTATATTAGCTGTGTGAACTTTGTAAATGCACTGTAATATAGTCGAGAGCTCGTGTGGCAGGGAGCAGGTGAATTAAAGGGGCGGCGCGCTGCCAAAATCAGTGTATAGTTAATGATGCCCCAAAATAGGCAGTTAAAAAATTAATTTAAAACAATCTATGGGGTATTTTGAGCTGAAACTTCACAGACACATTCAGGGGACACCTTAGACTTATATTACATCTGTGAAAAGCCTCTTGGGCACCTTTAAAGTGCCCTAGAAAAAGATACCCCATAGAATGTGATTAGATTGTTTTAAATTAATTTTTTTAACTGCCTATTTTGGGGCATCATTAACTATACACTGATTTTGGCAGCGCGCCGCCCCTTTAATTCGCCTGCTCCCTGCCACACGAGCTCTCGACTATATTACAGTGCATTTACAAAGTTCACACAGCTAATATAACCCTCAAATGGATCTTTACAAGATGTTCGTCATGCATGCTGTATGCATGCTTCGAATTATGTGAGTAAAGTATTTATATTGATGTTTACATTTGATTCTGTATGAGTTTGGCTATGCTCTGTGGCTAACGGCTAATTCTACACTGTTGGAGAGATTTATAAAGAATGAAGATGTGTTTATGCATTATACAGACTGCAAGTGTTTAAAAATGAAAATAGCGACGGCTCTTGTCTCTGTGAATACAGTAAGAAACGATGGTAACTTTAACCACATTTAACAGTACATTAGCAACATGCTAATAAAACATTTAGAAAGACAATTTACAAATATCACTAAAAATATCATGATATCATGGATCATGTCAGTTATTATTGCTCCATCTGCCATTTTTCGCTGTTTTCCTTGCTTGCTTACCTAGTCTGATTATTCAGCAGTGCACATCCAGACGTTCTGCCCTTGTGTAATGCCTCAATCATGGGCTGGCATATGCAAATATTGGGGGCGTACACCCGACGTTGAGATGGTGTTATGTTGAGATTCGCCTGTTCTTCGGAGGTCGTTTAAACAAATGAGATTTATATAAGAAGGAGGAAACAATGGGAGTTTGAGACTCACTGTATGTCATTTCCATGTACTGAACTCTTGTTATTCAACTATGCCAATATAAATTCAATTTTTAATTCTAGGGCACCTTTAATGTAAAAATCATAACCATTATAAATGAAACTGAAAATATTTTTAAAAAAAGCTATTAAAAAAAAGCACAAACAGCAGTTTCTAGACAATGAGTTTTTAATGAGCATGATGAGGAAAAATTTTTTTATGTGTATATATATATATATATATATATAATATAATATATATATATATATATATATATATATATATATATATATATATATATGACAATTTAGAAGTTAATTTCCATTACTTTTACAGTCCTGGAAATCACAGTTTAAAATATTTTAAAATCCAGATTTTGGATACATGGAGAGAGTTCAAGCGGTCAGGGTTATTATTGGACACTAAAACAAACAAACAAAAAAAAAAATCCCAGATTTTTTGCTGCATAATCCAAGAAAATTCTTATTTAAGATGTGAATAATTCCTCAACTCCTGAAATCTTTATCCACCCTTCCCCCAAATAAGACTAGTAAAGTGCAGAACACAATCTCTTCCAGTGTCTATAAACGGATGTCAGACACTGACAGTTGCGTTTACACCAGCGTGTGGTTTCAGACGAGCTTTACGTTCTTTTGGACCCGTCTGCAGTGTCTGTGTTGGTCTGGTTGCCGGGTAACTCAACACTGAGGGGACAGACATCATCGCTCTCCCAGGCACAATTACTGGAGGTAAAATCCCCACCATGATCTCACACAAAAACCTCAGCACTCAAACGCACCTTTCTGAACTGGGACACAACTAGGAAAGTAGATTACTACATTTTTAGATTAATAATCATAATAATTAATATAATAATTCTACATAGACATTTTTTAACATTGCTATGCAGTTGCTACCATGCTGTGAGTGGTGCCAGGATGTTGCTATGGTACCCTAGGTGGATATTCTGGGTATGTTATTCTTGTTGTCCACAAGAGAGTAACTATGTGGCTGTTAGGCAGATTTGGTATGTCACCAAGGAGTTGCTATGCCGTTGCCAGGCTGTTCTAGTTGGTCGCCAGGGAGTTGCTATGAGGTTGCTACCCTGTTTAGATTGGTCACCAGGGAGTTGCTATGTATTTGTGAGAGACTGTTCTGCTTGCTCACCATAGCTATGCACTTGCTAGAATGTTTTTTAACCAGGCAGTTACTAGGCTGTTCTGGTGGTCACCAGGGAGTTACCATGCCGTTGCTAGGGTATCCTGGGTGGTTTCCAGAATGTTACTATATGGTTGCTTGGCTGTTCTAGTTGGTCACCAGGGAGTTGCTATGAGGTTGCTTTGCTGTTCTGCTTGGTCCCCAGGGAGTTGTTATGCAGTTGATGGGGAATCTGGGGTGGTTTCCAGAATGTTACTATATGGTTTGATAGCCTGTTCTGGCTGTCACCAGGGAGTTGCTATGCAGTGGCTAGGATCCTCTGGTTTGTCACCAGGGAGTTACTATGTAGTTGCTAGGTTGTTCTGCTTGGTCACCAGGAGTTGCTATGAGGTTGATTTACTGTTTTGCTAGGTAACCAGGGAATTGCTATGCAATTGCTTGGCTGTTCTAGTTGGTCACCAGGGAGTTGCTATGAGGTTGTTTGGCTGTTTGCTTGGTCACTAGGGAGTTACTATGCAGTTGCTTGTCTGTTCTGCTTGGTCAACAGGGAGTTGCTATGCGGTTGCTAGGATGCTCTGGTTTGTCAACAGGGAGTTACTATGCAGTTTCTAGGCTGTTCAGATTGGTCACTAGGGAATTGCTATGCAATTGTCCGGCTGTTCTAGTTGGTCACCAGGAAGTTGCTATGCAGTTACTAGGCTGTTCTGCTTGGTCACCAGGGAGTTGCTATGCAGTTACTAGGCTGTTCTGCTTGGTCACCAGGGAGTTGCTATGAGGTTGCTAAGCTGTTCTGCATGGTCATCAGGGAGTTGCTATGTGGTTACTTGAGTGATCTGGTTGATCACAAATACTAAGCATTTGTTAATCTGTTTATCTTGGTCACAATGGAAATGCTATGCGGTTGCTAGACTGTTCTGGATGTTTACTAGGGAGTTGCTACGCAGTTGCTAGGGAACAGATGCTTAGTAACAGCACACAGGACGATGCACAAAACTTTAATACTCTCACTGTGGAATAATAGTACTAGTGATGCACTGAGAAGACACTGAATATGTCTCTCTCTTTTTATCACTTTAAAATAGCTGCATTTCATCTTTAAAGCACCATGGTTTTGTAACGGGACACGTCATACAGTCGCTTGAATTGGCCAACTAGCATCCACCCACAAATTCCACAACTCCCAACAGACTATTCCGCATCCAAGATTCCCTCATTGACCTCCTGATTCCAGCGTTACGACAGAGAGAGAGAGTGAGAGCGAGCAGGTAAGAGCTGTGTGTGTCGTCTGGTTGACAATCACAGGAAAGGGAGGGGGTGTCTGACCTCCTTATTGTTCTCTGTCAGAGCTGCCGGGGTCTCGCTCTCTCTCTGGTCCTGTCGGGCTGCACGTAGCTCTGGGGAGCGAGCGCTCAGTGTCTGGCCCGCCAGAGGCCTTTTGTTCTGCAGGAACTAGACACGTCTACAATATCTGACCCATCACAGACGGACCGCCACACACACACACACAGATGCATACGAGTCAAAACATATGATGCACAAAAACATGAAATTAGTGCTTTCACTTAGAATAAAGACTGAGATGACACACATACAAAGATTAATAAATGCTCATCGTTAATTTATGTTAACTGAAGCATTAACAGTTGAGACCTTATTGTAAAGTGTTACTGATTTAACTACAGGGTTGAAGTACAGTTAACACACACACACACACACACAAAACAAATCATTTTACCTTTAATCCTCAATGTGAGATTTACCGGTAACACTTTACAGTCAGGTCTCATTTAACATCAGCTACATCCATTAGTTAACATGAACTATCAATGAACAATGCTTCTACTGCAATTATTAATCTTAGCTTATGTTAATTTCATGTCAAAAATGCATAAACATTAGCTTATTCAATTAACATGAACAAAAAATAAACAATTGTATTTTCATTAACTAACATTAACAAATATTAATAAATGCTGTAAACTATTTATTGCTCATAGTTAGTTTATGTTAACTAATGCTAACAATTGAGACTTTATTTTACAGTGCTATTTGATTGAACTAATGTCTGGGTTAAAGTACAGTTAAGTAAACGCGCACACACACGCACACACACACACACACACACACACACACACACCTCCATCTAGACGGAAACAGACAGACTGACTCTGACCTTATTGGAAATGGAGCTAATTTTGTGGGAATAATGGGAAGAGTGAACGTGATAAAACACACACACAGACAGGGTATCACTTCCTTCAACTCTGTATTAAAGACAATAAAAGTTCACAATGCAAAGAAACATCCGCTCACATGACACACACATACACACAAACAAACAGGACAACAATATAAACACACCAGCCAAACATTCAGATAAGTGTGTGTGTGTGTGTGTGTGTGTGTGTGTGTGTGTGTGTGTGTGAGAGAGTGCCACAAGGCATTTGTATCTGGCAGATATTGTGGATCAGGTGACAAACAATAGAGCTACACTTCAAAATCACTCACCTGACACACACACACACACACACACACACGCACACACACTGTGGATTAGAGACGGGACACATGATGTGTATGACAGAAATATATCATTCATGCCAATAATTTCACATGACTCTGACAGGTGAAGATTCTTCAACTCAAACTTATTATAAACATCTGTCAGTCATGTATGTAAATGAGCTCTGTTGTGATTGGCTGACATCTGTTTTCATCACACTGTCGTATGGACTGTGGTGATGATTTTCCGTAATGATTATCATTATAAATCTAATTAATTATGTATAAATGTATGTGTGTATATTAATGTGAGTATATTCATCTTTCTCTTCTTTATATATCTTTATATAACCTGCAACAGTCATTTTTTAATCTATTGCTGCTGGAGAAAACAGGAACACAAATGATATTTGCTATGGTTTCCCATGTACCTCCATTAGAAGTTTACTCAACTAATTTTTGTCCGCGCTCCAATTTTAACACCCAACAACGTTCACCCAGTAAATTAACACTAAATCACAGAGAACAAGGAGAAAGACAACAGACCACTTGAGTAAGAACAATGGCTGGCATCACACACACTCCACCCTGTCTGCCAGCACTGCGTAACACACACACACACACACACACGTCCGTGCCCGCGGACGACCTTTGACCTGCCACTGGCACACTACCAACATCCGGCTGGGAAGATAAAAAACTCACCGGCAGCCAGACATGAGTGAAAGAAAGAAAGAAAGAAAGAAAGAAAGAAAGAAAGAAAGAAAGAAAGAAAGAAAGAAAGAATGAACAAACGAACGAAAGACAGAGACAGAGACAGACAGAAAAAAGAAAGAGACAAGGAAAGAAAGAAAGAAGAAGAAGAAAGAAAGAAGACACATAGAGTTAAAAGAAAACAGAAGAAGGGAAGAATGAAAAGGCAACGAACGAACGAAAGACAGAGACAGACATACAGAATAAGACCGCAGTACGGAAAGAAAGAAAGAAAGAAAGAAAGAAAGAGACAGAAGTAAAAAAGAAAAGAAAGAAGTAAAAAGAAAAAAAGAGAATAGAGGAACATAAAGTAAAGAAAGAAGAAAGAGACGAGAAGTAAAAAGAAAGAAAGAAAGAGACAGACAGAATAAAAAGAAACAGAAGAAAGAAGAAAGAAAGAAATAAAGAGTGCCGACAGAGGAAAGAAAGAAAAAAGAAAGAAGAAAGAAGCGCAGAGAAAGGAAAAAGAAAGAAAAAGAAAGAAAGAAAGAAGAAAAAAGAACAGAAGAAAAAAAAGAAGAGCTACAGAGAAAAAACAATAAGAAAGAATAAGAAAAAGAAGAAAGAAGAAAGAAAGAAAGAAAGAAAGAGAAAGAGGCATACAGAAATACAGAAGGAAAGAAAGAAAAGAAAGACAGCCAGACAGAAGTAAATGAAAGAAAGAAAGAAAGAAAAAAGAAAGAAAAGACAGAAGAAGAAAAAAGAAGAAAGAAAGAAAAAGAAATAGGCATACATAAATACAGAGGAAGAAAGAAGAACGAAAGACAGCCAGACATAAGGAAAACTGAAAGAAAAAAGAAAGACAGAAAAAAAAAGAGGCATACAGAAAGACAGCAGAAAGACGAAGACAGAAAGAACGAAAGAAAAGAAAAGAAAGAAAGCCGACAGAGAAAAGAAGAAGAAGAAAGAAAAGAAGAGCATAAAACGAGAGAGGCATACAGAAATACAAATGAAAGGAGAAAAAAGAAAGAAAGATAGAACGAAAGAAAGACAGACAAGCCAGACAAGAAGAAAAGAAACAAAGAAGAGAATAAGAAAAGAAAGAAAGAAAGTAAAGAAAGAGAAAGAGTCATGACATAACTACAGGAAGGAAAGAAAGAAGAAAAGGACAGGCACCCAGAAACAGAAGAAAAAGAAGAAAGAAAAGAAAAAGGAAGAAAGAAATCAAGAAACATAAAGATGATAAATAAAGTGCAAATAGCATAAATACAGATGAAGAAAGAAGAAAGAAATAAAGAAAGAAAAGAAATAAAGAGAAAGAATGCAATACTCAGAACTACAGAGGAAAGAAAAAAGACAGAAAGCAAAGAAATAAGACATACAGAAAAAAGACATAAATAAGAGAAATAGAGACATGGACATAAAGCAGAAAATACATAAGGAAATAAAAGAAATCAAGAAAGAAACAGACAGACAACAGACAGGACACCATGACAGAAAGAAAGAAGAAAGAGAGAAAGAAAGAAAGGAAAGACAGAAAGAAAGACAGAAGGGCTGTTATTGTTGAGTCCTCGGACATTAAAAGGCACTAGACTGTGTACGGCACTTCCACTGTTCAACGGGCAGGAGAAGATACAACTACGTACGTCTATATTTACACTACGATTTGAGATTCTATTACGTTTTCATTTATTTTTACTTAGTTTTTATTTTTCTAGTTTTCTATTTTCTATTAAGATTTTACAGTTTAGTGCAATTGTTGTATTGGTGGTTTTGTCTGATATATACTGTGTGGGTATGTATACAGACATAGTCTCCGGGTTAAAGCTAGGGAAAAATGGTGAGAATTGATGTAGCCAACTGTTGCTGTTGGGGGCTTGCACGAATGCTGACAACCTGTGCACTGCATGAGAAATGTTGTGGAAAGTGTCATAGAAGGCGTGTGTACAGGCGGAGTGTTGATATCAGGGTGTCGATGAGAAGACAAAGCGACAGACAGGGGTGAAAATACCGGGCGGTAATGCGGAGTTTAAAGTGTGCGAAATAATAATATTGTTTTGCAGGTAAAATATCCAGAACCACTAGCAGTGTTAGAAACTAAAATTTGTTCACTTGGAAAGTACGTCAGGATAAGGCTCAAAACGTAATTTGTGAATCTGGGAGAAAATGCAAGTATGGATTACCCAACAGCGTGCCGGGACAGTGTGGGGGAGTCCTCTGGGAAATACCCCAGGTGGGCGTCAAAGTAGCCCGGCACTTGTACCGACCCCCCCCCCGCCCCGCGCCCCCCCCCCGCCACACCCGACGCCCCCCAGCCTGCGCTCGGTTTCCGGGTATTTATTTGTGAGAAACCATGAAAACCCAAAGATCGCTATACAATATTTACATTTTTTAATATGTGCTGGTAGACGGAATGCTCGTTTGATATCTGTGTAGTCCAAATCGTTAAATTCGATTGTTATTATTAGCTCAACACGTTAGTCTTTACGTGTGTTATATCTATATTATCTTGATTTTTTGTGCGCAGTATCTGTTGCTTATATAGCCCCGAGAGCCGGTGCAGCTATTAGGGAAGTGCTATACTAGCATCTAGTCAGACTCAGTCTCTTTCTTAGTGCTCAAGCAGTAATACTTGCATGTATTGTCTCCATTCTTATGCTCAATCTGCTGTTATCATGACCATATGATAATGGCGCTTTCATGTTATATGCAACTACTTAGTCCTCCTTGTGAACATTACACTTACACTATATATCGGTTGAAATTCGATTCTTTCTTTCTGCTATCTGTTAATCAGTGTCCTTCATCTTTCTTTCTTTCTTTTGGCGTGATATTGGTGCAGTTGGGCCCGCGTATGATGCACGGCGTTCGGAGGACAGTTATCATGCATTTTTATCTGCGACTCAAATGTCTCCATAATCTTGATAGACAGAGTCTGCGTATACGCCTCGTGAAGGCATGACGCCGGGAGAGGGAGAAAAGCTGGAAGCATCGGCGAATGTGTTCAGTTGTGCACGAGCAGCAGTTCTCATGAAATGAAAGGGGAGGAGGCTAAGGGTATTCAGATGTGCAGGGATGTATGCATAGCTAGAGGCAGGGCCGAGGCGACGTTGAGGGGGTTCAAAAAGTTGTATTTCTGAAAGAAAGGTATGGGTAGGAGACTCGGTGGGGGATAGACGTTGTGTGGAAGCTCGGCGCCGACTTCATGGCTGTGCTGTAGGGCCCGTTGTGAGTCGCGAGCTTTTCTCAGCTGTTACTCTGAGCTCAGGTGCTCTAGTGGCGTCAAAGCGAGAAGGCGGGTGTCTAGCGCGGTACTGAGACTATCTGTTCGATTAGACTGACTATAGGTCTGCCTATCGGTGCGCGCTGATCTGCACCTGAGTTTACGATTGCCAGGACTGAGGGCGCGGCGGGGCTGCTTCAAAGCCCGCCGGTGTAGACCCAGGGGAGACACATGTCGCGGGCGCTGTGCGATCGGAGGGAACCGGGACGCCTCGAGCGGTAATCGGTCCGGTTGCGGTCCGACTTGTGCAGCGCAGCGTCTGTGCGGGACCCGCTAAAGTGTATGCACTCTGAAGGCGGACGTCCTGCTCCTCGGGGAAACGTCAGACAAGTGGGAGGATGGCGGGAAGGTGGAAAAGGAGGTGGGCGAGACGGGACGAGGGCGGGATGGGTATTTGAGCAGAAACTGGTGAAGGGCTGAAATAGATATAACGAAGATGGTGTATAATAATGATATAGAGATGTTGTGAGTATTCGGGGGATCTGTCGGAAGCGAGTGGAAGGTGCAACTTTCATTACTCAAGCAACTCATACGAAAAACGTGCGCGGGCTCATGTCAAGCAGTCTGTAGCAGCAGCGGTAGGGGATGGCGTGGCTGAAGGTTTGAGACACATGGTACAAGTACAGTGGAAAGGAGTACTTAGAATATATAAATAGGTGGGGGACAGGAGAGATCAACGGTAATGATGTGTGCGACTGTTAGGTATGCCCCAGGTCTAAAATTACAAAATCCTCGACCTTACGGAATTAATAATTTTTAAAACAGCATACATGATTTATTCCTTCGTGCTACCAACCACTAGTACTGGTAGTGCAGGCGAATGAATACGATTTTAACCCTAGACGCCAGGATCATCCGGCAGTAGACGCCCCAGCAACGACATGCAGCACAGCGCAATGTGTCAGGGGTCGGTAAGTTGTGTAGAAGACGTGATGCGGAACCGAACGTATAGTGTGGAATGGTAAAGTGTAGGCTCGGAGTATAAAGGGGAGGGAAAGGGGTGGCAAAACAACGGGGTTGGAGTGCGAAAGGGATGTCTGCAACACGGGTAAGGGAGGTAGGGGGAGGGGGGGGGACATACAGGAGGGACAGGAGGGGCTATCTCTGTCGATAAAGAGCAAATTGCTCTATAGTTCAGCTGCCTTCGTGTAGTGTGTTCATGCGATCAGAAAATAATCAGTGTGTCGTACCGCGACCCGGGCATGGGAACAGTTTGGACGTGCGCAGTGTGTACAGGTCGCCGGTGCAAGTTACCCTCAGTCTATCATAATCGTCGAATTTTGCCCTTGTAATCTAAATCTGTGAACAAGGACAGAACCACGAACATGACAAAAGGTGGCCAGGACCATACGAGTCAACGTCTAGTCTTAGGTTAGGAGTGATGCTTTAGGGCGGTGGGGTAATAAAACTTGTAGGTAAGTGTTTACGCTGTTCATACTAATGTGAAATCTAACCAGAGCATAACAGATTTACCCTGTCAACGCCTGAGATGATAAAAAATAATAATGCATAAAAATTGGCATGTAATTACGGTCATAGGCATACAGTGCACAGCGGTAGGGGTATATCTAATGGAAACCAAATGTGAATGGGTATGATGAAACCTGTGGGGGGTACCTAAATATAAAACAAAAAAGGGTATCAGCAATCGTATGGGTGTTGGGGGTGGGAGACGTGGGTAGTGGGACTTTTATGGCTCTTAGGGGGTGTATGATTAATTAGAATACGGAGCTCAAAAAGAGGAAAAAAACACATTAATTTTATTCAGAGGCCCAAACGGAGCAAAAATATGCGATTTGGTGCATATTTAAAAGGCCAAAAATTAAGATGAAATTCTGCTGCTTGTAATATAAATCAATGTGATGTTCATAACAGTAAAGATTTCACAGCAAAAACACATGAACCAAAACCTACAATTCTACTAAAATATCTTTTACTTCGAAACTATCAGTAAGATGACTGAAGGCATGTAGCAGATTGTGTGCAACAGGTTTTTCGGCAAAGTTTGATCATTTAGAGGCCTTAGAAATGTGTGAATCAAACATGATACAGTTGAATTCCCTCAATGTATCCATTTCCCACTGACAGCATTAGTCCAGCAGAGGTCAGTAAGGAGCAGAGAGGCCGCCACACAAACACACGGCCACACCCCATCAGAGCACAATACTGAAGCTCCTTTAAGCAACATTAAAATCTCCCTCACATGCAGATTTACGTACAAATTAAACAAATGTAAGTGTGAGAGTAAGTGCTGTGGCACCGCCCGCATTAATGTGAAATGATTCAGACTGTGTGTCTGATCTCAGGTCAGTGTTACTGAGGCTAACGTCTCTCTCACCCTTCTCTGTCGATGTGTGGGAGGTGTTTTGGTGTCCCTCTGTACGCCCTCCTGTGAAACTGTGAGAAATCCAGTTTCTCCGGCTGCATGTCCCACGTGGCGCCTCTGCGAACACAAACCAATCAAAACAATACAAATGACACGCCTATATGCTAAAGTCTCTCTGGAGACGCTAATTAGCCCAGGCACTTTTTCTTTTTCTTCATTAAACCTGACAAAATAAGTTAAGACAAACTCAGAGCTTGTTTTTAAGGTGTTATTGGAGCTCTGAATGAATTATAGTGGCATAACAAAACTAAACTAATGTTTCTTGAGCAGCAAATCAGGATATCAGAATGATTTCTGAAGGATCATGTGACCCTGAAGACTGGAGTAATGATGCTGAAAATTCAGCTTTGATCACAGGAATAAATTAAATTTTAAAACATGTTCAAACAGTAATAATATTCCACAATATTACTGTTTTTACTGCATTTTTGATCAAATAAATGAGCCTTGATGAGCAGAAGAGACTTCTTTCAAAACATTAAAAAGATGTTATCAACCCCAAACTTTTGACATTAGACATTTCTGAGTGAAACGGGATGTTCAATAAGAAATATTTTGATTCTATCCATCAGGATGTGGTTTGGACTTAGTTTGCATCAGCAGAAAAGAGGTTTTCTTAACCTACACTGATGGATCGAGCCCAATTAGAAAATAAATAGGGTCAGTTTTTATTTGACGCGGACTTCAACACTGATGTTTACACACAGCTCAAGTACGAATATCTAGACTGTAGAGATAGATAGAGAGAGGCCTGAAGGTGGAGGTGACGGCCTATTTAATTAAATTTAGCCATGACGAGTTTAAAATTAGACTGTGAGTCAGCACTCAAAGCACAAGCAGAAAAACCAGAGCAGATGAAAATATTCACTGACCGCTGAAAATACTGACTTAGCCTGGATCGACCAATCACAGGCTGATTTAGTTGATTCACTAAGCATACATAGTATGTATTATAGTATAATAGAGCTGCACGGTTTGAGGGGGATCGAATTGCAATTTTTCTGATAAAAATGTAATTAAAATACTAATATTTATGGCATTAAACCATCAGAGTCGTTCCAAGAAACCGGTACAATTTGAGTCCCTCTGACCTTTTTCAGTGTATTTTATCTATTGGGTCACCAAAATATATTTTTAAAAGCTTTTTGTATTAATTGAAATGTCTCCTTTAATAATGTTTAAAAGCATGACACACATTTTATCTTCATATTAGAAATTATTTTGTTTTTTTCAGTAGACACCACCTATTTTGTCATGTCCCTCAAGACCCTTTATGAAAGTGTACTTGGGATATGAATAATAAAATGAGAAAAAAGTCCATTCATTTTGCCATTATCATAAATATCCATCTGCGCTTTTTTGCTGGTAATGTTTTTTTCTAAGTAAATTCATGATTATACATTAAAATCACATCATTTAGTTCTGTGCCTCAGTAACCCCTTAACCCCGTTACACAAACCATAATGAACTGATACTTATGTGACATCATTAACAGGAAGTGACATCATAGAAGTCTAACATTGTGAGCAGACACAGGCAAGTTACCACCTTCTTTAATAATTAATAACTAAATTATGTTGTGAAATTGTGTTTGTCAAGCTTAACGACTCCCGTTACATCAATTAAAGATAGAAAACTATTACTTGTGAAAACTATCTTTGTTATTTCAACATTATTCATGATTTCTTAATATCATGCATGTCACGTGCTCTCCATTTATTCACTAGATTTAGAGCAGTGGCCAAAAAAATCCCATCACACCTACATTTTTATTATTATTACTTTAAGTTTGTGAAAAAGTAATTTAAAGTTAGTTGAACCTTGTCTGAAATGTTCAGAGCAATCATAAGAATATGATTTTAGTTCAATTTCTGAAGTTAAGCCTTTGATCAAAAATGATGAGGTTGCTGTCACAAAAACACTTTTATATTTGCAATTACTGAATTAGTGTGAGGGACATCTGATTAATAGGAAAATGTTGATTTTATCACAAATACATTTTATAATAATATTCAGAGAGCTCCCATAGTGCCCATAACTTAAAATAATGATCAATAATAATAGGGATTTGATGCCTGATATGGGAAAATATGTTTTTCTGGAAGTTAAATATGTCATTAATGTTGTGGGGTGTTCAGAAAAGTAATACATTTTGGTAAAAAAATCTAAAAATGTGTAAGTCCAAATCGTACCGGTTTCGTGGAATGACTCATCAAGCTGCAGGTATCCCTTAAAATCCCCCTTAAATCAAAGTTTTTTATCTTTTAGTATGAATTTGTTAGCTTAAGGTTATGAATAAGCTGGTGTGTTCCAAAACAATGTCAAAATTCGCATTTAGGAGATATAAGCATTCAAAACAACCACTAAAATGGATCACGGATTTTCATGACATCACCGCAGACTCTGGCCGAGCTGTGATATAAATGAAACGCTATTGGCTATTTTAAAAAAGAAGAGGGGCTGTTTGATATGCCCCACCCTGTCTTCCTGTTTCAGTGGAAAGTACATAAACACATTGAATTTAGTGGGCCTTTAAACTTCTCTCTTGTTGAAAACAGCCGGTTTATAAGCACTTCTCATTACAAGTATGGGAATAAGATTGGTGCATGTTGTGTTTTTAAATGTACATTATAAGAGACTCAACTCAGAGCAGATGCAGAGATGGAGTTCATGTGAAGCAGTTTTTACTGTGAACCGAGCTGCTCTGAAACACTGAAAACACTGGATCATGAGCTGCTCATGTGTAAATTAACACAGTGCCACACTTATGTGTAAATGAACACAGCACACATATATATATTTCTTTACATATCGCGATTTTGGTTAATCATGCAGCCCTACTATGATATGTCATTATTTACATAGATTTATCACTCGTATGTGTGTGAATCTCACCCGTGACAGTCCAGGTTTGCAGCCCAAATGTCCGTCCCCAGGATGTCCAAAGAACAGTCCTTATTTCCATTCTAAAACACACACAGTCCAAATGCAAAACACACAGTCCATTGTGAAAGTTTAAAAAGGTTGAAAAACATTTTTTCCTGAGGGCATCAATGTGTATATATTATTTAATCTCACCTTTGCTGGAGCTCTGAACTGGTTGTTTCGTCCTCTGCTGCCTGATCTAGAACCAGAACCGGGTCGAGAACCTGAACTGGGTCTAGAGCCAGTGCTGCCATTACTGCTGTGCTCCCAATCATCCTGAGAGAGAAGATTCATTCAGATATATCTGTTAACCGGGATAAATTTACTACATCATCCAACATCTACAGGATACATTTAACTCTTTCCCCACCATTGACAGACTTTTCCATCATTTATGATGCAAAAAAATCCATGTTTTCACTGTTATAAGGTAGGGGGTGCTATTTACACATCTTCTGAAAGAGTACAGAATCTGTGATTTTCTCAGCTTTTTGTTTAAAATATTCATACAACGATGAATATTGTTCAGATATTACATAGAACAAAATATTCTGGGGGCCATAAAAGTTTTGTGAAAATGATCAAAAATGCTGGTGGTGGCTGGCAACTTTATAATAAAAAATGATAATAAAAAAAAAAAAGTTGTTGGGAAAGAGTTAAAAAGCATTTTAACCAAAATGTTGTGATTATATATATCAGTATTGCTGTAACAATAATAATAAATTATTTATTATTATTATTATTATTATTATTATTAAATAAAAATATAAAATTACTAAAAAACAAAATAAATATTTCTTTTACAGTCTATCAGTGTTAACAAAAATAAAACATTTTCATTGGCTGAAAAAAAAAAAAAAACTAACATTAGAAAAAAAAAAGAACTAAAATACATTTTTAATGACTGCAAAATTAAATAAAATAACAAAAATAAGCACAAAGTAGCAGCTTGAGCAACATGTTCCCACACTTTGAGTTTCTCACATTTTACAGTAACTTTAGAAACTCGAAAATGCTGAAAGTACAATTAAAAATTAAACAGAAAAAATAAAACTGAACTGAATTGGATTAAAAAAAAAATCAGATTAAAATAACTAAATGAAAACTACACAGAAAAGGACAACTCTGCAATTTGGGAAAACAACTATTTAGGAAATATCAAAAGAAATCAGGCTGCTGATCAAACATACCACAAACACACACAAATGCTGACAGTGAGTCAAATGAGATTTCAGTTCAATCAAAACATGCAACGTTCATCAGACGCTACTGAGCATGATAAACGTGACATCATCGGGGGGGGGGGGGGGGGCTGAGGGATTTCACGCACAGGTTCAGTGACCTCATCGGAGTGACCTCAGAGCACAATACTGGCACTGTGTCATTCACAATGCTCTCTCTCACATGCACAGATCACTGTAAAAGAATACATACAGTACACACAACACACATGCAGCACACAGCAGTGCATCTAACCTTCTCACGTGTGTCGTGTATCGTCTTAAATATTTAATATACACACAAATTAACCATATGGCTGACAGCTTAGTCAGTGTCACTAATGACAGGGCTATAGTAATCGTTCTTGGTGTGAACGGGCCTTTCCTCAACAAAATTCTCAAACTAATCAACAGTACTTGGGATGAAAGAGATAACTGACTAGAAACTGACTCACATGCACATACTGAACGGAGACCATAAAATTGGGAGTAAAAATTACATTATATATTTGCTATTGCATTGGCTTGCAAAAGGTTTGCATTCTCTCAAGAAATAAACTTTTTTACAATTAAATGCAAGTTTGTCAGTCAAATACAAAGCTTTTGCAAAATGTAAAAACTCATGCCATCTCTTTTTTTTTTACTATATAGCTCCCCTTATGGCAACAAGTATGTAATGCACAATTGCATTTTGTTACAAATTGACATTTGTCTGACATTTCTGAATGAGAACTAGAAATACTTTCTGACTAGAAATACTTGTGTAACCCCTCCAGTTCTACTTTTGATGAGTAACTTGTGTCTGGTTTGGACAGGGTGTTACAGAATAGTTATGGATCAGATGCACATACACACACATGCAAAACTCACTGGTTTGGATGAGCCCCTGCCCCGTGAGGACGACCAGCTCCCATCAATCTTATCACTGCAGTCTTCTGTCCACTGAGAAAAAGAGAGAGAGACATATATAGAGAAAGACAGAGAGAGAGAGAGAGAGAGAATTGTTTATATTGTCACAATGTAAACTATATTATCACACAGCTCTATACATAAAGTTAGATATACATTATATTCATATAGTCAATTATATTTTATCAGCATACTCATGTAAAACGATATATACTACATATCAAATCTCAACATTTTGATTGTTTATATTGTCACAAAATGAAACATTGTAAACCATATTTTCAAAAAATTAACCTATATATAGGTTTGGGAAGGGGTCTGTATTACCCGTGAAGTGCGGGACCCCCCTGAGGTGTGGGACGGGTCTGTTTTACCCTTGAGGTGCGGGACGGGGTCTGTTTTACCCTTGAGGTGCGGGACGGGGTCTGGTTTACCCTTGAGGTGTGGAACGGGGTCTGTTTTACCCATGAGGTGTGGGACGGGGTCTGTTTTACCCTTGAGGTGCGGGATGGGGTCTGTTTTACCCGTGAGGTGTGGACCTGTGAGGGTGGGACTGGGACAGGGTCTGTTTTACCCCTGAGGTGTCTGTGTGAACGGGACATTGTTTTACGGGGTCTGTTTACCCTGAGGTGCCGTGAACGGGTCTGTTTTACCCGTGAGGTGCGGGGGTCTGTTTTACCCGTGAGGTGTGGGACTGGGACGGGGTCTGTTTTACCCGTGAGGTGTTCTGTTTTACCCTGGGACGGGAACCCGGTCTGTTTACCCGTGAGGTGTGGGACTGTCTGCCGTGAGGTGCGGGACAGGGTCTGTTTTACCGTGAGGTGTGGGACTGGGACGGGGTCTGTTTTACCCGTGAGGTGCGGGACTGGGACAGGGTCTGTTTACCTGTGAGGTGTGGGACTGGGACAGGGTCTGTTTTACCTGTGAGGTGTGGGACAGGGTCTGTTTACCCGTGAGTGTGGGGGGACAGGGTCTGTTTTACCTGTGAGGTGTGGGACTGGGACAGGGTCTGTTTTCCCCTGAGGTGCGGGACGGGGTCTGTTTTACCTTGGGGGGGGGACGGGGTCTGTTTACCCGTGAGGTGCGGGACAGGGTCTGTTTACCTGTGAGGTGTGGGACTGGGACAGGGTCTGTTTCCTGTGAGGGTGTGGGACAGGGTTGTTTACCGTGAAGTGTGGGACTGGGACAGGGTCTGTTTTACCTGTGAGGTGTGGGACTGGGACAGGGTCTGTTTTACCCCTGAGGTGCGGGATGGGGTCCCGTGAGGTGTGGGACAGGGTCTGTTTTACCCGTGAAGTGTGGGACTGGGACAGGGTCTGTTTTACGGTGAGGTGTGGGGGACAGGGTCTGTTTTTCCCTGAGGTGCGGGACGGGGTCTTTTACCCTGAGGTGTGGGATGGGGTCTGTTTTACCATGAGGTGTGGGACTGGGACAGGGTCTGTTTTACCCCTGAGGTGCGGGACGGGGTCTGTTTTACCCCTGAGGTGCGGGACGGGGTCTGTTTTACCCCTGAGGTGCGGGACGGGGTTGTTTTACCCTGGGTGGGGATGGGGTGTTTTGAGGTGTGGGACAGGGTCTGTTTTACCGGAAGTGTGGGACAGGGTCTGTTTTACCCGGGTTGTTTATGAGGTGCGGGACGGGGTCTGTTTTAGGTGTGGGACGGGTCTGTTTACCCGTGAGGTGGGACAGGGTCGTTTACCCGTGAGGTGTGGGACAGGGTCTGTTTTACCGTGAGGTGTGGGACTGGGACGGGGTCTGTTTTACCCTGAGGTGTGGGATGGGGTCTGTTTTACCCGTGAGGTGTGGGACGGGGTCTGTTTTACCCGTGAGGTGTGGGGGGGGTTTTACCCGAGGTGTGGAACGGGGTCTGTTTACCGTGAGGTGCAGGACGGGGTGTTTACCCGTGAGGTGCGGGATGGGGTCTAATTTACCCACGAGGAGGTGTGGGACAGGGTCTGTTACCGTGAGGGGTGGGGGACGGGGGGTTACCTGTGGAACGGGGTCTGTTTGAGGTGGGGACAGGGTCTGTTTTACCCATGAGGTGCGGGACGGGGTCTGTTTACCCATGAGGTGCGGGACGGGTCTGTTTTACCGTGAGGTGTGGGGGACGGGGTCCGTTTTACCCTTGTGGGAAAGGACCGGCGGGACGGGGTCTGTTTTACCCGTGAGGTGCGGGACGGGGTCTGTTTTACCCGTGAGGTGCGGGACGGGGTCTGTTTTACCCGTGAGGTGCGGGACGGGGTCTGTTTACCCGTGAGGTGCGGGATGGGGTCTAATTTACCCACGAGGTGTGAGACGGGGCCTGTTGTACCTGTGAGGTGTGGGACGGATTCTTGTCCACATCCTGTTCCGTTTCATTTTTGTCGCTCAGGAGTCCCTGGACCTGGTACTCGAGCACATAGCTGTCAATGAACCGCTCCAGCTCCTCAATCTCCTGCGAGCGTGTGCTTCCCGCCTCTGACGACGCTGATGCTACCGATGAGCTCTCCATGGCAACCAGCCCACAGCGGGGGGAGGGAGGGGAGCTGTGCATGGGACAAAGAGAAAAAGGAAACTGTTAGTAATCTGAAAAATAATATGAATTGACATTTTAAATGGACAATATATAATTTTTATAATACACTTATGATTATTTCGCAATTACTTTTATTATATAATATTAAGTTACATTAAGCAAAACACTGACATTATATTTTTATGACATTAAAATATTTGAATTAAATGTATGACAGCAGAATGCATGATAATGTAATTTTAAGCATTTTAAAATGTCATTTTTTAAAAAATATAAACCATTCTGAAATGATCAAAACTTTTAAACACCAGATAATCACAACTTCACAACATGTTCAGCATCAGCAGATAAACATATTGCTTGATGACAGGCAGGACGGTGAGATCTCATTGGCTGCGGAGCCGTGATCTAGTGCTCATGCTGCAGTCAGTGCAGATCAGTGACATCGACCCCCGACTGAGACTCACCCTGACTGTGACACCGCAGTTTATCTGCATCACCAGCGGCGGCAGCAGAGACACAGAGGCCCACAAAAACAATCTAATTCATAAGGTCTTGTCTGCTTCTGCTTTACCAGTCCATCTGTCTCTCCTTCATCTTTCACCCTCAATCTGTTTCTTTTCTCTTTCTTTATTAGTGTGCTATAATAGTATTATATATTACTACATGCCTTTCAAAAGTTTGGGGTCAGTTTTTTTAAAGAAATTAATAGTTTCAGTGGTACTCAGTTAAAGCACAAATTCCTTAAAATAAAGCTCAATTACAGTACCAAGCAACAAAAGTAACAAAAGTACAATTACTGAATGCTCCACACTTCCCGCTTTTATATTCACGCCTAACCATCGCTCTGGGACGGTGGGACGACGGCCAGGTAACACAGAGAGAGAGAAAGGGAGAGTTTAATCTGGTGTTAAGTCACTACTTGAATCTTGGCCAAGCAAAGAGGATTTACAACTGGAGCAGCACCATCTTACCAGCACACATCCAGAACACCACATGCTCAAGATCTGCTCATATTTAAGATCATTTTCTCAGTTTAAGCAACTGTTCTTTGTACCGCATGTGATCTATGAATTGTTCCTTTGTATGCAAATTCATCATGATCCAAAAAATAAAGCACTAAAGCAACCAGAGGTCTGACAGATCAAATACATCATGATATTTATCAGCCTTATGACAATTTTCAATCTATATTTAAATCAGAATATCCTAATTATTACCAAACAGTAGCAATTTGTATGTGTCCCTTTAAATGCAAATGAGCTGCTGCTCCCAGCCCCCTTTCCAGAAGAGGGCGGAGCTTTAACAGCTCAACAACAACAAAGCTGGAGAATCTCACGCAGCCAAAATGAGGATTGTCAGTAACGGTGTTCAGCCTTACATTGTTCAAACCGGAGTCGACACTGATGGAGAGACTCAGGAAGAAGTTACAACCTTTAGAATGAAACTGGACGTTTCTGAATGGTTAGTGGATAAATTTATGTAGTTGCTGTGGAGTTGATTCAGCTCATCCACTAGCATGTGCTGTCATGTTAATCTTTTGTGCAAATCCAGTGCTGAATTGATCCTCATTTGTGAAGCAGTCCGGCGTAAAATGACGACATGACAACATCACTCTACTACAACAACTCTTCCTCTTCTCTAAAGCAGCCCAACATGGCCCCACCCCTTTGTTGTGTGTTCTGGGGGCGGGGTTATGTACATTTAGGGTTAGTGATGTCACCAACCTGGTAAGAAGGTCATTGTAGCCCTTACCAGCTAGTAGTCCTTAAAAAGTGATTTCTAAAAAGCGATTTTTAAATTTTCTAGTCATTAAAGAATCCTAGAAAGAATATATCATGGTTTCCCCAAAATATGAAGCAGCACAACTGTTTTCAACATTGATAATATTCACAAATGTTTCTTGAGCAGCAAATATATTTAGATGGATTTCTGAAGGATCATGTGACACTGAAGACTGGAGTAATGATGCTGAAAATTCAGCTTTGATCACAGGAATAAATTACATTTGAAAATATATTCAAACAGAAAACAGTTATTTAAAATTGTAATAATATTTCACAATATTACTGTTTTTATCGTCTTTTTGATTTAATAAATACAGCCTTGATTAGCAGAAGAGACTTCTTTCAAAAGTAAAATGCTTGTATTGATCCACATCAGCCACTTTAGATAATGTAAACAAAAGGTGTGTGTGTGTGTGTGTGTGTGTGTGTGTGTGTGATATCAGCTGTTCAGTCTAATGACAGTAAGACTCAATACATAGAGCTGAAGGAAGACAGACAGCTGAGGAGAAACACAGAAAGGAGGAGAGATCATCAGGATTAGAAGCGTGAGAACTTTCATTGTCAGTAGATTCAGATGGACAGCTTTAATGAGGCGAGTCAGGATTTGAGATCTCTGACCTCTACTGACTCCACCATGATCGTCTGTCAATGTCCTTCTTGAGCGTTTCAGCTCTATCAGTTTACACGCACAACTGTTTCCATGTTTATGGGGACATTTCATACATAATGATTTTTATACTGTTCAAACTGTATATTCTCTCCCTAACCGAAACCTTCCCATCACAGAGAGAGAGAGATTTTATGGATAAGACTTTAATGCGCTCTACTTGTACTGTTTTATTAAGCTCATACAGTGATATTCTGAAGTGAAAATGGACACTTCATCTTTTGTGTGATATAATAAAACTCAGCGGAGTCTGCTACAACAGGCTTGTACTAAAAGGGGATAAAAGAAAGATGACATGATAATTTATAACCATAATTAAACTAAACTATATCTATCTCCATGCAGCACATATTCTCTGGCTCTGTAGGCATCATTGTCTGACTCCGGTTCGAACTGAGCACCATTACTGGCAGTTTCTGACATTTTAAGTGCGTGAGATTGTCCTGTTTTGTTTCCGCCGGTATGAGCTCTTGAAGCTCCGCCCTCTTCTTGAGAGGGGGCCGGGATCAGTTTGCAATTAAAGGGTCACATGCAAAAACAGCTAGCAATTTTAACATGCTTTAAAAAATGATCTGTGGGGTATTTTGAGCTGAAACTTCACAGACACACTCTGGAGACACAGACTTATATTACATATTGTGAAAAGGGGCATAATAGGTGCTCTTTTGAGTTTAAATAACATTGCACATGTTTTTTAACTTAATGTTACATGTGTCATGCAGATCTCATGGATTCACTTTATTCCTGTGTTGACATATTTCCTATTGAAACAGGAAGTTTCTCATCGCCCTTTTTATAAATAGCCAACAGCTTGTATTTACATTACAGCCGTGAAACATGATTTGCTACTTGCTCTTTCTCATTCTAGAGAGCATTTGATTGGATTCAAATCTGTATAGTGCAGAGTGAGTCATCACTATTTTTGCTCCATTTTCCTAAAATAAAAAGACTGTAAATCTGCATAAAACATCTCTTTTCTGATGACGTTTACTGGCGAGAGGGCGGGGCAACCTGTCAATCACATGAGATCCACCAATAGCAAACCACAAACATCCAATCAATTCCCCATGGACAAAATCAAGCCCCGCCCTACATTTGTTCTTGTTTGAGAAGCCATTTCAATGTGTGATGAATGACACAATATGGAATATCACTAGGCTGGAAATAAGTGAATTTTTTAGATATTATGTTGGAAAAACACAATCTTTAAATAGGTGTTCACAGAGGCTTTAATCTAATGAGCAGGCTTGAATATACTGGCAGATAAAAAGAGAAAAAAATATGTTTAGCCAGAAATAAGATTAATTCTGCTCTCATTAGGGCTTTTCCATTAGCCAGTCACATAATGGTGCTCGTCACAATGAATGTGTCTCATTTCACGCAGAATTTCATCCCTCTGGATATCATCACGTCAAGTATAAATGAGCAAACGTCTCTGACAGGACAGTCACAGCCTCGGGCGCTCTGACACTAATGGACAGCAGAAATCTGAGCGCCACTGCAACCATTAAACCTGCCGCTTCACTTCAGCTGGAATTGCTGTTTACTGATGAAGATTCTACAGAGGAATAATAGAGGAGAATTCTGGAACACACTCCAAAATGAACCTAAAGAAACAACCGAATAGAAGCTTAAACATGTGATGCATTTCTAAATTAAACAGAATTTTTTGTGAGACATACTGTATAGGACGGGACTTGATTTGATTGTGGATCCCACATATTATTAGTTTTCCTGCTAATTACATCATCAGAAAGAGTTATTACAAATATATATTTTTTTCTCTTTAAAAAAAGATTAAAGATTTAAAGGTTTTTGTGTAATTTACTGACATTCTTAACTACCACACTGCATAAAATAAATGATTTTTTCAGTACATTTTACAAGAAAATAAAGTAACACTAGTTAATGTTAGTAAACATTTAATTTAATGTGTTACTTATAACAAAAAGAACTCTGAATGTTTAAATACAATAATGCAATAAACAAAAAAAATATATAAAGTAAAATTTTTCAAACAGATTAAAGTGCAAAAGTATTATAAAGAACAACAGGTAACACTTTACAATAAGGTCTCATTATTTAATGTTAGTTAATGCATTAAGATGTATGTATTATTAATGTATTATTTTTTGTTAATGTTAGTTAAATACAACTGATCATTGTTTGTTTTAGCTCAGGTCCATTAAATAATAGTTACAACTTTTGATTTTAGTAATGTTATTAAATATTAACTAAGAAATTAACATTAACTAAGATTAATAAATTGCTTTATAAGTATTTTTCATTGTCAGTTTGGTAATAATGAATTAACATGTTAACTAATGAAGCCTTATGTCACTGAACAACAAAAAATAACATTAATCAGAACATTTTCAATCATTAGGGGATGTTGTCCAGATTAAAATATAAAAATGTTTAAGTTTGAAAATGAATAGCCTATTAAGTCTTTAAGTATTAAGTATCTGGTGCTGTGATGAACAACATTGAGATTACAAAAAAATGTAATGGCTGTTTGAAGCATTTTAAAGGTGCCCAAGAATGCTTTTTCACAAGATGTAATATAAGTCTAAGGTGTCTCCTGAATGTGTCTGTGAAGTTTCAGCTCAAAATACCCCATAGATTTTTTTTTTTTATTAATTTTTTTAACTGCTTATTTTGGGGCATCATTAACTATGCACTGATTTTGGCAGCGCGCCGCCCCTTTAATTCGCCTGCTCCCTGCCACACGAGCTCTCGACTATATTACAGTGCATTTACAAAGTTCACACAGCTAATATAACCCTCAAATGGATCTTTACAAGATGTTCGTCATGCATGCTGCATGCATGCTTCGAATTATGTGAGTAAAGTATTTATTTTGATGTTTACGTTTGATTCTGTATGAGTTTGAGGCTATGCTCTGTGGCTAACGGCTAATGCTACACTGTTGGAGAGATTTATAAAGAATGAAGTTGTGTTTATGCATTATACAGACTGCAAGTGTTTAAAAATGAAAATAGCGACGGCTCGTCTCTGTGAATACAGTAAGAAACGATGGAACCACATTTAACAGTACATTAGCAACATGCTAACAAAACATTTAGAAAGACAATTTACAAATATCACTAAAAATATCATGCTATCATGGATCATGTCAGTTATTATTGCTCCATCTGCCATTTTTCGCTGTTGTTCTTGCTGGCTTACCTTGTCTATGCACAGATCCAGACGTTAATACTGCCTTTCCTTGTCTAATGCCTTGAACATGGGCTGGCATATATGCATATATCCCGACTGTTACGTAACAGTAGATGTTATGTTGAGATCTGCGTGTTTTCCGGAAGTCTTTTAAACAAATGAGATTTACATATAAGAAGGAGGAAGCAATGGGGTTTGAAACTCAATGTATGTCTTTTCCATGTACTGAACTCTTGTTATTTAACTATGCCGAGGTAAATTCAAATTTTGATTCTAGGGCACCTTTAAATACTGTTCAGTAGCAGCTGCCTTGTTTATGGGGTTTCCGGGGTAACCGCTGCATTTCTGCTGTTCCATCAGCGCCCTCTGCTGTCAGAGAGTGAACGTGCACTTTCATTCAGCGCATCTTCACTCGTTCTGCCATGATGGGACAAGTTTAGTCAACTAAAATATCCAAGTTGTCACTTAGTACAACTTAACATTCAAGTTAACTAAACTTAAAGTTTTAAGGCAGCAAGAACACTTACTTTAAGTTGAAACAACTTGTTTTTTTGTTTGTTTGTTTTACAGTGCAGTAGGGCAACCAGGAACTAGAAATGCTTACTAGTGACCATCAACTACACTAACTAGCAATATACAGCATTGAAGTTGCTGGCAGTGTGAACGGGGCTTAAAAATCACTTACATAATTTATTGTACTAACTAAATGTCATGTTGTTTCATAACAACTTCCATCCGCATACAAATCACACATGAACCACCAACAATGACAACAGCATAGCTAGCTACACTAACAGAAACAGGAACAGAAAGAAACACAACAGTGTAATGCATGTGTGTGTGTATGTGTGTGTGTGTGTTCAGCTGTTCTTTGGGTGTTTAATTCCCCACTAAAGTAGTTCCTTCTTCCAGCACTGCAGTAAAATCTGTCTGACTGATGAGGTCTGTCTCCCAGCAGTACGACAGCACTGTCTCACAAAGACCACCGGAAGAAAGAGAGACATGAATCTGACAGAGAGAGGCTGATAACAAATGATCAAGAGGATAAGGAGAAGTAGTCAAAGAGAAACCTGAGAAAGAGACTTCACATTTCATTTCGAATTACTACTTAATTTGAATATTGTGTATTTATTTCATCAATCAAATAAAACAGTAATAGTCTGAAATATTATTGCAATTTAAATAACTGTTTTCAATGTGAATATATGGTAAAAATGTAATTTATTCCTGTGATCAAAGCTGTATTTTCAGCATCATTACTCCAGTCTTCAGTGTCACATGATCCTTCAGAAATCATTCTAATATGATCATTTGCTGCTCAAGAAACATTTCATACTATTATCAATGTTAAAAACAGTTGTGCTGCTTCATATTTTTGTGGAAACCGTGATAGATTTTTAAGGGTTAATTCGTGATAAGTTCAAAAGAACAGCATTATTTGAAATAGATATCTTTTGTAAAATTAGAAATGTCTTTACTGTCACTTTTTATATATTTTATCGATCCTTGTGGAATAAAAGCATTAAATAAAAAGAGTATCACTGACCCCAAATGGTAGGGTGCATGTATGTATTTAAATATATATATTTTTAGAACCACTACACTATTTTTTCCAGAACTTCTGCAGTACAAATGTACAGTTTCTATCATGCCAGTGAAGCACATTAAATCAACCAAAACACTGAAACTGAATGGAGCGAGTGGGTGGATGGAGCGATAATAGAAGCATACGTTGAACCTGGAACAAACGTGTAATAAAAGACTAAGAGAAGAGTGACAGGAAAGCAGAGAAAGAGAGCGCAGTGATAGTGATGGTGTAGCGGGTGTGTGTCTGCTCTTTGTTGTCTGGTGCAGTAGAGTGTGTAAAATCCTCCACGTGTGTTACACTCGCTCAGAACAGCTGTTTGAACAAAGAGCTCACACACACACACACACACACACACACACACACACACACATCATCATCACAGCGGTGACATCAGCATGATGGATGACTGACTATTTACATTCCTAACATGTTCCATCAGTGCAATTATTCCAGAGAAAAATCATGTTTGATTTCATGATCATTCATCGAAATCTCTCTTTTCTAATGCGTCAGAGAAAAACATAATAATATTTTTAATTTTTTAATTAAATTATAACCCAATTAATTAGTATCTTGAGATACTATTATATTTTTATCAATATTTTGAATTGCTTTTTATTTTTTGTTTTAGTCATTTTGTGTGTTTTTGTAATTTTAGTCTATATTGTTTTTATCAATTCTAGATATTTTAGTACATCAATTTGAAATGAGAAATAAACTAGTCAAAATAAAATAAGCTCAAGGGTTTTTCTTCATATATTTTAATTTAGGTTAAAATGCATTTTATTTCAAGTGACAATTTTTTTTAATAATTTTAGTTAAATATAATAACCCTGCCTTAAACGTGTTGCATTATGGATGCGTTATGCTGTTTCATATTGTCTGTAATGTGTGAGAATAATGCATACATCTAGGGCTTCTTCAATTATACCTGTGGTTTATGATTAAAAGGTCGTACACACACACACACACACACACACACACACACACAGACGAGCAAACGTGTGGACGTGTCCTCACACACAAACACACACTGATGGGAAGTTCAAAGTCTCCAGTACTCTCTGCCCTGCTGCAATATAAAGAAATATTCAGTGTTTACTATCAGACTGTAATAACTGAGCGGACACTTTCAAACACCATCATAGTCCCTGATAGACAGACATGCAAATGCACTCAAAGAGTTTCACTTTAAACACACTCACTACACATACAGATAGAGGCCTAACATCAAACTGAAGGCACCGCATTTCACCTGTCCGTCCGTCTGTGATACGATTCAGCCAAAATTAAAGCACCAAGAGACTGGAGTAATGATGCTGAAAATTCAGCTTTGATTACAGGAATAAATTACATTTTAAAATATATTCTAATAGAAAACAGTTATTTCAAACTGCAATAACATTTCTCAATATTACTGTTTTCACAGTATTTTTAATCAAATAAATGCACTGACACTGACAATCTCCTCCTCCTCTGGTCATCTGGTGTGTAAGACAGCGGTTCTGACACCGAGGTGCTGCTATTTGTTAAATAGCATCACATTCCTTCACTGTGGATGTCAGGATCTACTGCAGACAAACAATGATGAAACTTGGAGCGCTTAAACTGAAACAATCAATCCCATCAGCAAAGTCAATACAATCTTCTTCTGTTTGCAAACCAAATTAACTCTCACTAACACAAACACTTGAGGAATGTGTGAGTTTCTCTAGACCTGAGTTGACAATATTTAACAGAAAGACAAAGCATTCAGCTTTCACAGTATAAGCATTTTGTAACCGAGATATTAGCAGTTATTCTGAACAAGTAAATATGATTATCACAATAAACTCAGGAAGGTGAGACTACTGTACACTATTGTTCAAAAGTTCTTCAGCAATGGATCAAAAGTGACAGTAAAGACATTTATAATGTTACAAATGATTTCCATTTCAAATAAATGTTATTCATTTATATTATATTCATAAAAAAATCTGAAATAAAATGAACTGAGGTGTCCACAAAAATATTAAGCAATGCAAGTTACATTTTAAAATATATCCAAATATAAACTTAATTTAAATGATATAATTATATTTTTTTTTACTGTATTTTTGATCAAATAAATGCAGCCTTGTTGAGCAGAAGAGACTTCTTTCAAAAACATTAATAAACCTTAACATCCCTAAACTTTTTAACTGTTAAACAAATCAGGTCACCACTTATAGTAATAAACCAACTAATCACTCAAACTCATAAATATCTTCCTCCAACTCATATTCAAATGGGAAACAGAGCTGAATGTGACTATTACATAAGATCTGAAATATGAAAGTGTCCCAATCTGTTTTCTCGTCCTCATTCTCATTTGGTGACTGTCAGCCAAAGGAAGTTCAAATTAATCTAGGGATGCACGATATATCGGGTACCGTATCGGTATCGGCCAATATATGTTCATTTTTAATGTTATCGTTATCAGCCAGATATATTAAAGCTGATAAATAATGGATTATTTCCTTCAGCTGAGACACTTCAGATGTGCACTGTTCACCATGATGGTTTTGAATTGCTTGAAATATGATTGAAATCACTTCAAAAAGGAAAATACAGTTAAGTGAAACATGTGCAGCACAAGTCTGTCATAAAAACTACATAATATTATAATGAGAACATTATAATTGTGTGTTTAGGACATGACTTTTAATGGTTAGACTTTTGATTGTGTAATCAGGCTCTCAAAAATTATCTTTAAAAAAATGTTAATTTAGATTTATCAGCCAATATATCTGTCATCTGCTTTCAAATATAAAGAATTATCGGTTATCGGTATCGTCCAAAATTTTCTTATTAATGCATCCCTAAATTAATCAATTAAGCCAAGATCTGAAGTGAAGCATTTCATTTCTGCACCACTGGTAGCTCTAAACAAGACAGCAAAAATAATGATTGTTTTCAGACATAAAGTTGTCTCTGCACATTAAGGTTGGATTTGAGGAAGTATTTTAAAATCACAAATTTCAGCTAGTCAAATTTTATCTAAAACAAGATTTAACCCTAAACTCATCAGCATTTTCACAACAGATGTTTTAAACTGCTTGTTTTGCACTTTTGGGGTCATTCTGAGTACAAGTGTGTGTTCTAGATCTCCTGACATCACAAAGGCTAGATGTGTGATTGACAGCCGTGATGATGTCAGCTGGTTGTCAAGACGACACCTTTCAGTCACATCAGCACCAGTGCAACGCTGACAACAGGATGTCAGTCAGCAGGCCCTCTGTGTGTGTGTGTGTGTGTGTGTTACTGTTCTTATCCAATATTAACCACAAAACCCATATGGATCAATTTTGTCTGATCAATGGCCTGATTTACCGTTCCAAAATCTGATGGATAACACACAGACATGCTGTTTAAAGTCTGCCCGTCTGGCCTATATAACCAACCACATGAGCTTTTACTCAATGCAGTGGGTTTTTCCCGAAATCCCTTAGTGAGATTAGTGTTGTCAAAAGTACCGACTTCAGTAGTCAATACTGAAATTTAAAAAAATGTGACGATACCAGCATTTTCCCCTAGCATTTTGACCACTAATGAGACGAGTCTTAAACACCTCTGATTGGTCATTGTGTTCACATGCTCAACAGATACGTCTGTGATTGGCTACAATGATCAAAACTTCAAAAACATCTTGTAAAACATGCTTACACAGATACACACAGGAGCTTTTGAAAGCAGGCGTCTATGAGCGTATATATTAGGGATTCACTGATAGACAGCTGCTTTCAAACGCTCCTGTGTGTATCTGTGTAAGCATTGATCATTGTAGCCAAACACAGACATATCTGATGAGCGTGTGAACATAATGGCCAATCAGAGGTGCTTAAGTATCTGCTCAAAAAGACTGTTTGTCAAAGAGATGTGGAAAGTAACTAATTACAATTACACTCGTTACAGTTTGTAAACTCTAACACTCAAAATACTTAATTGGTTTGAGTAAGACAAACTTAAATTAGTGTTACGAGTATTTAGAACTTTTTTCTTTTGAGTTCACAGTCCTGACATATTTCAAGTAAACTGAACTGTTTCATTGTTTTGTGTAGTATGAACTCATTTCTTTTAATTTAGACTAGACTAACATGAGTTTAACTGAAACTAGGCTGGGATTTTATATTATAGCTAGCAAAATATTTACATTGAGATAACCTGATAATTTTAAGTTAAATTTATAAATTAGTGTACTCAAATATTTCAAGTTAAGAACAATACAAATGTATAGTGATCTATAAAGTAACCGATAATTTGTGTGTTTATGTGCCCAATAACCGATATGCAGAACCGATATTTATTTACTGTTATACTTCTGTTTTTGACCCGTTTACAACAAAACTGAACTGAACAATCCATTTTATTTATAACAATCACTGCTTCTTTGCATAGAAAACAAAACAAATCTTATTTAAACACTAATAAATGAAAGTGCAAAAGAATGAAAAAGTGCTTTTGTTGCTAAACTGTTTTTGTTGAAAATTAGTAGTTTTTCATGTTAATTTTAATCTTCATATTACAAAAATAATGTTAACAATAAGCAAGATAAATGTAGAATGTCTAATGTTTTCAAATGGAGAAAATAAATTAAAGACAGGAGTCATATCAACTTTGCAGAAATGTAATACTTAATTTTAAACTACAGTAGATTTATAAGCTGTTTAATAGGCTAAAGAGTGAAGAATAATTCGCTGGATAATGTTAAATAACTGAATAATATTCTCTGGAATATTGGAATATAACCAACAAAACATTGTATTTTATTGCATTTCTCAAATGGTATGTTATATCAGAATTATTAATAATGCTTTTGTCGTTCTAGATTATGAAATATCTGCTGACAAAGCGCTGTTTATCTCTGCATTTACACAGAACTATACTCAAACTGCGATCGGTCGTGGAGATAATAAATAATTTCCGTAGAGTTGCATTTACTTGGATGTTTATTAGCGAATTAATGGTTATATAGTAAATGTTTACATAATTACTATTTCTTAGAGACAAGCTGCATAAACTAGCTACATTTCAGGGATTTATGTAACACATCTAATTTGTGCATTAATGACTATTATGTTAAATAATGTTTACTAAATACAGCAAAGCAGGTAAGTATACTTTACATGTGCATGCCGTTGCCTCGTCTCCCCTCAGATGCGCTGTAATGGCGATCATGCACGCAATTCTCAAAACACCCACAAGATGGCAGCTTTATCGGTAAATCCGATATTACAAAACCGATATCCGATTATGGTAAAATGCTTAAATATCGGTAAATTGATATATCGGTCGATCTCTACAAATGTATGAGTGCAAAATAAAAATCTTACTTAAACTTTGAGTTTCTTAACTTAAAAAAATTCTCAATCAACTCTGAGTTCTGACAACGTAGGCTTTACAATAGAGTAAATAACTCATTTGATTTGTAAGAACTCAAAATAAATATTTTATGATAATTGCCATCAAAATGTATGAGTTAGCTAACTCAGCACTTCAAGTTAGGAGCAATTAACATGCATAAGTACTACAAACTCAAAACTTGATAGTTCTACTTACTTAAAAATTAGGAACATCATAACTCAAAAAAATTTTATGTAACCGATTACCTCAAATTTTTTGAGTTACCCCAACTTATTCATGTTTACAGTGTACTTTTAGGTTTAGGAAAGCTAGGAAGCCACAGGAAAAGGATTTATTGGTGGAAATAACAGTGGTGTAAAACTGAAGCTCACCAGAGAAACAACAGATCCATTGTTCTGTTCTAGAGCAGAATCTCAGCTAGAACAATACCAAAATACAACATCTAATCACTGTACATTATTATTCTGCAACACGTGATCATCTTTTAACTCAAAACAACCCAAGAAGAAATCAATACACCAGCTTAATGTTTTACACCCACAACCAATTATGATTTATTCACAGATCAGATCTTGTTGAACGTCTATGCTCATATCTAGTGATCAGGGTTTCTGAGGCTTTACTGAAAGCCACTGTATCTCACATCTTGATGCAATCTTCTTTAATATGGCCAAATACTAGCTGATTAATTGGCCTAGCTGATATAATCAGTCTATCATAGTACAACAATAACTGTTAAACTCATCTCATCATTTTCTAAAGATGTTAAAACAATCAAACAGATAAAACACACCCAACAGAACTCGCCTCGAGTCTTCAAACATCAGTTAAACTAATCTAGGCTCTAAACATTTAAAGTACAACCAAACAATACTCAACAAACAACAACATCTACAATCAATCAAAGGCTAACCGCCAATGAAGCTCCAAACAAAAGCTTTTTAAAACAGATAATGCAAAGCTCTCCAACCTACAATGAACAACGTCATCCACAACAATGAAACGTCAAATGCATTCATTTCTGCTCTCAAGGTTACAGCGGTCAGCGGCACAAAACATACACAGGATTGTGTTACATGTTTCCAGGACGCAAAAACATTAAAGGGATAGTCAATCATAGAGTATCCCATGATTTACTCACCCTCAAGCCATCCTAGGTATAAATGACTATCTATCTCTTTTTTTTTTTTTTGTCAGACGAACACAATCGCAATTATATTAAAAAAACATATTCTGGCTCTTCCAAGCTTTACAATGGGAGTGAATGGGGGGCGAGATTTTGAAGCCCAAAAAAGCACATCCATCCATCATAAAAGTAATCCATATGGCTCCAGGGGGTTAAAGGATTAGTCCACTTTCAAATAAAATACAATGACATGAAAAAGTATGTGAACCCCTTGCAGAATCTGTGAAAATGAGAATTATTTTAATACAATAAGAGGGATAATAAAAAATGCATGTTATTTTTTGTTTAGTACTGTCCTGAGTAAGATATTTTACATAAAAGATGTTTGCATTTAGTTCACAAGACAAAACAATAGCTGAATTTATTAAAATAACCCCATTCATAAGTATGTGAACCATTGATTCTCAATACTGTGTGTGGTTACCTGATGATCTGTGACTGTTTTTATGTTTTGTGATGGTTGTTCATGAGTCTCTTGTTTGTCCTGAGCAGTTAAACTGAGCTCTGTTCTTCAGAAAAATCCTCCAGCTCCTGCAGATCCTTCAGTTTTCAAGCATTTTTGCATATTGAACCCTTTCCAGCAGTGACTGTATGATTTTGAGATCTGTGTTTTCATACTGAGGACAATTGAGGGACTCAAACACAACTATTAAAAAAGGTTCAAACATTCACTGATGCTCCAGAAGGAAACACGATGCATTAAGAGCCGAGGGGTGAAAACTTTTGAACAGGATGAAGATGTCACAATTTTTCTTATTTTGTTTAAAATCATTGTTTTTCATTTAGTACTGCCCTTCGGAAGCAACAGAAGATATTGCATGTTTCCCGGAAGAAAAATTAAGTGCAATTTACCTTGATATTTGAATTCAAAAGTTTTCACCCCCGGCTCTTAATGCATCGTGTTTCCTTCTGGAGCATCAGTGAATGTTTGAACCTTTTTTAATAGTTGAGTTTGAGTCCCTCAATTGTCCTCAGTGTGAAAAGATGGATCTCAAAATACAGTCACTGCTGGAAAGGGTTCAAATATGCAAAAATGCTTGAAAACTGATGAATCTGCAGGAGCTGGAGGAATTTTCTGAAGACAGAGCTCAGTTTAACTGCTCAGGACAAAAAGAGACTCATGAACAACCATCACAAACACAAAAACAGTCGTGGATCATCAGGTAACCACACACAGTATTAGAATCATGGGTTCACATACTTATGAATGGGGTTATTTTAATAAATTCAGCTATTGTTTTGTCTTGTGAACTAAATGCAAACATCTTTTATGTAAAATATCTTACTCAGGACAGTACTAAACAAAAAATAACATGCATTTTTTATTATCCCTCTTATTTTATTAAATAATTCTCATTTTCACAGATTCTGCAAGGGGTTCACATACTTTTTCATGCCACTGTAAAAACTGATGATCGCCTTGCACATACTTCCGCTTTCCGTATTCTTCAAAAAGTTTATGCTGAATGTCCTACGCCTTCCTTATTCTACTTACGGAACGAATGCGGCGCCAGTTTTGTTTTTTTTTTCACAAGCAGAATAGGGAAGGCGTAGGACATACAGCATAAGCTTTTTGAAGAATACGGAAAGCGGAAGAACGTGCAAAGCAATCATCTGTTTATATAAAGCATATACAGTTGTATTTTTTTTCAAAATGTCCGATCGTTTCACTAGATAAGACTCTTATTCTCGTCTGGTATCGTTTAAAGCCCTTTGAAGCTGAACTGAAACTGTCATTTTGACCTTCAACCGTTTGGGGCTCCATTGAAGTCCACTATATGGTGAATAATCCTGGAATGTTTTCATCAAAAACCTTCATTTCTTTTCGACTGAAGAAAGAAAGACATGAACATCTTGGATGACATGGGGGTGAGTAAATTATCAGGAACATTTTATTTGTAAGTGGACTAATCCTTTAATAAAGGCTTTCTTAAGTGAAGCAATGTTTTTTTAAAGAAAAATATAAAAATAAAATAAAATATATAAATAAAAGCTTCCGGCAGACAGCCATACACATTGATTTGCTATTTGGGAACTAATTCCTAGCGTAGCAGCCATACGCTATTTGTTTGAACCGCGAGTGGCGTCTAAGCTTATGCTACACATTGTGTCAGAAGTTACTCTTTTGACGTAAAACAATGCGTACGATCGTCTGCCAGAAGCAAGTTATTATAGTTTATAAAGTTTTAAATATGGATATTTTCCTTACAAAATCCCATCACTTCAGTTCAGAAGGCCTTTATTAACCCCCTGGAGTCGTATGGATTACTTTTATGATGGATGGATGTGCTTTTTTGGGCTTCAAAACACGCATTAATGCACAGCAGTTTAGTTTGTCATTTAGCAATTATCAATCAAGTTAATTAGCAAAATCTTTCCATATAGCAGGACGTAAAGCATAACACCCTTCCTATCAATATAAAGTGGTTAAAATGGCTTTTCTGTAAAACAAGCACAATAAAATGACCAGTCTTTTAACTACAGGCCCACAAAACTCAATTACAGACAACTCACACACACACACAGACACACACTCACAGCACTCAAATGAATACCAATCCCACACACACCCCAATGTCTCTACCTCTCTCACACACTCATGATGTGATCTGAATCCCAAAGGAATGTGATGAGATCCGGCAGTTCTGATTGGCTGAAGAAGCAGGAAGTGAGCACATTCCACCCACATTTCAACTCACACACCACAAACGACCAATCAAAACAACAGACAGTGTCAGGCTGAACCAATCAGAATCTTAGTTCATGATGAGGGCAGCAGGGATTGGATAATCAATGGTGGGTGGCTGAAAACAGCCCTATCAGCACTGCTCTATGTGACAAACAAAGCCCTTTTTGTCAAGCAATAGATTTGATACAACAAGGTGAAATTTTGTCTATTCTGATATTAGTGTGTAATACACATCATCCCCCCCTTAATGGCTTATTATTATTATCTGAGTCAAACAATAGCAAACCTAAATAATGAAGAACTTAAAATGTCTCTGAATGTCTGAAGATTTTTTAATGTAAATAAAGGTTTAGAGACAAATACTCAGAAAGTATAACAATAAACAATCCAGAGAAATTATTGACATTTCAGAGCATGAGGCATGAAACATGAGCCACAACATTCAGCAAAAATAACACGTTTCTTCCTGTAAGACAATAAATATACAGCTCACTTTAATTCATCTCTCAGATGTTTTTGTGGATCATTCAAGATCAACATCAGATCTGACAGTCGACTCCAGACATCATGCAGAATTTCATCATCATCATCTGCAAACACACACATCTCTCCTGAAACCTGCCTTACTGCTGCAAACACACACAGGACAGAATGTGAACACACTGAATCCACTGCTCTGAATCAAACTGCAGCTTCTCAGATTTGTCGATACAGTCAAATAGTTTAACTTAAAGGGTTAAAAATTAAAAATTCTGTCATTTATTACTCACCCTCAAGACCTTTGTTCATCTTCAGAACACAAATTAAGATGACATTTCCTCTCTCAAGATCCATAAAGGTACTAAAAACATGTTTAAATCAGTTCATGTGACGACAGTGGTTCTATCTTAATGTTATAAAAGTGATGAAAATATTTTTTGTGCACCAAAAAAAAACAAAAAAAAAACAACGACTTAATATCTAGTGATGGTCGATTTCAAAACACTGCTTCATTAAGCTTCGGAGCTTTACGAATCAAATCAGCAGTTCGGAGCACCAAAATCACATGATTTCAGCAGTTTGGCGGTTTGATACGCGATCCGAATCACTGATATGGCTCAAAAGATTCATAACACTCTGATGCTTCATGAAGCAGTGTTTTGAAATCGGCCATCACTAAATATTGTTAAAAAGGCGCACAAAAAGTATTCTCGTCGCTTTATAATATTAATTTTGAACCACTGTACTCACATGAACTGTTTTATATATGTCTTTAGTAGCTTTATGGATCTTGAGAGAGGAAATGTCATTGCTCCCTATGCAGGCCTCACTGAACCATCGGATTTCATCAAAATATCTTAATTTGTGTTCTGAAGATGAATGAAGGTCTTACAGGTGTAGAACGACATGAGGGTGAGTAATAAATTATATTATTTTCATTTTTTTGGTGAACTAATCCTTTAATGACACGTTTTACAGTTTTAAAAAAGAGTAAAACTGCTCTACTACGGTATATGATGCTCTCAGACTGACATGTGCCTGTATAGACATGTCTTTCTCTCTCTCTGTACACACATACCTCCATATACTGAGAAATTCACAGTGATTTGTAAGACAGCACATACCTCTTCTAATGTTCCCCCTATATATTTAACACTGACTGCATTTACAACATATGCTTAAATCTATGCCTTCAGACCTAATTTTTATATATATTTATATATAATATATATATATATTATATATTATATACACACACACACCTATTACATAACATTTGTATGTATAAATGTATGTGTATATATACATATTGTATGTATATATATATATATATATATATATATTGTATATATATATATATATATATTATGTGTGTTTATATACACACGCATACAGTATATACACTACTAATACATTATATATACACACACACATATTTATACATACATTGTGTACATATACATACATTTTATACACATATATATATATATATATATGCATGCACATTATGCGTATATACATGCATACAATATATATACACACACACTACATATATACACATCTACATTTGTATATATATTTGTTTGTGTGTATGTATATACTGTATGTGTATATAATATACTAATACATACATAATATATATACATACATTATCTATATATATGCACATATATATACATATATACACACACATTATGTGTATATACATACATTATACACACATGCACATTGTGTATATACATACATACATACATACAACACACACACAAATATAATAATGTATATATATTTATAGTATAAATACTATAAATATTAAGTATTTACTTGTAGTTATATTATTTGCACAAAATATTCTAGACATAACAGTAATATTCTCAAGTGAGATACTCATAATATTATTTTATTAAAGCTTATGTTAGGCAGTCCATAACAAAAACTGAATTAAATCTGCAACTTAGCATACATGCAATGGCAAGTAAGAAGTATAAAAATATTTAGAATGCATATTAAGATTCAATAGTAGCAGTCTGATCACTAATAGCAAATAATCATTGCTATATCAGACAGGCCTGTATGTCGGTCAATCGCTAGTGTAAATGAAGCCCAGCTGCGTGTCACTGATGATGACGAGGGTGGAAGCAGCAGGAGAAGCTCAGGCTTCTTTAACTGCATGCAGGCATATGCGTGTGTTTGTGGCCCTGCCCGCGTCTGACGCAACCACCGGAGATCGATACGATATGAAACCGGTAATACTGTCCAGAACTGGCCAACAGGAATACAGGAATCACATGATCATGCTGATATTTATATAGACCGACCCATAACAGCAGCAGATCAGTTAATCACTTAACACGAACACATCTGACAGGTTATTCTCCAAACAACATAACATTTATGTCTTTATTTGCTTTGAATTAGTTCCCTATTATGACTGGAGACTTTTAAAAGAGCCATAATAAAAACAAAAACACACACATTGATCAAAAGAATATGAGCCGTCATCAGGTTCAATCACACATCTGTCATCTGTCTGTGATCAAAGCACCTCTGCCTCCAGATCAAACCGATACAATGTATCAACAAGAAGATACAAAGTTGCGGATCAGAGCCAGTGTGAAGTGTTACAATGTATCACAGACGTTCCATCCGGCCGCGCGCTGTTACCACAGTCTGCGCTGGATACGCCACAGTAAACACCCCAAACCGGCGAGACCTTCAGATCTGCGCCCAAACACACGCAAATACTCACCAGAGATCTGCGATCGGGCCTGCGGGGATCGCCGGGTGTCCTCCGGGGTTAAATCCTCCCGGTCATGAGTGCTTCCCGTGGACAGAGAGTTGTCCTGGAAGGAGAGATTAGCCTGCGTCCCTCTCTCTCACACACACGCGAACACACGCTCGCGCTCGTAGGGATGAGAATGCAGGAATGTGACGTTTAGTCCGGTTTGCTGACAGGACACGCGCACGTGGCAACCAGGGATTGTGGGAATTTGAGTTCAAAGGGAAGTATAGTTATATCTTGTTGAATGGTTGTTGAAGGGAAGTATCTCGTTGTTAAAGTTTTTATTTTATTTTATTTGTATTGAAGCTTTGGAAATAGTGTTTGTAAAAAGGTCATGCCAGTAAAATACTTAAAATAAAACAAATTAAATGTATTTATCTACACTCTTAAAACAACCCAAGTTGGGTGAAAATGGACAAATGGTCATTTTATTTAACTCTTTTATGAACTTTTTTGTTTAAAAATTACCATATTGCTGGCTTAAAATGAACCCAAAATAGACTGGAAATTAAAAATCAGACACATAATTACTAGAGGCAACAATAATAATCAAAAGGTGAACATTTATTAAGCAATTTAATAAATGTTTATTGTTGAATTATTATTCATTAAACTTATTAATAAATGTTAATTTCCAACATACTTTGGGTTCATTCTAAGCAAGCAATAATAATTTTTAATTAAAAAAAAAAATAATAAAAAATAAATAAATATATATAACATTTAACCCAACCACTGGGTTAAACAACCCATTCAATGGGTTAAAAAAACCCAATTGCTGGGTTTCCATTTTCAACCCAACTTGGCTTGTTTTAACCCAGCATTCTTAGTGTATAAATCACCTGTTAATGATACCTAATAAAAAGAAAGTTTGTTGTTGTCCTTTCAAGTATTAAATAAAATGCCGTTTTAAAAACTAAACTAAACAAAATGTTGCAAAAGTACCACGATACAACTTTTTTTGTGGTGTCAGTATTCTTTCCCTTACTAAAAAGTAATATATTTTTTGATACAATCCGTAGTACTGTAGTAGTATTTACATGATATAGGTATTTCTAAGAATACCAGTTTTACCATGTACTGTTTTGTAAGAAATGGTCAAAGTCTCTAGTCTATAACCACCTCATACCATCATTAAACCATTGTAACAACACAAAACTAAGTATTTTTTATTCATAGAGCATATTCAATTGCATATAAAAGGTCATCAATTCACACAATCATCTTTTACTTTGTTTTCTGATGCCCCCTAGTGGTCATAAATCTCTTCTGTCGTCTTCAGCCCTCTCACTGTCGCCCTCTTGTGACTGATCAGTAAAGTACACATGGTTTTGTAGCACTCAGTAAAATGGCATTTGTGCTATTTAACTGGAAAATACACTTTTTTAAATTGAAAATAAGAAATAACCTCATAAGGGACATGGAAAAAAATTTATTTGTTGAGTTGTATTGAACTCAAAGTGGAGTTGCTTGAATTCACAGGGCCTGGGGAAAATGTGTAACGAGTAGGCTATAATAGTTGATCTTTGTTTTTCTTCATTTTTTACTATTGATGGCCATGTTGTGGGGTGCCATTTTATGAACTATTATATATTCTGAGAAGATTTAAAAAGACAACTGCAAAGTCACCTCCTTCTACATGCCAAAAACACATGTTCACAAGCACACACACACAATTATCACTTTGTTTGTGAAGGTCATCGCATGTGATGTCCTTCTTCGACACCTTTCAGTCGCTTTGCCATTTTGGCGAGAACTGTTTTCATCAATAACAGCACTGCCAAGCTCAAGTCTTACACACACACACACACACACACACACACACACACTGACACTCAGAAGTCTCCTGAAGTTCCTCACTCTCCAGATGGCAATAACACTTTAGCTGTCGCTGTCAGAGACTAATTAATCTTCCTGGTGTGATCCGTCTTCCTGCAGACTGCAGACTCTTCCTCCATCCCCTCTATCACTCCATCTCTCGCCCGGCCTGGACAGCCTGTCACCAACGCAACCCTCGACACACACCGTCCCCCGTTCTGTGAGAGCACCTCGAAATCTCCATTTCCTCCTGAGAGACTCCATTATGCCAAATACAAGACAGTTTTGCTAGTTTAAGTTTGTTACTCTGGTTGTTATTCAGCATGACCTGTTTTCCTCTTTTTTCATGTAATTACTATTTATACTGGGAACTGCTTGACAACACTTACCTTAATTTGCCTTGGCAACCATAGCTTCTGTATAAATAAAAAATGAAACAAAACAGCAACAGGAGATGAAGAAGATGCAGTAGTTGTTATATTATGATTTTACAGCAGTAACAATAACTAACTCCCAAAAAGTACTGTGGTGATATTGTAGTATCAGATGTTGTTGACCACTGATATCATGACATAAAAAAGTGCTGTTTTGCACATGTGCCATAGTAGTGACTTTGGAAATACCATAGCGTACCATATAAAACCATTGTACATGAATTTCAGTAGCACGGTACATTTCAAAGTACTATAGTACTTTTTAAAATAAGGGTAGTGCCATGGAAAATATATATAGAGAGTGGATATGTCTACTGTTACTGTTTTTGTGTGATGTGAAATATTAAAGATAAATCATATGAGAACTTGTGCATGTTTAATGTAAACATTACAATGCCACTGAACCAAAGTGACATTATTTCAGAGAGAGAAAAAAAAAAAAAAATCAGTATTTTCCCTGGGTTGGGTAGTTTTTGTGTTACCCAGATCCTGGGTCAGATGTAATAACCCAGTGTTTGGGTAGTTTTTGCGTTACCCAGATCCTGGGTCAGACATAAAACCAGTGTTTGGTAGTTTTTTTGCGTTACCCAGTAGTCCTGGGTCAGATTTAACAACCCAGTGTTTTGGGTAGGGTCAGGCGTAACAACCCAGTTTTTGGTAGTTTTGTGTTACCCAGATCCTGGGTCAGGCGTAACAACCCAGTGTTTGGGTAGTTTTTTGGTTACCGATCCTGGGTCAGCAACCCAGTTTGGGTAGTTTTGCGTTACCCAGATCCTGGGTCAGAGCGTAACAACCCAGTGTTTGGGTAGTTTTTGTGTTACCCAGATCCTGGGTCAGGCGTAACAACCCAGTGTTTGGGTAGTTTTTGTGTTAACCAGATCCTGGGTCAGATTAACAACCAGTGTTTGGGTTTTGCGTTACCCAGATCCGGGTCAGACGTAATAACCCAGTGTTTGGGTAGTTTTTGTGTTACCCTGATCCTGGGTCAGACGTAATAACCCAGTGTTTGGGTAGTTTGTGTGTTACCCAGATCCTGGGTCAGACGTAAGCCAGGGGTTGAGTTATTTATTACAGGCTTTTTGCACCCTCTTCAGGAGAGAGCAGTGCAGCTCCATCATGTCTTCGGTAAAATACAGGTTTGTGTACATTTCATTGTATCTAAAAATTCATTGTTGTTCTGTATATCATTTAAATTTATGCAAAGGAACATACATGTGTCGCTTCGATCTATTCGTGTGATGGAAACGCCTGATGCCTTGCATAAAATTGTATGATTTTATTCAAAAAGATCCAGAATATAAATACTTAGGATGGTAAATATGTTCTCAGAATTGTACACTGATTAATTATGGACAGGTTATGGAGTCAGTCACAGCATTTTTCAGCTACGAGTGAAACGCAGGTTAGCAGTTCCCCCGCCGAACGTGAGCCATCTCCGGCACGAGATCCAGCACCGTTACGATGGAAACAGGACAACAGAGACTGGTCGATTACACTTGAATTTCTTCTTAATGTTAATGTCTAATTTTTACTTCTAATATTTGTTAAACAAGCTTAAATGTCTAAAATATGATTCAAAATAAAGGAATTGTCATGCAAAAATGGCTTATGTACATGGAGTATGTAAAAAAAGTTTAGAGGATTTAACTTTATCCAAAAACATTAATTCACGTAAAAAAAAAAAAAAGAGCTAGTATTATAGTAAAAATGAATCAACCCATTATGCTGGTTAAATAAACAACCCAATTTGCTGGGTAAAATTACCCCAACATGTGTTCTGTCCTATATTTACCCAGCCCTTGGGTTGAAAACAACCCAAATTGGGTTGATTTAAGCCAGTGTTTAACCCAGGGTGAAGCTGAATTTTCAGCATCACTACTCCATTACTCCATTATCACATGATCCCTCAGAAATCATTCTAATATGCTGATAAGCTGAGATCTCATGTGGCTCTGAGCCCGACTGTTTTATATGTGCCATCTGAACACTGCGTTTGTTTCGGTGATTCAACACACTTTATTGTAATAGTCTGTCATTAGATGGGTGAGTCACGCGGGCGTCGTGCCAGGCTGTGTGTGGGCAGTGGGCTCAGGCGGCACAATTTGTTGACTGTTTATTTGTCATGAACCTTTGTGTGTGTCCTCATTCAGCTGGTTGAGCGACACACAAACACACACATTCCCACACAATGTGACCACTACATGTGTGATCTGGGTCAGTCCTAATTTGGCTTAATATTGTGGATAAAAAGATTTTTTTAAGATGAAAATCATATTAGTTTGTTTCATCACAACAAGTGAACAAAAGGTTGAATTTCACAGAATAATTCAACTACTTAGTTGGAGTGGATGTTTTTTTCCCAGCAGTATTTCTTTTCTATAATCAAAATATTGTTTTGGAATATTGTTTTAATTGGTGTTTAATTTAATAGTTTTTCCAGCATTCCTAATATATACATATATACTTTCTATCAGGTTATTCTTTCGTCAAATCTCTTTAACTAACAAAAGCCAGTATTAGCAATGGATATGGAATGATAGATTCTGTGATGTTTTGTGGTATTAGATGATTTGTGTGACTAAAATATTAAATTACAGGAATATGTTTGATAATATTAAAATTAAAAAAAATGTTAAATTTAAAAGAGTTCCAAAGTGTTATACAATCACAAGAAACTGAAAGATATCATATAAAAAAAAGAAAAAAAAAAGAATTTACAATATATAAAATGAAGCATTTAAAATCAAAGTTGACATTCTCATGTAAAATGATGATGTTCCCATCCTGTTTATTTTCTTGTCATAGCCTAAATAACCAAATTATAATCAATAAACTTGAAGTCTGCTATGCTTATTATAGAAATACTTCTTAAATTATAACAAAGTGGGTATATATACGAGTGGGTTACACAGTTCAAAAGCATCCACATAATAGAAACGACAAATCCATAATTCCACATTTCCGCATATCACCCAAAACGGCCCCACTTTCCAGACACAACACAAGTGGGTTCATGTAACGACTGTTTTGCGTTTGTTTTTCTCTGTGAACACTGCAGATCTGTCCAGAGCGAGCGAGCAGAGCCAGTGGAGGGTATTGAAGGCAGTAATTAGCGAGGGAGAGCCGGCGTGATGATATTTCTGTGAGGCTGTGGCCTGCATTTAAAAACTGAAACGTGGAATTATGCAGGACGGCCACCTCCCTTCCTTCTGGTCCACGGCCCCATCCCAAACATAAACAACATCAGGCCCTGAGTTCAGCCACCTCGACACCTGCTGCTCACTCGCCTGTCTATAGATCTGAATGAACTCTACATGCAGTGCCACCTGTTTTTAACAGTTACCCTTAAAATAGTGCACAAGACTCGTCCTGCAGCGTTTGTGCTCCAGACATAAATGATTCTTCAAATCATGCGTCTTGTTGAGGAAAGATGTGCCGTTACTTAGTCATCAGACCTAAAACAGGTGAAACTCTTGACACTGAAAGTAAGCAACCACCCAAAACACCCTAGAAACCACTCAGAAACAGCATAGCAACATGCTAAAAATACTTTAGAAGCCACTTAGCAACACACTAACAACCACTCCGATCACTATAGCAACTGCACAGCAATAACCTGGAAGCCACCAAGAACACCCTAGTAACTCCCTAGAAACCACATAGCAATGTGATAAAACCACTCCGAAAACCATAGCAACCACATAGCAATGCCTTGGAAGCCAATCGGAGCACCCTAGTAACTCCCTAGAAACAACATAGCAATGTGGGGAAACAAAAAACATTTAAACACCTTAGCAACTGCATCGCAACACCTTGGTAACCTCCTTAGTAACTCCCTAGAAACCACATAGCAATGTGATAAAATCACTCAGAACACCATAGCAACCACATAGCAATGCCCTGGAGGCCACCTAGAGCACCCTAGTAACTCATAGCAATGTGATAAAAAACAAACAAAAAAACACTCGGAACACCATAGTAACTCCATTGCAATGCCCTGGAAACTGACCCAGAACACATAGTAACTGCCTAAAAACCACATAGCAGTGTGATAACTCTTAGAACACCTTAACCGCATAGAAATGCTCTGGAAGCCACCCAGAACACCCTAGTAACTCCCTAGAAACAATGTAGTAATGTGATAAAAACATTTAAAACACCTTAGCAACTGCATCACAATGCCTAAAAACCTCCCTAGTTACTCCCTAGAAACCACACAGCAATTTTCTAAAAACACTCTGAACACCTTAGCAACTACATAGCAAGCTTGTAACCTCCTTAGTAACTCCCTAGAAACCACAGAGCAGTGTGATGAAAACCCTTAGAACACCTTAGCAACTGCATAGCAACCCCCTGGAGGCCATCTAGAACACCCTAGTAACTCCCTTAAAACCACATAGCAATTTGATAAAAACACTCAGAACACCTTAGCAACTGCATAGCAACACCCTGAAAACTGATGCAGAACACCATAGTAACTGCCTAGAAACCACATAGCAGTGTGATAACACTTTAGTAACTCCCTAAAAGACATAATAATGTGATAAACCTGCAACTGCATAGCAATGCCATGGAAAACACCCAAAGCACCCTAGCAACCACCTAGAAACAGCATAGCAACATCCTAAAAACTGAAAAAACTTTTCCAGCCATATAGAAGCACACTAACAAACACTTTGAACACCTTAGCAACTGCATAGCAACGGCATGGAAACCACCCAAACCACCCTAGTAACTCCCAAGAAACTGAATATCAATGTGAAAAAAACACTCACAAAGCCATAGCAACTTCATAGCAACATCCTGGAAACCACACACAATATTCTAGCATTATGATGGCAAGTTTTGTACAGGCAAACACTACTCACATTTTCTTGAAACTATAAATGTAAAAATGTAGTTCAGTTTTTCTATAGCACTACTACAGCACAGCTATAGACAGAAAATGAAGACTGACAGGCAGTGTTGAGCTTAAATGGCTGGACATTTAAACATAATTGAAGATTACCAGGTGTTACAAACACACAACTACTCACTCAGTGTGTGTTTGGCTCTTTAGCCAGCAGGTGGGGACAGAAAGCCAGCCAGACAATTGGTGTGTGTGTGCATGCATGTGTGTGTGTGTCAGCAGTTCTCAGTCCATTTCTTCCTTCTTACTGCTGTCCACCATATGTCATCAGTCCACACCAGCAGAGATCCTAATGAGTAAAATAATTTGTTAGAATTGTTTTTGTGTTAAAGGGATAGTCCACCCAGAAAATGACAGTTCTGTCATCATTTACTCACCGTCATGTTGTTCCAAACCTGTATGACTGTATGACCTGTATGACTTTTGTATGATATTTTAAGATTTTAAGATATTTTGGTAACCAAACAGTTTCAATTCCCATTGGCTTTCATTGTACATGGAAGTCAATGGGAACTGAAACTGTTACCAAAATTCTTGTACAATGGAAGTAGATGGAAATAAAAAATTGATTACCAAAATTTAAATTCTTGTACAATTGAAGTCAATGGGAACTGAAACTGGTTACCAAAATTTAGTAAAATGGAAGTTGATGGGAACCAAAACTGGTTTCTAAAATTTCAATTCTTGTACAATGGAAGTCAATGGGAACTGAAACTGGTTACCAAAATTCTTGTAAATTGGAAGTAGATAGAAACAAAAAATGATTACCAAAATTTAAATTCTTGTACAATGGAAGTCAATGGGAACCAAAACTGGTTACTAAAGTTTAAATTCTTGTAACAATGGAAGTCATGGGAACCAAAAACTGGTTACTAAAGTTTAAATTCTTGTAACAATGGAAGTCAATGGGAACCAAAACTGGTTACCAAATTCTTGTAAAAAAAATGGAAGTCAAGGAACAAAACTGTTTTTCTAAAATTTTAATCTTGTAACAATGAAGTCATGGGACCAAAATTGGTTACCAAAATTCTTGTAAATGGAAGTCGATGGAACCAAAACTGGTTTCTAAAATTTTATTCTTGTAAAATGGAAGTCATGGAACCAAACTGGTTACCAAAATTCTTGTAAAGGAAGTCGAAACCAAAACTGGTTACTAAAATTTAAATTCTTGTAACAATGGAAGTCAATGGGAACCAAAACTGGTTACCAAAATTCTTGTAAAATGGAAGTCAATCGGAACCAAAACTGGTTTCTAAAATTTTAATTCTTGTAACAATGAAGTCATGGGAACCAAAACTGGTTACCAAATTCTTGTAATGGAAGTCAATCGAACCAAAACTGGTTTCTAAATTTAATTCTTGTAACAATGGAGTCAATGGGAACCAAAACTGGTTACCAAAATTTGTAAAATGGAAGTCATTAACCAAACTGGTACTAAAATTTAATTCTTGTAACAATGGAAGTCAATGGGAACCAAAACTGGTTACCAAAATTCTTGTAAAATGGAAGTCAATCGGAACCAAAACTGGTTACTAAAATTTAAATTCTTGTAACAATGGAAGTCAATGGGAACCAAAACTGGTTACTAAAATTTTAATTCTTGTACAATGGAAGTCAATGGGAACTGAAACTGGTTACCAAAATTCTTGTAAATTGGAAGTAGATGGAAACAAAAAATGCTTACCAAAATTTTAATTCTTACATGGAAGTGATGGGAACCAAAACTGGTTCCTAAAATTTTAATTCTTGTACAATGGAAGTAGATGGAAACCAAAACTGATTACCAAAATTCTTATAAAATAGAAGTTGATGGGAACCGAAACTGGTTACCAAAATTTAAATTCTTGTTCAATGAAAACAGAAAATGTTTGGTTACCAAAATATTTTTTTGTGTGTGTTCAGCAGAAGAAAGAAAGTCATACAGGTTTGGAATGACACGAAAGTGAATAAATGATGACAGAATTTTAATATTTGGGTGGACTATCCCTTTAAGAGTAGACTATTGCGATGTTCAGAATGGAACTCTAGTGTACTGCATACTGTGATGTTTCACTATGTACTGCATACTATTTTTTAGCAAATAATAGGTGAAACAGTTTGCAAATGTGCAACAATATTCAAAAAAGTAATATGCTACCTTGTTGTCACATGACCACCACAGTGCATTGTGGATCTCATGTAATGTGCTCTGCTGAACACTGCAAATTTTGCCAAATACTGCAGGTCATTTGAATATTCATTGCATTCAGAAAATGTTCATACTGTGAAACAATATACATACAACATACTGAAGAAATATGGTAATATGCTCTGTATGCATGAAGACAGGTGCTGCACAGCTCTGGCTGCTGATGCCCCCTGTTGGTGGTCGGCAGAACTGCGGGAGGCCCCCTGCTGCGCCCGCTGCCGTCGTCGGGCACTGGGTGAGTGTGTGAGCACCCGTTGAGTAGGTGGGTGAGCTGGGAGAGTGTGGGAGAGGTGGTAAGGGGGCAGATGGACTGAAGAGAGAAGTTCATGGAGGACGTAGAAGGTGTCAGGTACAGGAGAGGGAGGGTGAGAGAGAGAGAGACAGACAGTTTTCCTTATTACACAGTTTCCGATGTAGTTGCATCTTACCTCACAGATTCAGTATTATCAGTGCAGGATAAGAAGTTTTCATTAATACACACTCCTAAAGGTCCAAAAGGAGTTTAGAGACAGATATCACAAGAGAGCATATTTCAGTTCCACAAAAAAACTTTTATTCTCTAGTTCTTTAAAGAAGCATCTATTTTTTTACAGATCTGAACTTTATTATTCTCAAAAGAACACTATATACAGTCAAACCAAAAATTATTCAGACACCTTGAATATTACATTTATTAATTCAGTTTATTCACTATAGTTTAAAAAAATGGTAATAAAATATGACAAGATCTCAGAGTTAAACTGTGTCAGAAAAAATAATCTTAATTATGTCAGATAACACTTAAGCAAAACATGGTCAGGTCAAAGTGTCTGAATAATTTTTGGTTCCAAATATTTATCAATTTTACTGGTAGTCCACTGTATGAAGAATTTTTGGGTATAATATGTCACAGTTTAGTTTAATTTGCTATCCTCACTTACATAAATGAACTATAGTGTCCTGCACCCTCTAGTAAAAATACCCCAAAATATGAAATATGTCTGAATAATTTTTGGTTGGACTGTATATATATATATACGGAAGAGGATTAGGGCCAAGCATAACAAAAAAATAAAAATCTCGAGATTAAAGTTGTTAAATTTCGAGAAAAAAGTCTAAATAAAATGTTGAGAATAAACTCGTTAAATTACGAGAAAAAACTGTTACATTTTGAGAAAAGGTTGGGATAAAATGTTGACGAGTTTTTTCCTCGTAATTTAACAACTTTTTTTCTTGGAATTTAACGAGTTTTTTCTCGTATTTAATGAGTTATTCTCAACATTTTATCTCAATTTTTTCTCGGACTTTTCGAAATTTAACGAGTTTTTTCTCGTAATTTAACGAGTTTATTCTCAACATTTATCTCGAAATTTAACGACTTTTTCTTGAATTTAACGAGTTTATTCTCCATGTTTTCTCTAAATTTTTTTTCTTGAAATTAACGAGTTTTTCTCAGTTTATTCTCAACATTTTATCTCAAATTTTAAATTTTTTTTTTGAATTTAACGGTTTTTTTCTCGTATTTAACGAGTTTATTCTCAACATTTTATCTCGACTTTTTTTTGAAATTTACGAGTTTTTTCTTGAATTTAACGAGTTTTTTCTCGAAATTAACAACTTTAATCTCGAGATGGTTTTATTTTTTTATATTGCTTGGCCTAATCCTCTTCCGTATATATATATATATATAAAGCAAGAAGACAACTTAATTTTTTTCAGATTTTATTATGTTTAATATTAATATTTCATAAACCAAAACACTGATCTGAAGAACTTATAAAACATCAAGAATTTTATTAATCTCCCAAAAACATTTTGAAAATCTACACAGCAAAAGATGGATCTTGATAAGAATACAATCATTATTTTTTTTTATCAGATTTTCTCCAGTTTAATATTATTTCATAAACCAAAGCACTGATTTGAAGAAACTATAAAAAATAAAACATTTTTAAAAAATCTATACAGCAAAAGATGGTTCTTGATAAGACACCAATCTTTATTTTGTTCAGATTTTAATATTATTTATTTATTTTCTAAGAAGCCAAGTATAATGGGCAAACAGTTGGTTACATTAATACAAGCAAAAATAAATAAATAAAATAAAAAATAAATATAAGTGATGTCAAAAGTGATATTTGTTTAATCCGAAAAAAACATGAGGAAAAATATTTTATATTTTTTCAATATTTTAAATATGAGGGAGAACAAAACACTAAACTTGGTTTAGGTATCTATCTGACAAAATTATCTGGCAAAAGAAGGCAAACTACAGCTACAGGCTTTAATTTACTATGCAAAAAGAAATGCATAGAAAAACAAAAAGCACACAATGACTATAACATGATCAGCTATTAAGCAGAAAAGTCTCTAAACACACCGAGGGTTGTGTGCTTGTGACCGTCATGTACAGCATGTGTCAAAGTTGTTAAATGAACTCTGCTTCTGTCCCACTCGTTGGTTAATTTCTCCTTTAATGAGCATTCCTGAGAGGCTGATGCTCGTTTGAATGTCGGACAGTCACATTTTATTGCTGTTTTCTAGTCTGGACACCTTGTTATGCACAGATTGCCACATTTTCTGTGTGTGTGAGAGATACTTCAGCAGACGCTCTTTAAACCTCCACGTCTCTGCTGCTCTCAGCCAGAGCATCATGTCATGAACTTTATATGTTAAAATGACCAGATTTTCACAAACTGTCCCCCCATTTCAGCGACCCACGTGTCTATTTGCTAACACATTTACTATTCTTTTGTATTGTGAAAGGAGAGAGAATCTGGTGCTTCGTTTACCAGCATCTTTTAAGTTAGTTGCCAGACAACAACAAGAAAGTAGATGCAACATGCAAAGACTAACTCAATATCTTTTTAGGGCCACTTTAAGAACAAATGCACTTGTTTCGCAGGTACCTTTTTACAGGAAAGTGACAATAATTAGAGCAGCTTTATAAGAATAGAGTGTCGTCAAACGCAGTCATCACACCCTGATGATTAATTATGATGCTATTGGAGTTTATAAAAGGTGGCGACAGATGAATTAAATAAGAGAGAAGTGGCCAAACCCATGAAACGGCGAGCACAATCAAAAACCCGTCGGTTAACTTAAAGATCTAGAATAATCTGTGCTTAACAGTTTAATTTGCACACCCTACTGCACACATTAAATGCTTAAGATGCCTCTCTATTATCACAACAGACACTGATCATTGGTGCTTTGATTTTAGTCGTTCAAAAAACTGTGAAATGAAAGCAGTGGGTGTAGCTACAGTAGGTTTCAAACCATGAATTTCAAATCATGTTTTTAGCATCTTAATAAATTCAACCCACCAGATCAATATCAGTTTAAAGGTGGCAGGGAAAAATACAAACCAAAAACTCTTAATGCACAATGAGGTCCAACCAGAACGTGTCCCGGTTAAGACTGAAATCTACTGGCGAGCGAACCGTCCCCCACACCCTGCACTCATGTCTTCAAAACATGCCCTGTTGTGTCAGAGGGGCGTAAAATTAAATCAAGTCTCACTGGATACACTGGCTCTTGCTAAAACTCGCCAAAACCGAACCCACATAAAGACTAACGACTTTACCAGCCTAATGTTTAATTAGACCAAACCCCTGCCCTGCTTTCCTGCCCCGAACAGACTGGAATCCTGCACATAATCACCCCCAGTGTCAGGCCGGGACAAAAACCGCATGGTGTGACTGTAACTTCGGTTTCTGTGGGGGTTTTTTGGGCAGAGCGAAAGCTTTTGTGAGTGCATCGGTCGTTCCTTCGTCATCACGTCTGGGTTTGGACACACTGAGTTTTGGGAGGACGTGACCATCATCCAAACTATTTACACTAATTGCATATTTACTGTTAGTAAATCACAGGGCAGAACTGGATTTCTGAGGGGAATCATTTAGCAAAAATACTGACCGTGGCAGGTGCTGGTATACAAATAATAGTTTTTAAGCTTCGTTTTACATTTGCAGGGGTCTTAAAATGGATTTGGACTCTTAAGTTACACCTACAACTGTCACTGAATCTCCCTAAAACATTTAACACCTACTGTAAATCTAGATATTTTTATAAAAAAAAAAATAGGCCTCATTCATGAAACAAAAGCTGTGTGTCTCATTCATAAATCCACATGCATCATTGCTGCATTGCAGTTCAGTGCGACAGCTTATGTAATAATGGTTTTATCATTATGTTTAAGCAGATTTTGTACTCATTCTCAATGATGATGCTTGTTAATGTAGAACAGTACATTTGTACTTTATTATAGGAAAGAAATACTGTAATGCTAATATTTTTAATGAAAATAAAAATACATTACAGAAGGGTTATTACACTCTAAAAAATGCTGGGTTAAAATTGGGTCGAAATTGGACAAACCCAGCGATTGGGTTGTTTTAACCCAGCAGGTTGGGTCAAACATTTAACCCAACCGCTAGTTTGGGTTAAATGTTTTGTTTTATTTAACTCAACTATTGTGTAAAAATGTATGTATTGCTTGCTTAAAATGAACCCAAGTATGTTGGAAATGAACATTTATTAATAAGTGTAATGAATATATTAAACATAAACATTTATCAACTGATATTATAAATGTTCACCTTTTGATTATTATGTAATTATGTGTCTGATTTTTAATTTCCACTATTTGGGGATCATTTTAAGCCAGACATATAGTCATTTTTACAGTAGTTAAATAAACTACCCAGCAGATTGACAAACATTTAACCCAACTGCTGGGTTTGTCCATTTTCAACCCAATTTGGGTTGTTTTAACCCAGAAAGTGTATAGTTGACTAACTACAACAACACCAAACCATAAAAAAAAAAAAAAACTTTTTAGATACTTGAAATAAAACTTAACTGAAATTAAAATGTACAAAAACTTGCCAAGGGAAAGATTTCTTATTTTCATTAATTAAACTTGATTTACTAAAATAATGTAAATAAAATTGTTCAAATTTATATAGACATTAAAACAAGCACTTTACAATAAGATTCATTGTTACATCACTGTATTGTATTAACTACAATGCAGCATACATTTGCTATTTATTAATTTTGGTTACACTTTGTTACACTGTAATTATACATTTAAGTGCTGAGTAATATTAAATAATACATGTACTTACTATAGGGTTAGGATTAGGGTTTGGCTTGATTTAGGGTTAGTGCATGTAATATGCATAATTTATAGGTATTACAACAGTAACTACATGTAACAATGACACAAAATAAAGTGTTACCATTTTTTGTTAATGTTAGTTAATAAAAATACAGTCGTTCACTGTTTGTTCATGTTTTGACAGAGCATTAAATGTTAACAAATACAACTTTTGATTTCAACAATGTATAGTAGATGTTTGAAATTAACATGAACTATTAATAAATGCTGTAGAAGTGCAGTTCATTATTAGTTCATGTTAACTAATGTAGTTTACAATAAGGTTCATTAGTTAACATTAGTTAAGTGTTACCACAAAAACTAATAAAAATGTCAAAAACATTAAACAAAATTATTAAAAAGTAATTTATAACACTAATAGATCTATAAATATTGAGTGAATGAACAACTTAATGTTTCTAAAAAAAAAAAAATAAATGAAATATGATGTTCAAAAAATTAACCATGAACATTTGTTTCACTTTTTTTTGGTATCTTTTGCAGTGACATTCAGACAAGCATCTTAATATCCATAATTACTGTACATTCAAAGCATTTTATCCTCATCCTCATGACATCACACATGCAGCAGATGTTGTTCGGGCTGTACAGGGTGTCTTCACCTCACTGAACACCTGAAGGGTTTAACGTCCTTTAAATAAAAACCCCAGACCCTAAACCACAGTCTGCCTCTCTGTCCTTTTTAGAAGTGTGTGTGTGTGTGTGTGTGTGTGTTTTTAACATTCGGTCTATTGAACAAAGAGGGATTTCGAGTGTGTTTGAACTTGACTTTGTGGGCAGACACTCTTTTTGGGGAAGCGTTGAGGGTGGGTGTTGTGTGTTTGTGTGTTTGGGTGGAGGGGGCTTTGACAGTGACTTTGTGTGTGTGTGTGTGTGTGTGTGTGCAGCAGGCAGATGCTGAGGCCCACAGTGTGGTGTGCCATGAAAAGGGTGTGTGTGTGTTACCCGTGGTCTCTTAATGAGTGTGTCTACAGGCTTTGGCATGGAGTGTGTGTGTGTGTGTGTGTGTGTGGTGTTGCGTGGTGTGGTGTGGGTGTGTGTGTGTGCGGGGGTGGGTGGGTGGGTTTTTGGGAAGGTATAAAAAAAACAAATGACCAAGATGCGATGACTCAGCTTTGTTCAGTTGTGTTAGTTCAATGTGTGTGTGACACTTCTAGATTATACAGCTGAACAAATTATAGATGACAATACTACTGGTATGCCTGAAAGAAAATAAATGAATACTTTTATTCAGCAAGGATGCATCAAAATTGGGTCAAACACACACCTAAGTTCCTTATTTGATCATGGCAATAGTCTGACCATGAGCCTAAATACATAGACATGACTAAGCATCCTCTGGCGGCACCAAAAAGCATAATCTCAGTTTTACTTTGGTTCAACTGAACCAGATTGTGAGCCATCCAGCTCTTAACTTCCTCTAACATGCAAAAAGTAAATTAGAGCCATAGTTCTCTCCCACTCTCAAAGGAAGATAAATCTGTGTATCATCAGCATACAAATGGTAAGACATGGCATATTTTTTTTTTTTTTTAAATTGAGCACAGGGGCAACATATACAAGGAAAATAAATAGGGCCAATAACAGAACCCTGAGGAACCCCACAAGTGACAGGCGCTGTTGTTGAAACAAAGTTACCATACTTAACAGAGAATGATCTATTTGAAAGATAAGACTTGAACCACTCTAAAACCATCCCACGAATTCGAGTCAAATGCAATACCGCTTTATAAGAATCACATGGTCTATTGTGTCAAAAGCTGCACTCAAGTCCAATAAAATCAGAGCTGCAGCGTTACCTGCATCTCTGATTATACGAAGGTCATTACAACTCAAGTGTGCAGACTCAGTGCTGTGACCTGCACTAAAACAACACTGAAATTTGTCTAAGATCTTAAAATTGACATTAGCTGCGAACCTAACATATATCACAATAGAAAGCAGTTATTTTGAATAGCAATAATACTTCACAATATCCTGTTTTGAAGTTTTGATCAAATAAAAAAACATTGATATATAAGTGTGTGTGCTTGTTGTGGTCAGTTCAGTTAAAATTCACTCTCATGAATTGAAAGGATTCTTGAAGAATGAATTCTGCCCAACCCCGATGAATGTGTTCATGTGTGATTATAAGTCATTAAGCGTGACCCTGACCCGTGTCACTGCATGTCTGTGGTATTGTTCTCCTCTCTGCAGTCACATATTGTCTCTGATTATTGCATTACCTGTTCTGTCATCATAAACTATCAGACACTCACACCTAACAGAGGATGACGTGTGCTCATGTGTTTCCTCACAGAATCCGCTCTGAATCCCAGAAAAAACATTCTCTGCTGTAGCTTGAAAGACGAACTCATCAAGACCAAATATTTTCATTATATCCATGGGTTAAATTAGGTTGGAATGATCCATAACTCAATAAATAAATAAATAAAATAGGGCCAATAACAGAACCCTGAGGAACCCCACAAGTAACAGGCGCTGTTGTTGAAACAAAGTTACTATGCTTTACATGCTTGGCAGGTCATTTGGCAATCCACTTTCCATCTTATGCATGCTCCAGCCCAGGATTTGTTTGTTCCAATATATACTGTACACGCTACAGCTATTTGATACATGCAATGACAATAAATGAGTATTTAAAGCTAGAAAAAAAAGCCTTGTTCTGACATCAGTGTGTGAATATGTCAACAGGAATGCATTGTTACAGCGAAATGCAATTCAAAATCTTCACAGCAAATATCCTTTCCTTGTGTGAACCAACACACAGAGTTATGAGCAAACATAGGGATCCTAATACATATATCATAATCATAAATGCACACAAAATGTGCACACCCTTCAAAACATTTACCATGGTAACCATAGTTTCCACAAAACACCATATTTAATACAAACCCGATTCCAAAAAAGTTGGGACACTGTACAAATTGTGAATAAAAAAGGAATGCAATAATTTACAAATCTCATAAACTTGTATTTTATTCACAATAGAATATATACATATCAATGTTGAAAGTGAGACATTTTGAAATACCATGCCAATTGGCTCATTTTGGAGCTACACATTCCAAAAAAGTTGGGACAGGCAAATAGAGGCGGAAAGTTAAATGTACATATAAGGAACAGCTGGAGGACCAATTTGCAACTTATTAGGTCAATTGGCAACATGATTGGGTATAAAAAGAGCCTCTCAGAGTGGCAGTGTCTCTCAGAAGTCAAGATGGGCAGAGGATCACCAATTCCCCAATGCTGCGGCAAAAAATATGGAGCAATATCAGAAAGGAGTTTCTCAGAGAAAAATTGCAAAGAGTTTGAAGTTATCATCATCTACAGTGCATAATATCATCCAAAGATTCAGAGAATCTGGAACAATCTCTGTGCGTAAGGGTCAAGGCCGGAAAACCATACTGGATGCCCGTGATCTTCGGGCCCTTAGACGGCACTGCATCACATACAGGAATGCTACTGTAATGGAAATCACAACATGGGCTCAGGAATACTTCCAGAAAACGGTGTCGTGAACACAATCCACCGTGCCATTCGCCGTTTCCGGCTAAAACTCTACAGGTCAAAAAAGAAGCCATATCTAAACATGATCCAGAAGCGCAGGTGTTTTCTCTGGGCCAAGGCTCATTTAAAATGGACTGTGGCAAAGTGGAAACTGTTCTGTGGTCAGACGAATCAAAATTTGAAGTTCTTTTTGGAAAACTGGGACGCCATGTCATCCGGACTAAAGAGGACAAGGACAACCCAAGTTGTTATCAGCGCTCAGTTCAGAAGCCTGCATCTCTGATGGTATGGGGTTGCATGAGTGCCTGTGGCATGGGCAGCTTACACATCTGGAAAGGCACCATCAATGCTGAAAGGTATATCCATGTTCTAGAACAACATATGCTCCCATCCAGACGTCGTCTCTTTCAGGGAAGACCTTGCATTTTCCAACATGACAATGCCAGACCACATACTGCATCAATTACAACATCATGGCTGCGTAGAAGAAGGATCCGGGTACTGAAATGGCCAGCCTGCAGTCCAGATCTTTCACCCATAGAAAACATTTGGCATCATAAAGAGGAAGATGCGACAAAGAAGACCTAAGACAGTTGAGCACTAGAAGCCTGTATTAGACAAGAAGGGGACAACCAACTAAACTAACATCTGGATAACAGGAACTTGGAAACTTTTTTGCCATGAATTTAAAATCAACTTATTTTTCCCTTAAAATGATACATTTTCAGTTTAAACATTTGATATGTCATCTGTGTTGTATTCTGAATAAAATTGAAATTTGAAATTCCACATCATGCATTCTGTTTTTCACAATTGTACAGTGTCCCCAACTTTTTGGAATAGGGTTTGTACAATAAAATTGTTGTTGTAAAGAAAAAAACAAAGATTCATACAAAGGTTTGAAGGAGATCTTAGGAAAGGTGGTTCTAAACAGAACCAGATTAGGGTTCTTCAGCAACAATAACAGAACCTTTTTTGGAACTAAATAGAATGCTTTTATAAGATTCCATATAGAATCATGCTTTGAAAGTACTATATAGAACCTTAATGGTGTTAAAAAGAACCTTTTTAATAATAGTTTATTTCATTGATATTAGTTTATATATTATGTTTACCCCTATATCTACTTGGTCTTGTTGCCTCTAGGGTTTTACATTTAAAAAATAAATAAAATAAAATTAATTAATTAAGGATATCAAGTGTTGAGAGTGTGTTGATAATCTGTGCAGATTTTTATATTTGAGCTCCAGAAACTCAATGGTCACAGATTACACCGTTACAGAAAAAAGATCCCTAAACTCCAACATAGAACCATTTGAAGCATTAACGGTTCTTCACGTCAGTATGGTTCTACATAGAACTGTTACTGTGTAAAGAACCATTAAAGAACAATCTTTTCTTTAAAGTGAACACTATTATGATTTTACACTGGTTAACAATAACTGTAGACCATGGTTACCATGGTAAAGTTTTGTACGGGCCTCTCTGTCCTCAGCTGAGCCGCTGGTCTCATTTGTAACTCTGCTAACCTGCAATTGTACTGAGCTCCACATTTAGCAGCTGGAATGTTAGGGTGGGCTGAGTGTGTGTCACACAACAAAGCTGAACACAAGGGTGTAGCTCCCCGCTTCACATCCTCCTCCGAAACCACCCGCCTGGCCCGTCTGCATGGAAACACAGCCATCGCGGGCTGTCCAGCGCTCCCCACCCTCAATATAGACTCTAACCTCTCAACCTTTCTCACTCAGTCTCTCTCTACTCCTCCCAAGATCACACTGAACTGTACAACTCATGTTCATATACTGTATACATATATATATATATATATATATATATATAAATACATCCTTGATGAATAAAAATATGATCTGCTGTGATTTTTCCTCATTACATTTGACTTGGCGATATCTTTGGAATAACTCAGATGATTAGGCACCAAATCTGAGATTTACATTTTAAATTAATTCACAATAAAACTAATCTCACCCCATACTGCACTATGAATATGCAGATGCTCCCAGTGTGTGTGTGTGTGTGTGTGTGTGTGTGTGTGAACACGGATGTGTCAAAATCCTTCATAACATTCTGTGTGACTCTGATCTGACGTGTCTGTTGGTAATATGATAAATTCAGGAAATCTTCTGCTGCAGTCTGGACACCTGAAGAACACTTAAAAACACATTTGTTTTATCAACACAGCAGCGGAAAAAAGCATTTGGCAATAAATGTTATTTGGCTTTTTTGATGAGAGACGAAAATGAGGAAGATTATAGCGTTTGAGCGACGGCATTCAGAACGGACAACCACACTAACCGCACTGACTCACAGTGAAGAACACACACACACTTATTCAGAGACCATTATAAGACCCACACTGCAACAACAACAACAACAAAAAAAGAATGTTGCAATTAGCTATCACATCTTAAAATTTAGTGATTTAACTTGTTGAGATAACTCAAATATCCAGGTCACTTAACCCTTGTGCTGTGTTGAAAGTCCTAAAAGGGTTAGTTCACCCAAAAATGAAATTTCTGTCATTAATTATTCACTTTCATGTCATTCCAAACCCATAAGACCTTCATTCATCTTCAGAACACAAATTAAGATATTTTTGATGAAATCCAAGAGCTTTCTGTCCCTCCATAGACAGCAATGTAATTACCACTTTCAAGTCCAGAAAGGTAGTAAAGACATCAATAAAATAGTTAAACTTTAATGTTATGAATACTTTTTATGCGCAAAAACAAAACAAAAATAATGACTTTATTCAACAATTTCTTCTCTTCCCTGTGGACTATTTTAAATTACAGTGGTAATTACATTGCTGTCAATGGAGAGACAGAAAGCTCTTGGATTTCATCAAAAATATCTTAATTTGTGTTCCGAAGATGAACGAAGGTCTTACGGGTGTGGAACAAGTAATTTATGACAGAAATTTCATTTTTGGGGGAACTAACTTTTTAATTTGTTGTTCTGGCTCAAAAATGACCAGAATTTAAATTGCTTGTAAATCTCTTATTATGCTATATTATCACCAAATATTGGATTCATCTTTTTGACAACTAGTTTTCTTTAATTTAGCACAGGTTTTGTAGAGATCAATGAGGCCTGTGATCAATCAGATCCAAAAAGAAATACAAAACCTGTGCTAAATGAAAGAAAACAAGTTGATAAAAAGATTGAATCCAATATTTGGCTGTAACATACACTATAAATGTCACTCACAGATTGCATCAATTTTGAGTTATGACAACTTTGAGTGAATTTACATTCAACCAACAAGCTACATTGAGTTACAGGAACTTAATAATTTGTAGCATAAACAATTTTTTTTAAGTTGAGTACTCAAAAAAAATTAAATCGCTCCAACTACCAGAGTTGTAGCCCTGGAACCAATTAATTTAATCTATTTCAGTTCAAATCAACAGCTATCATAACTTATTTAACATGTATATTTAATGAACGGGTAAGATATTACTCGTCACTGACATTAGTGTAGTGTTTATCTTCATGTATCTGCTTTTCAGCACAATGGTAACCACAAAAACTCTTTTAAATGTCAAACATAACAGCATTAAACACTAACAGGTCTTTCCCTTCACTAAAAACAACAACAAAAAAAAACACTTAATTTCAACATTTATTCTCCTTATCCAGTCCTTTGCAAAGCATGCTGGGAACTAGAAATCTACTGCCTATTTTCTGAAGTTATCAAGACAATTTCATTAAGTTACTACAACTTAATTTTTTTTGAAAAAGAAATTTGAGTTTAAATTATAGACAATATTTAGTTGATGTAATGATTAACATTATTATGTCAACAGAACTCTACAAAGTAATGTTTGCAACATAAAAGGTTTAATTAAAACAATAAATGAGAATTTTTAACTTGCAACCATGCATTTATTTAAGTTATGGTAACAGGTCCCCTCAATTACTTTTTAGAGTGAACGAGAGATTTATAAGTGATTTTTTGTAGGCCGGGAACATCAACAAAGTTCTTTCTTTTGGGAAAGTCATATCCTGTGTGGGTAAAGTCAGTAAGTTTTAGTCCAATGCAATAATATTAACTAGTATTTTCGGGAAAAAGAAAATCCTCTCCGATTCAAAATGACAGTAATACAACTCAACATTTCAAGCTGACTAAATTTTAAGGCAGTTCAGACACTTACTTTAAGTCGATTTTTTTTAACTCAAACATTTCTCATCTGCACTCAACAAAAATCACCTGAGCAACTAGTAAAGTTCTCATCTGGGAAAACACAGACTTCCATATGGCCTTGTGTCTCTGAATTCCAATTAATCCCAGTTCTAGACTAAAGAATTTTCAATAAAGAATAACATTGACAGATTTTGAATGCCTATGGGAAAGTGCCGCTGACGTACAAAGCTCAGAAAAGCACCTGCTGAAGGTGTGTGAATGAACGAATGAATGAATGATGACAAACAAACATGCGCTGTTGTTCGCCAACCCTCCCTGACGCTAAATCTTCATTTCTTTCTATTCTTCTCTTAATGCATTGTGTTGTCAAAGACAGAAACTGAAAGCAGCGGTGTCAACCCTTCCAGAAGTCTTCACCCAGAGAGCATTAACCCCGAACAATAGTGAGATTTCACTAATGTGTCTGATGAAAAAGGCAGGGAGGGTGTCTCACTCCACCCTGGATGAAATATGCAAGCGAGTCTCTCGATCGCCCGTCTTTCTCGTCGGGTGACCGGGCCCTTGAGATGTCTGTCATCTGCCGCCCTCTCCCTCTCTCTTGGGACGCGGGGAAGGAGGCGCGAGACGCCTCCCACCATCTTTAATTTTCACCTCGGTTGCCGCACCGACACCATGGCAACTGAAGGGTGGCGACCTCGCGTATCCGGATGCTGTCGTTACCCTTCGATGCCCCGAGAACTCATGACCACTACGGGCCGACGGGGGGCCGTGCGCTCTGGAGACCGAAGATGAGAGCCTTGCCAAATATAGTTCTTGTCAAAGAACAAACGAGAGTGCAGGTACAAGGACTAGAGTGAACGTTAACTGGTTGTTTAGTGTAAACTTGTATAGTAAACCAGTGCAAAAGCATTACTCCAGTCTTCAGTGTCACATGATCCTTCAGAAATCACTCTAATATGATGATTTGCTGCTCAAGAAACATTTCTGATTATTATCAATATTGAAAACAGTTGTGCTGATTCATATTTTTATTGAAACTGAGATTTTTTTCATTCTTTGATGAATAGAAAGTTAAATTAAGCAGCATTTATTTGTAACATTATAAATGTCTTTACAGCCTCTTTTGATCAATTTAATGCATCCTTGTTGAATAAAAATAATAATTTATTTAAAAAAACTTTTAAATGTGCATATATGTCACAATTTAGTTCCAATCTCTAAAGTTCTAAGGTAGCCTATAGTTTATTTGATCTCTTTCTTGATTTACATTTGATAAGACTGCCAAGTTAAAAAATGTATGCATTTTAGTTGAATTTAAAATCTGATGATAAATAGATGGCACTCACTAAATTAAACTAAAAATATAATTTGATGTAGCATAAAACATAGCATACTATTGTCTGAAATGTTTAAAGTATGCAGTATGCTAGTATTTTTTGTTAATTCCGATCAAATAATGAAGCAGGAAAAAGCTGTTAAAATGGTTCAAATTGACTCAAATTGAATTTTTTAAAGGGATAGTTCACCCAAAAATGAAAATTATCCCACGATTTACTCATCCTCAAGCCATCCTAGCTGTATATGACTTCTTTCAGACGAACACAATCGGAGTTATATTAAAAAATCTTCCCAGCTCTGTAATGGGAGTGAATGGGGGTCGAGGTTTTTAAGCCCAAAAAAGCACATCCATCTGTACAAGAGTGTAGTTCTGGCAGAAGAGTGACCTCTGACCTGATGTATGACCTAATGACGAACACGGAAGCGTAGAGGATATCCTCACAGCAAAAAGAACTCGCGGCTTCCGGAACGTATCCGCAAACGGACCTGTATCGGCGTCTACTTGCGCGCAGTGAGGGATCTGCAACGAAGGCGGATCATTTGGGACCTGCAAATTGATACAACCGTTACAGTAAAGGTGCGTGCGCGTCTGCGGATCCGACATGGGTCCGCTCAGGATTCGCTGATTGACAGTAGAATTTACGGCGCTGCCCGGAGGCGGAGCTGATCCTCGGGGCGGCGCCAAAACGAATGTGACAGTCACGCGGGGATTGGCGACTTGAATGTGGATCCGCATAGGAGTCTCCTGCTGTGTGGGTAGAGCAAAACAAAACACCGGTCATAAATTAGAAGTCTAAAACGAGAATTTTTAAAGAGAAATGTGAGAGGATTTCGATGTAAGAGAAGAGGAGCTTGGGTTTATTGCCCAGACCTATTTGTCTGAACCGCGAGAGGCGAAGTTTACACTGCTCCTACATCCTACGTCATACGCCGAACTCGACTCTCTCATGAACACGTGGACGGACGTTACCAGAAGCCAGTGATTCTAGTTTATAAAGTTATAAATATGGATATTTTTCTTACAAAAACGCATCATTTTGCTTCAGAAGACCCCCTGGAGTCGTATGGATTACTTTTATGATGGATTGATGTGCTTTTTTGGGCTTCAAAATCTCAGTTACCATTCACTCCCATTATAAAGCTTGAAAAAGCCAATATATTTTTTAATTTAACTCCAATTGTGTTTGACTGAAAGAAGATAGTCATATACACCTAGGATGGCTTGATGGTGAGTAAATCATGGGATTACTTTCATTTTTGGGTGAACTATCCCTTTAAAAAAAATTTTACGCTGAATAAACTGTTTTTGTGGGAAAACAGCTAATCATTTAATGAACCGACAGCCTATTGGCTAATATTCAACACATCTGCTCTTAAACATTTGTTTTGGATTGATCTATTTTAGAGTTTAGACCAAAAAAAAAAGCTGTTTTATAAGAGACAATTGCACGATAGGTCGGATTCCGTTTACGGCACTTCTCTTTCATTTCTATGCTATCCTCAAACAGTGAATGACTGTCGCACAACTTCAAAATTCAATGAAGTGGCTTTGGAGAAGGTGGGATCTTACGCTTTCAGAGGTATCTTGTTATTGCTAGCCTCTCCTAAATTGCCTACCCTACCTTTAACTAGCAACTTGGATATTTAAGTTCCCTCAACAAGTTCAATCCAGATAAGTTATTCCAATCTAACACTACAATTTAAGTTAAAGGGTTGATGGCCGATTTCAAAACACTGCTTCATGAAGCTTCAGAGCTTTACAAATCGAATCAGTGGTTCGGAGTGCCAAAGTCACGTGATTTCAGCAGTTTGATATGCGATCTGAATCACTGATTCGACACAAAAGATTCGTAATGCTCCGAAGCAGTGTTTTGAAATCGGCCATCACTAGATAAGTTGTCATTTTGTTTTTTTGGCAGACAAAAAAATATTCTCGTGGCTTTATAATATTAAGATAGAACACCGTACTCACATGAACTGATTTAAATATGTTTTTAGTACATTAATGGATCTTGATAGAGGAAATGTCATTGCTGGCTATGCAGGCCTCACTGAGCCATCGGATTTCATCAAAAATATCTTAATTTGTGTTCTGAAGATGAATGGTCTTATGGGTGTGGAACGGCATGAGGGTGAGTAATAAATGACATTATTTTAATTTTTGGGTGAACTAACCCTTTAATTGCAACAATCTTTTTTATAGTATAGACATGGAAGGTTGAATGCATTGTATTGTGGGATACAGTAATTTGTATAATGTGCATACTGCTTATTTTGGGAAAGTGTATCAGGTCATTTGGGCACTGCATACATCTACAAAATTTGCATACTCTGCAGGTTTGCACTTCATTATGCAAAAACAGTATTTATGGTGGTATGCTATTCCAAACATCGAGCTTCAAGTGTTGTCCAGGTTGTGTGGGTCAGTCAAACCTTTTGACCAGTTCCTCACATGCACTTTACACACAATAAGTGTACAGGATCTGGCTATTATAACCAGGACATGAACTATCCTGTTTCTATGACAATGTGTGTGTGTGTGTGTTAACTGAGGCTGGCTAATCAGCTGATGAGGTGTTTACAGACCCCCGTCGCCTGGAGGGGCCCTAGTGAGCATGAGACATGACTTACAGTAACACACACACACACATGCACACACGAGACATGCACGCATGACACAGGACACACACACACACACAGAGCTCTCATTACTCTGACAGTCATTTGCAACGCTGCATGCCGAATTAGCCCAGCAGTACAGAAACCGCTGTATAATGGCTGCTGCCTGCCGGATGGGCCACAATGCAGATAAAAGCATTCTGGGTAAAATCAGGTCATCTTACAGGAAAGCAGAAATCCATACGGATGAGATGAACTACTGATGCAACAAGTACAGCACAAGATTTTAGAAAAGTCTCTGCTGATGTCTGCTCTGGTGAGTGTGTGATGTTATGCTAATAAAAGCACATTCACTCGTATATTTATATATATATATTTGCAAAAATGCTGTAAAAATATGTCAATTGTTCATGTGGTTGGTGTGATTACGTATAATGATGTTAGGGTTTTTAGCACTAGACTATTTCCAGTTGCAGTCAGACAGTTAGACAAAGAAACGACTCTATAAATGGCTGCCGTTTCCCACCGAGGTCATCTGAGAGGTCACGCAGGCCCTGATTCCCACACCAACATCAGAATGAGAGGATGGAAAAGAGAAAGCATGAGAGAGGAACAGTCACCATGTGCCCAGCAAATATTATCAGCCAACTCTCTGAAGTCCAACCAGGAAGTCAGAAAGGAAGTCACGATGAGTCACCGTGGCGATAACCTCAACTCCTGCCTAGCCAATACAGTATCAATAACACACACACACTCATACACTCAATCATACACACACTTGATTGTTTAGTGAATAAGAAAAAATGGAAAGTGCACTTGACACAAAAAGTCAATGGATATAGACAGATATGGAGAGTAATATGCATTTATCTGCGTGTGTGTATTATTGTAAATAAAAGTTGTGAAATTTGTTTAAAATGCTTAAAAATAAATTATTTAAATAATAAAAAAAATTCTAAATAATTTAATAATACATTTTAAAATTTAAAATGCTTAGAAAAGCTTTAATAATTTCGAAAAATTTAAATTTATGACGTTTAAGATAAATGTATAACTATTAAACGTATAACAAATTATTTTGATATAAATGTGTGTGTACATATATTACATCATCAATGTAAATATTTAAAATAAACATTTTATATATAATGTAACATAATATAAATTATATATACCTGTATATATATAACAATTGTATAAAAAATATATAATTGAATGAATGAATGAATGAATAATAATTTATATAATTGTATAGTCATATATATAACATCAATGTAAATATTTAAAATAAATATTATTAATATATATATTTATAATAATATATTATATATTATTTTAAATATACCTATATATATATATATATTAATATAAAAGAACATCAATGTAAATATTAAAATAAACATTTTATATATAAATGTAATATACAATATAATTATATTATATTAATTATATTATATTATATATATATATAAAACAAATATTTTAATATATCTATCTTAAAATATATATAATATATATATATATATATAAAATATTACATTTAATATATATTTATTTTAAATATTTACATTGATGTTGTGATTCCACAGTTTCCTGCTAAAATCAGGGATAATTCACTTGTTTGTTCTGTAATTTATAACCCCATTACTGAGAAAACAATAATTACAATATGTTTAAAGTGAAATGTGGATTCAAAGAAGTGAGGTGGCAAACTTTTATTTATATTTATCTTTGCCTTGTATGTTGCATATGAGCAAAAGGAAACTGGTTGCAAAGGTCTCTATTTGAGACCACAAATTACAAGCCTGCCTCTCAAAGAAACCAGAGCTCAAAACAAAAACGCAGGACAGTGGTCTCCTTTGAACATTAAAACCTGTTAAAATAAAACTGGCCGCAGTGGTGGCTGCACAGAAGGCCTGAAAACCCATAGCGGTTAAGAAGAGGCACAGGAAACCCCCAGTGTGAGGTGATCCTCCTGAACACACCAGCTCAGGAACAGGAAGCTATTTTAAATATTCACACCAAATCTGAAATGATCTATAAATATACCAGCACATACTTTGACCATGTGAAATATGAATTATGATGATTTATCATGCCTCATAAAGATGTGTATTTGTGGTCAGTGGCCCTTAAAGAGCATATAAGTGACACTTAAAGTCTGAATGTCATTGCATTAACCAACAAAATATGCTTATTTTTCAAGAACTGTAAAATAAACAACAGCATGTCCAATATGATGAAAATCTACTGACAACGTCAATGGTTCACAACGTGACAATACATCTTCATTCTCCATTCTAGATATTGTTTCACCATTGCAAACTCTGTTATACTGTAGCAGACAAGGAGAGTTGAAGCATGGATCCTTTTATTAAAGTTGCAGTATGTGATATTGAAAGCTAGTGGTTGAAATGGGCACTGCAGTCCAAATTCAAAATATTGGGGAGTTGTTTCCCAGCCCCCTCCTCCTCAGACTCAATGCGGGTTGCCAGATTGAGGGCATGCAACAGGAACGAGCGCAACTGACACTGTAAGTTGTGTAATTGTGCCTCTTGTCATTGTCCTCTTTAGATGGATGCAGAGGCTTTTAAGGTCAAGTAGAATCTGTGATCTCTGACCCAGTTCATGGCTTTCATGGCTGCAATACTGGCAACCTGGGGTGTTGAAAAACCATTGGGTACATTGGCAGTGGGTGGGATCAAAAACAGACATTCTGACAACGTAAAACTGTAAGCATTGTTTTTAGTAGAAACAAGTATGTGAACTTAGCACATTTCCTAAATATCTGCAAACATGTCAGTGTCAGTTGCGCTCGTTCCTGTTGCATGCCCTCAATCTGGCAACCCGCATTGAGTCTGAGGAGGAGGGGGCTGGGAAACAACTCTCCAATATTTTGAATTTGGACTGCAGTGCCCATTTCAACCACTAGCTTTCAATATTACATACATAAAGTTAATTAATTAAAATTAAAAGTCTTTGAACAGAAACAGAATGTGACACTAATTTTGTCATTTTAACAAAAGACTGTGAAACTGCTATGGTAAAAACCTGTTAATTGGTTAAGTTACTTACTCTATAAATTTTCATAAACAGTTTTTGGAAGTGGAAGTCAACAGGTCATCTTATAATTTACAGTGAAAAAAATTTAACTTGACATTCCCAGAACTCACTGTGTGACGCTTCACGTTTATTTTAAAGGGGACTGACTTTTTCTGTGTTTAAGTGCTATAATCCGGTCCCCGGATCTACCAACCTAGAAAACGTGAAAAAAGACAACCCAGTAACTTTGTTTTGGTAAGCCTTTCCCTACAAGCATGTGAAAAAATGAGCCGCTCAGATTTCGTTCCCCTTGTGACGTAGGACAATTCTCATTTTGGCTGTGTGAGATTCTCCAGCATTGTTGTTGTTGAGCAACCGAAGCACGAGCTGTTAAAGCTCCGCCCTCTTCTGGAAAGGGGGCGGGAGCAGCAGCTCATTTGCATTTAAAGGGACACACACAAAAACAGCGTGTTTTTGCTCACACCCAAATAGGGGCAAATTTGACAAGCTATAATAAATGATCTGTGGGGTATTTTGAGCTGAAACTTCACAGACACATTCTGGAGACACCAGAAGATCTTGTGAAAGGGACATTATAGGTACCCTTTAATAAAATAATTATGCTTCTTCTTCTTTTTTCATAACGTACATTAACGTACATTAGGGTTTTATGTTACATCTGTTGTTAAATAAATGTTTATTACATTATTTTAGTGTCGTGTGTGTTACCATGATGATGTTTTGTATTAGACACGCTCTAAAAAATAATGGTAATAAGAGGGGATCTTTTGAAGCAATGCCACTGAAGAACCATTTTTAGTTCCCCAAAAGAACCTTTCAGCGAACAGTTCTTAAAAGAACATACTAGGTTCGTTATGGAACCATCAATGCTAACTTAGAACCTTCATGTTTAAGAGTGTAGTCAGTCCATCAGTCATAATACTATGCTGCTTTCAACCACATGTAGTGAGCTCAAGATTTATTCATTTGTCTTGCAAAATATTGTTTTTAATTTGAATTTGTCCTATTCTTATTGTGCATTAAGGAAAACGTCAGCTGAAAATAAATGAACCTGTAAGCAAGCGTTTCCTGTTGTGAGAGGCGGGTCGGTGAGAAGAACTGCATTATTTACTCACATGAGAGAAATATTATAACAGTGCACTATTTCATGCTGGAATTTCCCACGGTAAGGTCCTGGAAGAGGCTTTGCGCTTTCAGTTTGTATGTTCAGTCTTTGATCGTGGTCAACTGAGCGGCTTTCAGAGTTCACGGTTCACGGTTCTGCACCTAAAACTCCCTCCATACCTGATACAAGAGGGGGAGATGACCTCTTTAGATTATCTTAACATCCTAAATGGTTCTCAAATGAGTCTGTTACACAACGTCCCAAAATGTACTTGTACAAATGCACACTTGCTTGAATGTCATTGCATAATACCACTCACACTTTTTATATTGCAGTTAACAAAGTATATCCTTTTTTTTATCTCTGATAATAAAAATATTTGAAAAAAAGCTTGCCTCAATCATAGTATTTTGTCAGTTTCTCCTTCCTGACTGTGGTAAAGCAATCTGATACTATCATCTTCAGGCTTCGGCCATGTCTGAAGAACCGTCCCATGTTCCCCTCACAGATACAATCTGACCTGGTTAACGTGCCGACAGTGATGTCTGTGCCAAACGGCCGGTGATGAAGGGTTAGATGTGACTTCCCGTCCCCCCGCGGGTCTCTTTAATGACAGCGTTGAGGCTCACGCAGGGTTGTGTTTTTACCGTCACTGTCGCTCGGTTCAAAACAAAGACTCGGACAACAACCTACATTCATGATAGCCTTTCATCTCAAACGCTGTACCAAACCTTAAAAATGTGCCACTTTTTGATTTGAAATACTGTCATCTTGCAAACTGTGAAAGCTTGAGATGTTAAACTTCACAAAAGTGAATCTGAAAACATTCTTAAAATTATAAGTTCCAGTTAGAATCAAAAAGGGTTTTTAAAATCACAAAGAACATTTAGAACTTCAAATTAGAAAATAATTGTTCTACGTAGAACTATATTTGTCAGTGAACGCTATATTATATTATTATTCAATGTTTGGAAATATTTTGATCTACATACAAAGAACCTTTAAATTGAACCCTTATAAATAGCTTAATATGGAATATGGACAGTTCACCTAAAAATGAAAATTCTGTCATCATTTACTCACCTTCATGTCTTACAAACCTGCATGGCTTTTTTTTTCTCTGGGAGACTTATTTTTAAACAAGTCAGTGTTTTTGAGCCCCAACGTTCTTCAAAACATCATATTTTGTGTTCTGCAGAAGAAAGTAAGACAGGTTTGGAATGACGTGAGAGGGAGTAAATTGTGACAGAATGTTCATTTTTGGATGAACTGTCCTTTTAAAGGTTCTAAATAAGAAGTGAGTAATTAAACCATTTCTTCTTGATCATTGAAGTGTTTACAGCATCGAAGTTTGGTAAAGGAAGCTCAAGCAGAACCAATGAGGTTCGTGTTACTTTGAAAGTTCGTTCGTGTTACGCAGCACGTTTGAGCTTTGAAAGCACGTTCTTGAGGTTCCTCGTGGCAGCGTTTCTCGTGTTACGCAGCACGTTTGAGCTTCCTCAAGAACCAATGAGGTTCATTCTCGTGTTACGCAGCACGTTTGAGCTTCCTCAGATTTCTTTCTCGTGTTACGCAGCAAGCTTTGAGTTCATTCTCGTGTTATTCTTCTGAGGTTCATTCTCGACGTTCCTTTGATGTTCTTCTGAGTTCATTCTCGTGTTACAAGCTTCTGAGGTTTCATTCTTCTTAAGCAAGTGAGGTTCATGTTACGCAGCTTTGAGCTTCAGCAAGAACCATGAGGTTCAACGCAATTTACTTTGAGCTTGAGTTCACGCAGCACGTTTGAGTGAGGTCAGTGTTACGCAGCACGTTTGAGCTTCAATGAGGTTCATTCTCGTGTTACGGAGCTTCAGCAAGAACCAATGAGGTTCATTCTCGTGTCGCAGCGAGCTTTGAGGTCATTCTCGTGTTATTTGAGCTTTCAGCAAGACCAATGAGGTTCATTCGTGTTACGCAGCACGTTTGAGCTTCCCAAGAACCAATGAGGTTCATTCTCGTGTTACGCAGCACGTTTGAGCTTCAGCAAGAACCATGAGGTTCATTCTCGAAATGAGGTTCATTCTCGTTATTTCAGCAAGAACCAGGTCATTCTCGTGTGTTACGCAGCCAATGAGGTTCAACGCAGCACGTTTGAGCTTCAGCAAAACAATGAGGTTCATTCTCGTGTTACGCAGCACGTTTGAGCTTCCTCAAGAACCAATGAGGTTCTTCTCGGTTACGCAGCACGTTTGAGCTTCAAGAACCAATGAGGTTCATTCTCGTGTTACGCAGCACGTTTGAGCTTCCTCAAGAACCAATGAGGTTCATTCTCGTGTTACGCAGCACGTTTGAGCTTCCTCAAGAACCAATGAGGTTCAGCACTTTGAGCTTCCTCAAGAACCATGAGGTTCATTCTCGTGTTACGCAGCACGTTTGAGCTTCCAAGAACCAATGAGGTTCATTCTGTGTTACGCAGCACGTTTGAGCTTCCTCAAGAACCAATGAGGTTCATTCTCGTGTTACGCAGCACGTTTGAGCTTCCTCAAGAACCAATGAGGTTCATTCTTGTGTGTTACGCAGCACATTTGAGCTTCAGCAAGAACCAATGAGGTTCATTCTCGTGTGTTACGCAGCCAATGAGGTTCATTCTCGTGTTACGCAGCACGTTTGCTTCCTCAGAACCAATGAGGTCATTCTCGTGTTACGCAGCACGTTTGAGCTTCAGCAAGAACCAATGAGGTTCATTCTCGTGTTACGCAGCACGTTTGAGCTTCCAAGAACCATGAGGTTCATTCTGTGTTACGCAGCACGTTTGAGCTTGAGGTTCATTCTCGTGTTACGCAGCACGTTTGAGCTTCCTCAAGAACCAATGAGGTTCATTCTCGTGTTACGTTTGAGCTTCAGCACCAATGAGGTTCATCTCGTGTTACGCAGCACGACGTTTGAGCTTCCTCAAGAACCAGTGAGGTTCATTCTCGTGTGTTACGCAGCCAATGAGGTTCATTCTCGTGTTACGCAGCACGTTGAGCTTCCTCAATGAGGTTCATTCTGTGTTACGGTTTGAGCTTCTTCATTCTCGTGTTACGCAACCAATGAGGTCTTTCGTGTACGCAGCACGTTTGAGCTTCATTCATTAGTTTGAGCTTCATGAGGTCATTCTCGTGTTACGCAGCACGTTGAGCTTCAGCAAGAAATGAGGTTCATTCTCGTGTTTTGAGTTCATTCTCGTGTTACGCAGCACGTTTGAGCTTCAAGAACCAAGGTTCATTCGTGTTACGCAGCACGTTGAGCTTCCAGCAGAACCAATGAGGTTCATTCTCGTGTTACGCAGCACGTTTGAGCTTCAGCAAGAACCAATGAGGTCAGTGTTACGCAGCACGTTTGAGCTTCAGCAGGAACCAATGAGGATCATTCTCGTGTTTAGAACCAATGAGGATCATTCTCGTGTTTTTTTCAGGAACCAATGCATTCTCGGTTACGCATTTGAGCTTCAAACCAATGAGGTATTCTCGTGTTACGCAGCACGTTTGAGCTTGACGTTACGCAGCACGTTTGAGCTTCAGCAGGAACCAATGAGGTCATTCTCGTGTTACGCAGCACGTTTAGCTTCAGCAGACCAATGAGGTCATTCTCGTGTACGCAGCACGTTTGAGCTTCATCAAGAACGAGGTCCTCGTGTTACGCAGCCACGTTAGCTTCAGCAAGTGAGGTTCATTCTCGTGTTACGCAGCACGTTTGAGCTTCCAAGAACCAATGAGGTCATTCTCGTGTTACAGCACGTATGAGGACATACGCAGCACGTTGAGCAAGAACCAGTGAGGTTCATTGTTACTTTAGCTAGATTAAATCTGGTCATCATATAAAGCGATTGAGTCTCTTAGAAGATTTAAACTGCTCATATATGGATTTATTTTACAATCTCTTTACGAACAAGCGTCAGTTTTGGGTGAATAGACTTTCAATGGAGGAACAGAAATCTCTCAGGTTTCATTAAAAATATCTTCAAATGCAGTGTGATTGCACAGTCTAGGACAAACACAAAACTGATGCTATAATATTTTTGTGATTTACGGTATATGTTGCTGGCAAAAAATTTTTTTTTTTGTCAGAATGGCTTCTATTCAATGGCTGTCAATGGAGAAAGATGCTATTTGCCCCTTTAATATTGTAGTTAGAGCACCTATACCAGCAGGGGCTAACTAACCCATACTAACCACACTAACCGTAAACCCCTGAAACGTCTATACTTTAAAGATCCCAGAAACCAAAAAAACTGATGTAATATAATGAACCATAGCAACTCAGTAACTATAAAAAAGACCAACACGCACTGATGAATCATGCACACGTTTGTGAATCATTTCCATAATAGGTACTCTTTAAGAATTCCATCAAAAGTATGCTAAAGTGTAGTGGCAATAAGGCCAGAATCATGTATTAAGAAAGTAAACAGACTCGATTTTTATTTCATACTTACTTTAAGAGTATAAGAGAAACCAGCACTAGTTCTATGATGACACGAGTCTAGTTTTATATTGGTTCATGTCTCGTACGTTCCTCAGTGACCGCAGGTAAACAAGGTCATGTCACTGGTCATTATTTGCTTAGAAACAACACAGATAGAGACTGAGAGAGAGCCAGAAAGAGAAATGAAATAATATTGGTGGTCCCAGAGCATAGACTTTGCCTTTGGGCAGAGCAGACATGCCCTCAAACCCGAGCTGATTAGAGACTGTCACCACAGCAGGACTCACTAAACACACCTCTCTCTTCATCACTTACTGGGACCGGTGACAACACACACGCCAGTCTACGAGAGTTATGATGAGCTGCCGTCGCCTACAGGGAGGCCGTAGAGATCTCGCAATCATGCCAAGAAATACTGTGTAGGATTTATACTGATGGCCCGACTGATTCTAAACACAATGAACGATGAACAGAATGAATTTCCAATGAATCATTAGTAAATCCATTCATGTGCAGATTGACTCATTGAATTAAATGCAACATTTATGTAAGCATTATATACAAATTCACATACCCCCAGTTTCACAAACAAGGCTTAAGCTAGTCCTAGACTAAAATGCATGTTTGAACTGTTTCAACTGAAAGAAACTTGCTCTGAGATACCTAAAAATATGTCAGTGCAACTGTTTTGTCTCAAGATGATCATCAGAAATATTTTTTTCTAAGACACGTTTAAAAAAGTTACTTAAATGCCCTAATTGAACTAAGGCCTAATCCTGGCTTAGGCTAAGCCCTGTCTGTGAAACCGGGCCTTAGTATGTTTCATTAAGTCTCAATTTTGTTTCTCCAATCAGTCCTTAGAAAAATAAAAACAGACACTACCTGTCATCCATTAAGTGTAAAGAGCTTTAAAACAAATCATCAGATCATTTGATGAGTTTCTATTGAGATCTCTGACTTTTGATTGCAAACTTTGGTATCTTGACAAATCTGTGTCCAAAATCACATACTTCATTACTATATAGTAGGCAAAAACTGGTATCCCTTACAAAAAAGAAGTTTATACAAGTGTGCTATTAGTATACTTATTTTAAACTAAAAAAATAAGTATACTTTCAGTCTACGATTTATGTACTTCTCAGAAATATACTTAAAATTACACTTAAGTATACTTGACAGAAAAGTCTAACTATATTTGGCCTATACTTAATCTTTTGATTGAGATATACTTAAAAGTATATTAAATATACTTGGCTTGTAGTTGCGTTTACTCTTTTGATAGAGTAGCCTGTTAAATACTTTTACATAGTTTTACTTACCGTCTTATAAACTTAAATTGTTTGAAAATATTGATTAAAGAAAACAAATATGTTCCTAATTCTGAGTATCTGATTTTTTTTTTTTTTTTTTTGGGTAGTGTACATAGGAATTTACTTCAAATCTACTTAATGTTAGAGTTAAAGGTGTATTTCAAGTATACAAATGAATACCTAAACAGGAACATAGTAGTTTACTTAAAGTGCAAAAATAACATAAATAGTAAACTATAAGTATGATGTTAAGTGCACTTAAAGAACACTTACAAGTATACTTGCTGTATAGTAGTTTACTGAGAGTATACTTCGAAGTGTACTTTCATAAACTAAAGATGTACTACAAGTATTTGACTAGTTAACTATCAGCATACCTATAAGTTCACTTGTAGTATAGTTGCAGTACAAACAAAAAACGTAGTTGTAAACTAGTTGTGTACTCAAAGTTTACTACTGTTACACTTAAAGTATACTTTTATACACTAAAAAGTGGGCCAATTTGTATTGAAATAGTACACTTACAAGTATACTATTAGTACATTGATATTAGTATACTTACTACATAAAGTATACATACTTGAGCTTTACTTAAGAATACTTAATAAAATGAACTTGAATTATACTTATTTTTTGTAAGGGATGTGACAAAAGAAGTATGTCTGAATTCACAGTACTCATAAAAGAGTATGCAAAAAGTACCCGGATGACCTACTAGCTCTGGTGAGATTCTGAACTGTGCGCATGACAGACACTTTACTATCCCATGAGGCCATGGGAGAGGATTTTTAGACTGGCAGTGAAGTGACGCAACTGGCGCTTGTGGGTCATGTGACAGTAACAACATGGCGGATGTAATATGTCCAGATTACACACATTCATACTACATAGAACATACTTTTTTAGCACTTGCAAAGTAAGAACTCATTCAAAATAAGTATCTACTCAAGAGAGCAAGTGATTTTAGATGCAGCCATTGTCTCTCGGAGAAATGTGAGATTACTGGGATCTTTTCTCTGGAGAAACATCTGAGAAGCAGGAGACAAAAATCTCCATTAAATCTCATCACTGTCTAAGAGAAACAACTGAGATGTTATTATCGTCACTGATTGCTTTAAATTTTCACATTTATTTATCCGGGGTATTGAAATGTACAGAATTTTAAATGTATTAAATTAATGCTAAATGTAGTAATAATAATCTTGAATAATTAGAGTATTTTTGTCATTATTAATAATCCTAATAATAATCACATCAGCGATTTTATATATTTGTACAGTATATATTATATTAAATTGATTTTGTTTCAAATTGTGCTCTGTGAGTTTTTCTTTTCTTAAGGGTGTTTTTGTGCATGTGAGGTCAGTATCAGCGCATGAGGAGATTTATATTGAATGTGCATGTATCAATTACAGCTGCTCCGATTTAATGAAGCCGTTGGTTTATAGGCCTGTACATTCGGATGCGTGTGCATTATCTGCTCATTACTGACGGAAGACCATCAGGCATCTCACCTCCACAAGCTCATCAGAGAAACTTCCTCCACAATCTCTCCTCGCTGCGATGCATATATACAGACGTGCAGCTCAATTCACATGAAGTTTGAACAGAGAGATGGATGCAAATAATGCCCTGGGGTCGATAAACATCCAGCTCTTCACACACACACAGAAAGATTAGAGTATACACTTCCCCTGTTATACTTTAACTATAGAAACTGACGCAGAAATTTAATAGTTCACTACTGTAAATGTACACTAGTGTTCAAAAGATTGGGGTTGGTGAGATTTTATAATGTTTTTGAAAGAAGTTTCTTCTGCTCATCAAGGCTGTAGTTATTTGATGAAAAATACAGTAAAAACAGTAATATTTTGAAATATTATTACAATTTAAAATAACAGTTTTCTATTCGAATATATATTAAAATGCAATGTATTCCTGTGATCAAAGCTGAATTTTCAGCATCATTACTCCAGTCTTCAGTGTCACATGATCCTTCAGAAAATTTCTGATTATTATCAATGTTGACATCAGTTTAATAAGAAGGAAACTTCCCAGGCAGCAACAGATTCATGAGTTCCGAGAAAGGAAAATCCAGGAAAAGACAGTAAGAGAGCGATAATTACAGTCAATTCATTTCAAGTCAATATATAAAAGCTAAGAGCAAAAATAAAATGAAAGAGAGAGCGAGATGCGAGGGCATCTGTACGGAGCACACAGTGGGTGGACGTGGTGCTGGTCAACAGCCGTTAGCTATAACTCACCAACACTAATCAAACACTCACTAATGTTCCACTTAAGTAAACATCAGAAAACCCACAGCTCAGCGTAAGTGTGAAAACGCTTCATCTAGCCAATATATCAACAGATGAATCCAAAGGTAACCCCAGACCGGCTTCCTTATGTGACGACCATCACAGCGCAAAAAATGAGACTCCAGTAAAAGCAAATTGAAATCCTGCAAAATTACATTGTAACATCCATTTAATGTGTTTATATACTCAATAACGTTCTTGACAATACTCACACATTTATTTATAATGCCACAGGAAATGTTATTGCTTAAAGTTTGCTCTTACATGGCTCACGATATAGAATTTACACTGCGTCAAATTTTTAATTTTTTAGTTCATATTGAGCTCTCAGACTTTGGCATCTTTATGCATATTATATATATATATATATATATATAATATATATATATATATATGGGTGTGTGTGTGATGTCAACTTTAACCATCTTCATTTTCAATAATAATCTTCATCTTTAAAAATAAATATATATTTTAATATAATAATAATATTATATTACATAAATATTAATATTGAATATATTATAAAATGTAATACAAATATTTAAATATATTTAATACAAATTTTTTTCTCAGTAATTTTGTAGTAGAAACAATAACTATTAAATATATTATAATATAACAATATACATGTATACTATTATAACATATATTGTTTAATCCAATATAAATATTAAATATATTAAAATAGTTGTAAATAGACTTCAAGACCATTTCAGCAACCATCTTCAGTTACTCTCAGTAATTTCAAAGAAAAACATTAAATATAATAATATATAATACATAAAATTATATTAAATATATAGGTAACACTTTATAATAACTCACACTATGAAGCATTAGTTAAGCATTAGTAAATAGTCAATTCATCATTTATTAAACATTAATAGACATTAGTAATCCATTTATAAATACAGCTATAAATGCTTTGTTCTTGATTTATAAGCATATCTATAATGAGTTTAATAATTGTATTTACATACTTTTTAATGATCAATTTATCATTTCTAAATTATGTATTACATTATTCACAAACCAGTTATTTAGGAGTTGTCAGTGGTTCATAAGATCATTTAGGAAGTGTAAGTAAATGATGAAAAAAATATTTAAATGTACATTTATGCATCTTATTATTTAGACATTAGTATTAGTTACTTAGTGTGTTATTAAACTAATGCTTCATAGCGTGCAGTTATTATAAAGTGTTACCTATATATTATATCATCTAATATACATTAAAATATATAATAAATTAAACGAAAACTTCAGGAACCATCCTCATGTAGGTGAAACAATAAATATAAAATTTTTATAATATAATATATACTATTATATTACATAAATAATCGATTTCATGACGTCAGCAAAAGTCTATAGTTGCTCTCAGTTTCTAGGAGAAACAAATATGAAATATTATATAATATTTATATAATATTTTATTAAAGTTTAAATATAGAATATGATTTAATGTTAATAAAAATAATGTTAATGTTAAGTGATGGTGCTTTCTTACAGGATCTCCTAAAACCACTAATGCTCCTCTACCAACACCGTCACAGACAGACAGACGGACAGATAGACGGTGTGTATTGGAGGCCTATAGAGCGCGAGCGTTACTCAGATCTGCCCGTGGGGCGGCTGGTGTGGGAGGGTCCAGTTGTGTGTGTTGTATATTTAGGTGAATTGTGCCCGTGGGTTGGCGTGTTGTGGGAGGGTCTGATGGAGTAGCCCATCTGCAGGGCTGAATTGTAGGTTGCGCCTGAGCGCGGGGACTCGAACTAAGATAAATAATGAGAGTGAAGCCGACTGAAATAGCCTCCCCCGTCGCCTCTGCGGTTCTGTCCTGCTCAGAGCCCGTCCAGGCCCGACTGCCTCTGCCTCCTCCTCTCTGGTTAGCATCCTGGCTAAATTTGCTCGCTGCGCTCCTGTAATTAAGCGTGTGTGTGTGTGTGTGCCAGAGTCTCTGATACACGCTGGCAGCTGGCTTCACTTCACTACTCGTTTCTTCCCTCAGGAGATTCACATCTATCACGTCTGATCACTTACAAGGCGTTTACAGCATGTGCCTTCATGTGGGAGTGTGTGTTATTAGCAAACAAAATCATTTGTTTTACAATTAACTTACTCTGCCATTCAGACAGACAGACGTACAATATGTACAATAACACAAAGATGTTTTAGGGAACTTCATAAATGAAATGGAATGTACATAAAATAAATGAATGTCTTGGAGTGGCTCAGTTCACAGTAATAACACACATTTGGGAACGCAACATGTGCCACTAAACCAGCTGTCGTCGACAAAAGAGAAGCTTTAAAGTCGACATGAAATGTTTTTTCTAAAAGCATGTTATAGATCTTATTGTGAATGCTTAATCTTTGCAAAGGTTTCATTGTTATAAAAAGTTTTGACTTCATAATTTATCATCAAAATGTCTTCCGGAGAAATCATCAGACTTCTGGTGTCATAGGAAGGACTTCTTCAATCATTTCGTTCACTTAAACACCACCCCTGCAAACTCACGTTCATTTGCCTCCAGTTTTGTGCACAACGCCCATATCTCAACATCAATCACTAACCGATGGATAGAACCAAGTCCCCACCATGTATATATATATATATATATATATATCATGGCATGCCGTTCAGGAAATTATTGTATTTATAATTTGAAGTTTGAGTATATGGAATGAAAGTCTCAATATATTGAACAAAAGTCTGAATATATGGAATGAAAGTCTGAATGCATGGAACAAAAGTCTGGATATATGGAATGAAAGTCTGAATATATGGAACAAAAGTCTGAATATATGGAATGAAAGTCTGAATATATGGAACAAAAGTCTGAATATATGGAATGAAAGTCTGAATGCATGGAACAAAAGTCTGAATATATGGAATGAAAGTCGAATTATGCGACACAAAAGTCTAATATATGGAAATGAAAGTCGGAAAATAGGGAAACAAAAATCTGAAGCATATATGGACAGAAAAGTATGATATATGGCATGAAAGTTGAAGATATGGACCAATTGAACCCAGTCGGAAATTTATCTGAAGAAAGTCGGAAAATATATGGACAACAACGTTGTGAATACCCACCTGGACCCCCCACTGAAAGTAATCTGTTTCCAATGATGGAACCCCACGACTCCCCCCGGTTGAACCCTCCATAGGCACCACCCAACAATTGTCCCTGCCCCTATTATTTTGTCCGTTATAACCTGTACAAGTCCCCTGTCTAACTATAGGCGCAATGTAAAGCTACGGCAATACTATGGAAGAAACGCACGGAATACTCATGGAACCCCAAACCGTCTGTTACCCTGGAAGGAACAGTTTTTTCCCCCCCGCATCATGCATGGAACAGAAGTCTGCCAAATATGGAACCACAAAAGCCTCCCCCCCCCCCCTTTCTCCCCCTTCCTTCCCCCCTCCCCCCTTTTGTTTTTTTTTTCTTTTTTTTTCCCCCCCCCCCCCCCCCCCCCCCCCCCCCCCCCCCCCCCCCCCCCCCCCCCCCCCCCCCCCCCCCCCCCCCCCCCCCCCCCCCCCCTTCCTCCCCCCCCCCCCCCCAACCCCCCCCCCCCCCTGAATATACATGGCACCCATCGAAAGCCTCCACAAACTCCCCCCCCAGAAACGCAATCGGAACCCAACAAGTCACTGCAACTACCCTCCTGGACCATGAAACGTCTCCGCACATACTATGGACCATGAAACGTTGAACGCATGGAACAAAAGTCTCGAATGCATATGCAACCCAAAAGCTACCATCCGCCAATATATGCGACCCCCCCCCCCCCATGATACAGCACCCGTTCAATCCATCGATATGCACCCATCGCCGGCCCGACGCCCTTCGCACGCAACCTACCTCGCCTGAGGTGGCCTTGTACACGGAACTACCCCGGAATCTGCTCTATTAATGCCCCCCCCCGCTCCCCATTTGAAAGCAGCCGTGGATGGCGATCTAAGCGCGTTGGAATCAGGGCAACCGGCTTTACTGAGACATGCGCGTGACAAAAGCATTACGACTTATATCGCCCACCCGCCCTAGAACCTATATGGCAACAAAGTACTGCATATATGCGACACAAAAGTCTGAATATATGGAATGAAAGTTGAATGCCATGGAACGAAAAGTCTGATGCACCTGGCACCACAAACAGCCTCACTAACCCCGCCCCCCCATGGCCTAGAATTCCAAGTCCCCCACCGTGTATATATTATAGTATATAGATATATATATATTAGCATGGAATGCCGCTTCAGGAAAGTATTTGTCACCCTTTATCATTTGAAGCTTTGAGTATATGAATGAAAGTCTGCAATATTATTGAACAAAAGTCTGAATATATGCGAATGCAGTCTGAATGCATGGAACAAAAGTCTGACTATAAGCGAAGGAAAAGCTCTGAATATATGCGAACACAAATCGTCCCCCGGATCCCATATAGGAATGACAAGTCACTGAATGCAGTGACCACGAACAAAGTCTCACATATATGGAATGAAGCTATTGAATATACGGAAAACAAATCTTCAATATGGGAATGAAAGTCATTTGGTCAATATATACGCGCAACAAATCTGAAGATACGGAACAAAAGTCTAATGATTGTATGGATATGAAAGTCGATATATCGGAATGAAAGTCGGCAATATAATATGCCGAAATTGAAAGTCGGCAATATATGGAACAAAGTTCCCCCTGAATATATGGAATGAAGTCTGAATGCATGGAACAGAAGTTCTGAATATCTGGAACAAAACGTCTGAATATTGGAATGAAAGTCCCCCCCCCCCCCCCCCCCTTTCCTTATGAATATATGGAATGAAAGTCCGCCCGACATCATATGGACCCCCATGAAAGTCGGCATATCATGAGCCAAACACAACCAAGTCCCGAATACTATCGGAATGAAAGTCTGAATGCACATGATCCACGAACCGTCCTGAATACTACTGCGAACACAACACGTCACCCTCCCGCAATACCTATCGGAATGAAAGCTCCTCGACCCCACTGCACTGCAACAAAACCGCCCCCCCCCCCCCCTGAATATAGGCAATGAACCCACCGTCCCGAAGATAATGCAGCCAACTGCCACAAGTCTGAACCCTGCCCCATGGGACACACAACAAGTCCTGAACCACCTACTATGCGAAAACAAACAGTCCCATCGCAGATATATCGCTTAATCCGATTCGCGGTTCAATATCATTATGAATCCGCCTTTTTTTGTGATATTTGCAACCGCTTCGATCTTGCACGTGGTTGTCAGTGTGAACTACGGCTCTGTTCTATTTAATCTGCCGCTCCATTTGAAAGCGTGTTGATGCGCGATTTTAGCGCGTAATCACGGGAACCCGGCCCTCTTTACTGATGTAAACTGCGCGTGACTAAAGCATCGATCTATTCGCCCCTAGCCCTGAATATACTGCGAAACAACAACCCCGTCTTTCTTTCTTTGATGAACCCCTATATGAGACACAAAAGTCTGGAATATAGGACATGAAAGTCTGCCTGAAAATGCATGCCCGAAAAAAGTCTGAATGCACTGGAATCGAAACGTTCTGAATTATGCCGAATGAAAGTCCTGAATATATGGAATTGAAAGTCTGAATGCAGAGAACAAAAGTCGAATTATATGGAATGAAACAGTCCTGAATATATGGAACCTGAATTAGTGCTGAGATGCCCCAGGAACAAACGTCGGGAATATATGGAACAAAAATATATGGAAAATCTGAATATATGGAATGAAAGTCTGAATATATGGAATAAAAGTTGAATATATGAAACAAAGTCTGAATATATGAACAAAAGTCTGAAATCATATGGAACAAAAGTCTGAATATATGGAATGATCGCGTTCAATATCGATATGAATCGCCGTCGATATTGAAACGCGATATTGTGTGGCTTGTCAGTGAACTACGGCTCTGTCTATTAATGCCGCTCCATTTGAAAGCAGGTGATGGCGATTTAGCGGTAATCAGGGACCGGCTTACTGATGAAATGCGCGTGACAAAAGCATTCGATATATCGCCCAGACCCTAGAATATATGGAACAAAAGTCTGAATATATGGAACGAAAGTCTGAATGCATGAACACCAAGTATGAATATATGGAATGAAAGTCTGAATCATGGAACAAAAGTCTGAATATATGGAATAAAAGTCCTTGAAGGCATGGAACAAAAGTCTGAATATATGGAATGAAAGTCTGAATATATGGAATGAAAGTCTGAATGCATGGAACAAAGTCTGCAATATATGAACAAAAGTCTGAATGCATGGAACAAAAGTCTGAATATATGGAATGAAAGTCTGAATATATGGAATGAAAGTCTGAATGCATGGAACAAAAGTCTGAATATATGGATGAATATATGGAATGAAAGTCTGAATGCATGGAACAAAAGTCTGAATATATGGAATGAAAGTCTGAATATATGGAATGAAAGTCTGAATATATGGAATGAAAGTCTGAATATATGGAATGAAAAGTCTGAATATATGGAACAAAAGTCTGAATATATGAACGAAAAGCTGAACGAAAAAGTCTGAATGCATGGAACAAAAGTCTGAATATATGGAATGATCGCGTTCAATATCGATATGAATCGCCGTCGATATTGAACGCGATATTGTGTGGCTTGTCAGTGAACTACGGCTCTGTCTATTAAATGCCGCTCCATTTGAAAGCAGGTGATGGCGATTTAGCGGTAATCAGGGAACCGGCTTTACTGATGAAATGCGCGTGACAAAAGCATTCGATATATCGCCCAGCCCTAGAATATATGGAACAAAAGTCTGAATATATGGAACAAAAGTCTGAATGCATGGAACAAAAAATTATGGAACAAAAGTATGAATATATGGAAATGAATCTCTGGCAACGGAAGTCTGAATATATGGAACGAAAGTCTGAATATATGGAACGAAAGTCTGAATATATGGAACGAAAGTCTGAATGCATGGAACAAAAGTCTGAATATATGGAACAAAAGTCTGAATGCATGGAACAAAAGTCTGAATATGGAATGAAAGTCTGAATATGGAATTGAAAAGATATGGAAAGTCTGAATATATGATGAAAGTCTGAATATATGGAATGAAAAGTCTGAAATGCTGGAATGAAAGTCTGAATGCATGGAACAAAAGTCTGAATATATGGAACAAAAGTCTGAATATATGGAATGAAAGTCTGAATATATGGAATGAAAGTCTGAATATATGGAACAAAAGTCTGAATATATGGAACACATTGATGGAAAGTCCTGAATAATCATGAAGCAAAGTTGAACAACAAGTCTGAATATATGGAATGATCGCGTTCAATATCGATATGAATCGCCGTCGATATTGAACACGCGATATTTGTGGCTGGTGTGTGAATACGGCTCTGTCTATAATGCCGCTCCATTTGAAAGCAGGTGATGGCGATTAGCGAGGTAATCAGGGAACCGGCTTTACTGATGAAATGCGCGTGACAAAGCATTCGAATATCGCCCAGCCCTAGATATAGGAAAAAAGTCTGAATATATGGAACAAAAGTTCTGAATGCATGGAACAAAAGGAATATATGGAACAAAAGTCTGAATATATGGAATGAAAGTCTGAATATATGGAACGAAAGTCTGAATATATGGAACGAAAGTCTGAATATATGGAACAGAAGTCTGAATATATGGAACGAAAGCTCTGAATGCATGGAACAAAGTCCTGAAATATGGAATGAAAGTCTGAAGTCTGAATGCATGGAACAAAGTCTGAATATATGGAACAAAAGTCTGAATGCATGGAACAAAAGTCTGAATATATGGAATGAAAGTCTGAATGCTGAATGCAAACAAAAGTCTGAATATATGGATGAATGCATGGAACCAAAAGTCTGAATATATGGAATGAAAGTCTGAATTTGAATGAAAGTCTGAATGCATGGAACAAAAGTCTGAATATATGGAACGAAAGTCTGAATGCATGGAACAAAAGTCTGAATATATGGAATGAAAGTCTGAATATATGGAATGAAAGTCTGAATGCATGGAACAAAAGTCTGAATATATGGAATGAAAGTCTGAATATATGGAATGAAAGTCTGAATATATGGAATGAAAGTCTGAAGGAATGGAACAAAAGTCTGAATATATGAATCTGAATATATGAATGAAAGTCTGAATATATGGAATGAAAGTCTGAATATATGGAACAAAAGTCTGAATATATGGAACAAAAGTCTGAATATATGGAACGAAAGTCTGAATATATGGAACGAAAGTCTGAATGCATGGAACAAAAGTCTGAATATATGGAATGATCGCGTTCAATATCGATATGAATCGCCGTCGATATTGAACGCGATATTGTGTGGCTTGTCAGTGAACTACGGCTCTGTCTATTAAATGCCGCTCCATTTGAAGCAGGTGATGCGATTTAGCGTAATCAGGGAACCGGCTTTACTGATGAAATGCGCGTGACAAAAGCATTCGATATATCGCCCAGCCTAGAATATATGGAACAAAAGTCTGAATATATGGAACAAAAGTCTGAATATATGGAACAAAAGTCTGAATATATGGAACAAAGTTGAATTATGGAATCAAAGTCTGAACATATATGGAATGAAGTCAATCGTCTGAATATATGGAACGAAAGTCTGAATATATGGAACGACAGTCTGAATGCATGGAACAAAAGTCTGAATATATGGAATGAAAGTCTGAAATGGAAACAAAAGTCTGAATATATGGGAACAAAAGTCTCTGAAAGTATGTGAAAGCATGGAACAAAAGTCTGAATATAGGAATGCAAGTCTGAAGGCATGGAACAAAAGTCTGAATATATGGAACAAAAGTCTGAATATATGGAATGAAAGTTGAATGCAAACAAAGGTCTGAAATGAAGTCTGAATGCATGGATGAATATATGCCATAGAGTTGAATATCTCATAGAGTTATATCTCGAAAAACATGCATGAACATCAAAGGTATGTTGAAAGATATAGCCTGGTACAACTTACCAGAATGTATCACGTCTCATGTAATCACTTTATTTGTGCTTCAACCACAGAAAGACGTCAATAAAACAGCTTGTGAACAATGTCACATCATGTCAAATTCACCTCAGGAATGTTTTCCAATGTTTACAGTTCCTTAGCTATCTATCTATATATATATATACTAGAGAAAACTAGAGAGGAGCTTATTTACTGTTAATTATGTTTGTGTAAATATGCCATGAAGACAACAAGAGCTTATGAAAACTACCTTATGTGATACTAAGTTTCATACAAACATTTCAGTTTTTATTTGAGTGTAATTATTATATCTGAAAATAAATAGCAGCTGAATATAAAACTTCTGTTGTTAACTGTAACCTCTAATATTGCAGTGTACCAAATGAGAGGGTTCCCTGTATAGTTTGCAACATTATTTGGGAGAGATTTTTTTTTTTCTAAGAAAAACCAAACTATTGGTATCAGCATCAGCATTGGCCAATATCATTCTGAATAATCGGCTATCGGTATCGGCAGAGAAATTTAGTATCGGTGCACCTCTAATGAAATGAATACTTGACCAAAGTCGAATATATGAATGAAAGTCTGAATAGATTGACACAAGCTTAATATGTGGAACGAAAGTCTGAATATATTGAACTGAAGTCTGAATATGTGGAATGAAAGTCTGAATATATTTAGCGAAGGTCTGAATATATTGAACTAAAGTCTGAATATATGGAACAAGAGTCTGAATATATTGAATGAAAGTCTGAATATGTGGGATGAACGTCTGATATATTTAGCTAAGGTCTGAATATATGGAACAAAAGTTGATATATGACAATTGAATATGAAAGTCTGAATATGTAGATGAATATATTGAACTGAAGTATGAATATGTGGAACAAAAGTCTGAATATATTGATGAAATGTCTGAATATGTAGAATGAAAGTCTGAAATATTGAACTGATATGAATATGTGGAATGAAGTTGAATATGTGGGAATGAAAGTCGAAAGTGACTGAATATGATGAATGAAAGTCTGAATATATTGAACGAAAGTCTGAATATATGGAACAAAAGTCTGAATATATGGAATGAAAGTCTGAATATATGGAACAAAAGTCTGAATATGTGGAATGAAATTAAGCATGAATATATGAATGAAAGTCTGATATGTGGAAGAAAGTCTGAATATATGGAAAAAGTCTGAATAGTGGAATGAAAGTCTGAATATTTTAGCAAGGTTGAATTATTGAACTAAAGTCTGAATATATGGAACAAGTCTGATATATTGACATGAAGTCTGAATATGTGGTGAACGTCTGAATATATGTGCTAAGGTCCTGAATCTATGGAACAAAAGTCTGAATTGAAATGAAAGTCTGAATATGTAGAACGAAAGTCTGAATAATTGAACTGAAGTAGAATATGTGGAACAAAAGTCTGATATATTGAACAAAAGTCGAATATGTGGAATGAAACTCTGAATATATGGAACAAAAGTCTGCAATATACTGAACAAAGTTTGATATGTGGAATGAAACTGAATATATTAGCGAAAGTCTGAATATATTGAACTAAGTCTGAATATGTGGAATGAAAGTGAATATATTGATCTAAAGTCTGAATATATGAACTAAAGTGAATATATTGAACTAAAGTATGAGTATATGTAATGATAGTCTGAATATATGGAATGAAAGTAAATATATTTAACGAAAGTCTGAATGTATGGAATGAAAGTTTGAACTATAGTGAGAATTGTGAGACTATAGTTTGTACTAATCCCTTTTCTTTGCATGACAATTTGACTACAGTACATAAGGCATTACCCTTTGATTTTCCAGACAAAAACATTCAGAGTACTTCACATAAAAAACAGTCTACAGGCTTTCATAGACAAGTCGGGGAAGGTGTCATTTTATTAAAAAAGGATCAATTAGATTGTCCCCACTAAATCATGCAGCCCTAGTCTATAGTCATTATAATTAGTTTATATTCAGCAGGGGTCTGTGGTTGTCCTGTTAGAAATCTAAGTAAATGTGTGTGGGCAGCTTTTAAAGATGCACTGAGAGAGATTTGAACAGACTCTGAGTGAGTGAGTGATCACCACTCCCCTCCGTCCGCCCAGGAGAGGGGCAAATCATAGCAACCACCCAAACTCCAGCGGCCTGCTCACACTTCTGATTCATGCATTACATAAGGTAAAAACACACACACACACACACACATACACACACACACCCATGACACAGAGATCAGATGTGCATTTTCAGACCTCCTCTAACGTTCCTTCTTATCTGAAAATCACAGAGGATGACGGCCTGTCACCTGTTTGAGCATCAGTACTTCAGGAGAAAAACCTTATTGTAAAACCCCTTTGAGGAACCTTCATTTCAAAATAGACAATGCAATTTTCATCCTGTGTTGATGCATTTCCTTTTCAAATTGTAAGTTATTCTTTGAATAGCCAATAAGCTTTAGTTTAAGACACGACCTGGCAAAACCACAATTTGCTACTTGCTATTGCTAGTCAGTGGTATTAAAGGGATATTACACCTAAAATGAACATTCTGTCATCATTTTATTGCAAGTTATGAATATTTTTGGGTCCGTTTTCCCAGAAGACAATAACTACATTTTAAATGCATTTCTCTTAACCTTACAGTACACTTGCATTAGGATTATAGCTTCAATGCTGTCAGACAAATTTTCACAAAACAACATTTTTGACTTAATAGGGTCTTTAAAAGATAAAAATCCTAGACAGCCCAGGTGAGTGTGGTAAAAAAAAACTAATGGATATCACCATACTTCCCCAGTTGATTGATTAATTATATTAAGAATTGCAAACAATTTTTGTATTATTAGTTTTCTGAAATGTTATTTTTAAATATGTATATAAAATACATATTATAATGCATAAATGTAATGCAGATAAAGCATATATGCAAATAAAGTTATTGCCTGTAGTTTCATACCTTAAAAGATTACATATATTACACTGTATACCCAATGTTTGTTTAAATTATATGTGAACAGTGTAGTGTATAATATTTATTAAAGGAACAGGTTACCCACAATATTCTGTCATTATTTTGTCATTCCAAACCTGTATGACTTTCTTTCTTTATTTTCTTGTCCAAACAATGGAAGTCAACGGGCTCCGAAGTTTTTCGGTTTCCATGGATCTCCAAAATATCTTCTTTTGTGAGTAAATAATGACAGAATTTTAATTTTTGGGCAGACTATCCCTTTAAATTATCAGCACAGTATTCACAATATACATTGCACAGATGGTATTTTTAATTGCTTTGATAGTAGCAGACTACAATACACTCAGAAAACTTCAATTAGAAGAGAGATGTGGATTAAGAACATGCAATTTCCATCTAGAGTCTAGACACACATGTGCCGCACGGGTCTCCGATCTCTGACCCAATCTTTCATTGTGCCGCTGAGATAAAAGTTCTTCTGCAGGACGGCGGTCGGTTAAACAAGTGTTGCCAACATGCCCGAGAGTCCAGCGAGCAGCCACACTGAAACAAGCTATTTTAGCATCTCACCACCAAACATGGCCTTACCCATAATCCCTCAGCGACCAGCCACGCCCTCCCGCACCGCCAGGGTTCTGATAGCTAGCCGGAGTGATTACTAGTTTAACGTCCAGTGAACAGCATGTGGTCACCCGTGGACTAGTCTGAGTCTCAGACGGCACACGCCCACAGTCCGCTCGCTGACTGTCTGAGGCAAAACTGGACAGAACCTGTGAAAATCAAAAGCTCCAAGATTGACCTGCAGGAGTCACATTAACAGGTTTAATTAGCTGGGAAACAAAATGTTTTTAAGGAGGAGACATTACAGGTGAATGGGGAAAAAACATTAACTAACTTATCTCACCAAACCTTCCCTAGTTGATTATTCACAGCACATTAAAGGGGCTTAGCTCCCCCAAAAATGAAAATTCTGTTATCATTTACATACCCTCATGTTATTCCAAACCCGTAAGACTTTCGTTCATCTTGGGAACACAAATGAAGATATTTTTGATGAAATCTGTGAGATTTCTGTCCCTCCATAGACAGTCTATGCAACTACCACTTTGATGCTTCAAAAAGTTCATAAAGCGGTTTAGTCCGAATTACAGATTGAATTTAGGCTTTTACTCAATGTTCATTAGCGAACATAAACAGAAGCTCAACTGAACCTGCTTGACGAGCGAGAACAAACCTCTTGCTGAAGCTCAAACGTGCTGCGTAACACGAGAATGAACCTCATTGGTTCTTGCTGAAGCGCAAACGTGCTGCGTAACACGAGAATGAACCTCATTGGAACCAATGAGTTCATTCTCGTGTTACGCAGCACGTTTGAGCTTCAGCAAGAGGTTTGTTCTCGCTTGTCAAGCAGGTTCAGTTGAGCTTCTGTTTGCTTCTGTTTCTGAACCTCATTGGTTCTTGTGAAGCTCAAACGTGCTGCGTAACACGAGAATGAACCTCATTGGTTCTTGCTGAAGCTCAAACGTGCTGCGTAACATGAGAATGAACCTCATTGGTTCTTGAGGAGCTCAAAAGCAATGCGTAACACGAGAATGATCCTCATTGGCTCTTGCAGAAGCTCAAACGTGCTGCGTAACACGAGAATGAACCCTCATTGGTTCTTGAGAAGCTCAAATTTGCTGCTAACACTAGAATGAACCTCATTGGTTCTTGCTGAGCTCAAACGTGCTGCGGAACACGAATGAACCTCATTGGTTCTTGCTGAAGCTCAAACGTGCTGCGTAACATGAGAATGAACCTCATTGGTTCTTGCTGAAGCTCAAACGTGCTGCGTAACACGAGAATGAACCTCATTGGTTCTTGCTGAAGCTCAAACGTGCTGCGTAACGAGAATGACCTCATTGGTTTCTTGCTGAAGCTCAAACGTAACTCATTGGTTCTTGCTGAATCTCAACGTGCTGCGTACACGAGAATGAACCTCATTGTTTTCTGCTGAAGCTCAACGTGCTGCGTAACACGAAATGACCTCATTGGTTTCTTGCTGAAGCTCAAACGCTGCGTAACATGAGAATGACCTCATTGGTTCTGCTGAAGCTAAGCAACACGAGAATGAACCTCATTGGTTCTTGCTGAAGCTTGCTGTGTAGAAAACCTCATGAAGCTCAGCGCTGCGTAACACGAGAAGAACCTCATGGTTCTTGCTGAAGCTCAACGTGCTGCGTAACATGATAATGAACCTCATGGTTCTTGGGAAGCTCAAACGTGCTGCTAACACGAGAATGATCCTCATTGGTTCTTGCGGAAGCTCAAACGTGCTGCTAAACATGAGAATGAACCTCATTGGTTCTTGCTGAAGCTCAAACGTGCTGCGTAACACGAGAATGAACCTCATTGTTCTTGCTGAAGCTCAAGCTGCGTACACGAGAATGAACACTTGAGGAACTGCTGCTAACACGAGAAACTCATTGGTTCTTGTGAAGCTCAAACGTGCTGTAACACGAATGAACCTCATTGGTTCTTGCTGAAGCTCAACGTGCTGCGTAACACGAGAATGAACCTCATTGGTTCTTGCTGAAGCTCAAACGTGCTGCGTAACACGAGAATGAACCTCATTGGTTCTTGCTGCTGAAGAGAACTCAAACGTGCTGCGTAACACGAGAATGACCTCATTGGTTCTGCTGAAGCTCAAACGTGCTGCGTAACACGAGAATGACCTCATTGGTTCTTGCTGAGCTCAACGTGCTGCGTACACGAGAATGACCTCATTGTTCTTGCTGAAGCTCAAACTGTAACATGAGAATGAACCTCATTGGTTCTTGCTGAAGCTCAAGCTGCTGCGTAACACAGAATGAACCTCATTGTTCTTGCTGAAGCTCAACTTGTAACACGAGAATGACCTCATGGTTCTTGCTGAAGCTCAAGCGTGCTGCGTAACACGAGAATGAACCTCATGGTTCTTGCTGAAGCCAACGTGCTGCGTAACATGAGATGAACCTCTTGGTCTTGTGAGCTCAAACGTGCTGCGTAACACGAGAATGAACCTCATTGGTTCTTGCGGAAGCTCAAACGTGCTGCGTAACATGAGAATGAACCTCATTGGTTCTTGAGGAAGCTCAAACGTGCTGCGTAACACGAGAATGAACCTCATGGTTCTTGCTGAAGCTCAAACGTGCTGCCGTAACACGAACCTCATTGGTTCTTGCTGAAGCTCAACGTGCTGCGTACACGAGAATGAACCTCATTGGTTCTTGAGGACGCTCAAACGTGCTGCGTAACACGAGAATGAACCTATTGGTCTTGTGAAGCTCAACGCTGCGTACACGAGAATGAACCTCATTGGTTCTTGTGAAGCTCAAACGTGCTGCGTAACACGAGAATGAACCTCATTGGTTCTTGTGAAGCTCAAACGTGCTGCGTAACACGAGAATGAACCTCATTGGTTCGTGAAGCTCAAACGTGCTGCGTAAACACGAGAATGAACCTCATTGGTTCTTGAGGAAGCTCAAACGTGCTGCGTAACACGAGAATGAACCTCACTGGTCTTGGAAGCTCAAACGTGCTGGTAACACGAGAATGAACCTCATTGGTTCTTGCGAAGCTCAAACGTGCTGCGTAACACGTGAACCTCATTGAGTGATCCTCATTGGTTCTTGCTGAAGCTCAAACGTGCTGCGTAACAGAATGACCTCATGGTTCTGTGAAGCTCAAACGTGCTGCGTAAACGCGAATGAACCTCATTGTTCTTGCTGAAGCTCAAAGTGCTGCGTATGAACTCAAAGCTGGTGCGAGACCTCATGTTCTTGCTGATAACACGAGAATGAACCTCATTGGTTCTTTGAATCAAAGCTCAAGTGCTGCGTAACGAACTCATGGTTCTAAGCTCAAATGAACACGAGAATGAACCTCATTGGTATTCATTCAATGGGGATTTGGATATCCTTTTATCACTCCATACACTATCAACACCCAGAAAAAAATACATTTACATAATATTTTTAGGAACAAAATGTAATGTAAATCAGGCGAATGTTATACAGTAAAACCCTTCAAAATATATAGAAAACTGTAAAGTTTGGTGTATGAAAAGCTGCTGAACTGAAGATTTCTAACTAAAACTCACTGCCTTTAATATGGTTTGTGACTGAAATCTACAGACTCAAGTAGAGAAAGTGTAATAAAATAAAACACTTAAATGTATTTTGGATGTTTTCTTTCCACTAGTCTGAAACAAGACAAGTTATGAGTTAGTGTGATCACTGTTGATCAGTGCCTGAAATTCTGTCTGTAGTGTTTTTCTTTAAAAGGTGGAGCTGGTTTTATGAGCAGTTTTGTGATATCCTCCGCTTTCATAAATAAATAAACCTTCATCTCATTCCATTCATGTTTGTATCACCCTTATAACAGTTATCATTAGTCTTGGTCAAAGCTACTGATCTGTGTGTGTGGAGAGGATGATGTTATGGATGAAGTCCAGAGTCAGTCTGGGTACACAAAAGACTAAACTTCCTGCCGTACAAACCACATCAAGATGAAAAGAGTATAAAGAAGTTGGTAACCTTTATAAAACTACATCACACTTCCTGTCAAATAAATAACAGAAACTCAGAAGCTTCTCGAAATGATTATGTTCACTGTAGGAATGAAAACTCTTTGCATTCAACAGTTTGTGAATTGACTGCAGCAAGTGGGTCCAAAATTAACATCAAATACAAGTACAAAATTAGGTGTGGGAAGTAAATAAAAATTGGCAGATGGTGAATCAAATCAATGATATACAAACTGTTTACTTGATCTTTTCGCAATGAAAATAGCTTACTTTTTTACAGTGGTGGCCCTTTCAAAAAATTTTTTTTTTTTTGGATAACTTAACAGTTTGCCATCAAATGTTTGCAAGAAGTTTGAGGCCCTTCACTGAAGCTGGTGAATTTGCTACAATCTCAGCAGCAAATCTTCTTTGCAAGAAGAAAAAGAAAATATTTAGCGAAATATACATTTTAGGGCTTGCAAGAAATATTTTCACCCAGTAAATATCACCCACCATTGGCAACGGGTGGCAAAAATGTCATTTTTTGTACTGTGTCTGTGGGAAGATGTACACAAACACCAGCAACTCCAGCGGGCAGGTTTAGACATGAGAGAGTGTGAGATCACAGTGAGGGGGTTTAACTCAGTACAGCTCAACTAGACGAGACCCACCCACCCCGAGAGAGAGAGAGACAGAGATGGATGGGATGGGAACGGGGGTAGAATGGAGAGGAGAGGGCCGTGTGTGTGTGTGTGTGTGTGTGTGTGTGTGTGTGTGTGTGTGTGAAAGTGTGTAGGAGAGGCTAAGAAAAACATTCCGACCTGGCAGCAATATCACGGGAGAGGGCGAGAGAGAGAGAGAGAGAGAGAGAGGACTGGAGGAGGGTGAGGTAATCTATGAGTGTGCGGTTGGATTACATTCCTTGCCTTGTCCTCTCATGCAGAGGGTTGTGGGACCAGAGAGAGAGAGAGAGAGAGAGAGAGAGAGAGAAAGACAGGGAGGGGGGAGGGAGAAACAGAGGGAGAGGGATGGCTGGTGTGAACCAGTCGGACCACTCTAGGGGTGTAGTCGACACCGACAACCACTAACAGTACAGTATATTCCACTTGTGCATACCATTTCTTGGAATTTCCAGCACTACCACACACACACACACACACACACACACACACACACACACACACACCACATTATTATTATAATATTTATTGATAATTTAATTTAATTATATTTTAATAATATACATTTTTTACAAATCCTAAAGCTTTTCAAATTCATGCAACTGCCCTAATAATATGTAGCATTTTTCTTCCTATTACTTTTCTTTATTATTATTTTTTTGCATACATTTTCTTTTTGTATTTTGTATTTTAGTTATTGTTGTTACTCTTTGTTTATATGCTCTGATATGTATTACAATGTCTTACATTTGTCTTGTAAAATAAAAAATAATAAAAAATAATAATAACATTTTATAATCATATTAAATTGTTATTTTTTATTTTATATATATATATATATATACACACACACAAACACATTATGTATATATTATATACATATATACATTTTATAAATCATGTTTTTATTTTAATTTAATTTTTTTATTGTTTTTATTATATATTATTAAAATCTATTATTTCAAATAATATATATTAAAACAATAAAATCTATAGAACAAGGCATATGTACACATGTGAACATAAGCATGAACATATACACACAGTGCATATACATATATATATATATAATATATATATATATATATATATACAACACCACACACACACACACAAAACTCATATCAAATATCTTGTTCTCAGAAAATGGAAATCCATCTATCACATTTGCATATTTATTTCGAATCATTTCCACCAACAACTTTGCTTTTAATAGAGTTGTTTCTGAGGTTAGTGTACTTGATCACCAAGGAGACAACAATGTCAGCGAAAAGCATGTTTGAGATGGATTTGCATGCAAATATTTCTAAAATAATGTGCATTTATAATACTTAAATTACTAGCTATGAAATTATTGATAGCAAGGCAATTTTTAATATTTCTATTCTAAAAATTTTGAAAAATGTAATTTCCACCCCAGATTGTGATCAACATTGTGAATACAAAATTTGAGATGTGGTAGAAATGTAGATTAGTTTGTTCATAAAAAACAATAAAAAGTAGTTTGAAATAAGTCCACAGGGTCAAAGGGCCCACCGTTGAAGAAACCCCCTGAACGTGTGTCACTCGGAGGGAGACGTTTGCTACCCATGTACTGCTGAGGGAAACACAGACACACACACAGGCACTGCAGGAAAGGAAGTGGTTGATTTTTTGCAGTTTCAGCTGAAAGAGTGAGTCCTCATTTATAGGTCTGTCTCATTTCAAACAATCAGTGATCATAAAATAGAAAGAGAAAGAAAAGAGGCAGAAAAAACTAGACTGTGTCATTCATGTTTCTGAAACACAAAATTCAATGAAAGAAAGATTTAAAGATGCATCTACTCTACATCTTACAGCTAATGACAAGAGTAGTACTTCTGGAAAATATTTAAAATGAGACAAAGACTCTCGTCATATCGGCGGCCAAGAAAAATGCTCATAAATTGATCATTTCTACAATGGCATCAAGTTTCCGTGTGATGCTGCATCTACACTGAAATGTCTCAGTATTCAGAGTTTAAGACCACCGTTTCATCGGCCAACGAAACAAACGAAAACCGCTAGTTTCTATGTTTCTGATAATTCAACAGGCGTTGTTGATATGTGAACGTGGGCGGTCATGCATTAACGTATTCATCTGTCTAACGAGTTGCAGAAGTTCAAAGCGAGTCATTTTAGTATCTTTGTTTTAACCTGAGGAAGACATTTGAGTTCTGAAAGTTACAGTATGTTTTCATAGTCAAAACATCAATCTCTTTCATCTCAGAAGATCAAGGGAGATTAGAATCCTCGTGACGAGTCCTTTAAAACAAAAAATATATAAATTTCGTCTTATTTTGTCAATCATGTGATGCTCAACGACCCTATCAGATACTGATCCGTTCATGCACTCTTGAGGCCTGTTCACACCAAAGACGATAACTACAATGATAAAGATATAGTTCTAAAAATCAAATCATTCTACATTCTCCATAGCAAAACGATAACCGTAATGGCAGAGAGGAACAATATCATTGTAATCACTTTCATGAATGATTAAAAACATTGATAGCAAATCAGAATCCATCCTGCTTAGAAGAGCTAGAGCATTTAAAGTGACAGACGACAAAATGATATCGTGCATTGGTGTGGATGCTAATATAGTTCTCGTTATAGTTATCGTTCTTGGAGCTTTAACAGCTCGCGCTTCGGTTGCTCAACAACAACAAAGCTGGAGAATCTCACGCAGACAAAATGAGGATTGTCAGTAACGGTGTTCAGCCTTACATTGTTCAAACCGGAGTCGACACTGATGGAGAGACTCAGGAAGAAGTTACAGCTTTTAGAATGAAACTGGACGTTTCTGAATGGTTAGTGGATAAATTTATGTAGTTGCTGTGGAGTTGATTCAACTCATCCACTAGCATGTGCCGTCATGTTCATCTTTTGTGTTGAATTGACCCTCGTTTGTGAAGCGGTCTGGCGTAAAATGACGGCATGACAACAACACTCTACTACAACAACTCTTCCTCTTCTCTAAAGCAGCCCAACATGGCCCCGCCCCCTTTGTTGTGTGTTCTCGGGGGCGGGGTTTATGTAAATTTTAGGATTAGTGATGTCACCAACCCAGGAAGAAGCTCGTTGTTGTAGTTCTTAAAAAGTGATTTCTGTAAAAGAAAATATCTCCCTGTGCATTGAACTTTGAGCGTCGTAACTTTGCAGATGTTGTTTATGATCAAACAGCAACATTACACACTAACTAAAGTTAAAAAGGTCAAATCATAATCAACCACCCCTTTAAGCAATAAAGTCTGCTTACAAGCTGTTTAATTCATAAAATTTATTCAAAGAAAAAAGTGAATTAAATCCAAATCAATTAATTAAAATTAAATCCATAAAATGATCCAATGATGGAACCCCTAAATCTTCTATATATGAAGCAGCTGATAGAACTCTCAAGGTTCTGTTTAGAACCTTTTCTTCCTTGACATCACTTGATTAATGATATGCCGCTGAATTAAAATCCTCCTCCAGGTATCAAAGTGCTTGAGAGTGATTTGAGCTGGGTAAACATGTATTAATCTTGATCTTTAAATGATGCCGTTTGCGCAGTGTGAATGACACGGTAATGCGTTTAGCTCTGTACACTTGATGCATTGCGTAATTATCAGTGCGTTGCACACCTGCATTCACAAACGCCTTACTCATGAGCCTCACAGACACATGCCCGCTCCCTTCTTTAGGTGGGTATTAATGAAGCGGCCCACATACATCATGCCCCTCCCTGAGTTTAATACGATAACAGCGCAGACACTGAATGCTGGGAACGCAGCCATGAGAGGGAATCAACACATATTTACACATTACACCCATATACACTTCATCTACGGGGGCTGCGATCAATATATACAATAAATATGCAGCCTACTTAACTATGTGAGTATTTGCTTACAAAATAAGCACTATGGTATTATTCTTTAGGAGTACCATAAAAATAGCACAGTATATATGAATATGATGATCACATAGTACCATGGTATATTAATAAAACAGCATACGTATTGGATAAGTATTAATAAAATAATAATCAATAAATATTATTCAATATAAGTACATTTATTCATCCAGTAAATAAATTCCAGTATTTTTATATTGATTAATATTAATAGTTAAAAACATTAATAATTAAACTTCAGACAGATTAATAAATTAAATATATGAATAAAAGTTATATAAGTTATATAAGGTTTATATATAGTTTATATATTTAATTTTATTCATATATTTTCTGAATGTGTCTGCTTGCCTTGTGAGAGGTCAGAATGAACATTTACAGGTAACGTTTATTGTTTTCTGCTTTCATTCAGAATGTACAATGTAAAATGTGGTCAGGTCGCTAAAAAATAATTAACATCTAAATTTCCTGGTTGTATTTCAATCACAAATATTATTTAATATGACTAAATAACACAATTACATTGGATTTCACCAACAAAAGTCATTTCTAATGGTCAGATCAGGTAGAAAGAGTTCTGTAAGTTAACAACTTTTACTATATAGTACGTCAAAATAGCATCTGCACCATCATTTGACCAACAGAACCACCATAGTATATTATTTATGTATGTGCTATATTAAATGAAGTTTGCCTTACTGAATAATACATTCACAAAACAATTTTCTCAGTAATAAAACATCAAATATGCTCCTCTGACTTAAAGGAAAATCCAATAAATCCAATAAAATTCATTAAATTGCAGTGCAGTGTGTGTGTGTTTGCATGCACATTTATGAGATGATCAGAATGTAAACGTGTTGATGAGCATGTTGGTATTAGTGCATAACACACTGCCAGTGTCTGCAGGTACGCTGGGAGGGTTTGTGTGTGTGTGTGTGTGTGTGTATGTGCGAGGAGCATGTCAGGTGGACACGTGCGGCCGGCTGCCAACATACTTTTGGTTTGGAGGGAGGGCTGGGTGGGTGTGAACTTTTGTTTAGTGTCTCTCTCTCCGTCTCTCTTTCTCTCTCCCTGATTCACGACACACCTTCTGTGCAAAACGCAACTCCTCTGCTTATCTCTCTCCCCCTGTCGCTCTCTCTCTCTCTCTCTCTCTCTCTCTCTCTCTCTCTGTGTTCACTTTCACATGTTTGAATCGGAGGATAGCAGTCTGTTTCCTGACACGCAGAGACTTCTCTCCAAGAAGCAACTCCTCCAGCAACACCTAAAGGTCAGCAACCACTACTGTGTGTGTCTCTGTCTTTCGCTTTCTCTAAGTTTGTTTCTATTGGTGCCTGTCTTACTGCTCCATCACTGTCTGCGGTGAAATGTAAAGGGTTTGTGATGGCATTTGTTCAGCTCGTCTTGCGCATCTGTCATGTAAAGTGCACTAGATTCTGCGGGACCCCCCCACCCCCTCGTTCTCACTGTCTTTTTAATTAGAAAGTCTAATACAGTAAAATGAGATGACAGGTCAGGGACGGGGGTCTGATGCTATCTCAGCATCACTCAGAGTTGCCCTGCAAGAGAACTCCAGTTTGAGACAAACCAGGCTTTAGTGAGTTTTGCGACAAATGTTATCGGTTACGCCACTACAGAAACTAAGCATAAAAATGCATGAGAGCAAAATTTAAATATGGGGAACATTTACGATCTGCACTTGATATCATTTTACAATAATGCTCAATTTAAAAAAAAAAATCTAAATTAATCTATTTTACACTTAGAATCATTCATTATAAAAGTACTTCAAATAAGTAAAAATAGCACAGTACTGTCTTGTAAGGAATATATTATTGTATATTCATAGGGAACAATAATTAAACCATACAAAAAACGTGACCTATGTCTCAACCCATCCACCCAACGCCGAAAAATCAATTTTAATTTTTATTAAAACTTTTTTTTTCAATGCAGCTTGAAAAAAGATTTTTTTGTTCCCCGAAAATGATTTATCCCACCCCCAACCATTTTCAAAACTGTTAACCAATGTTTTTAAACCTACCTGCCGGTTTGACCTTGCGGAACAATCTTGGACCCTTTGCAACAAAAAAAATAAAAAACATTTTCCTTTTTTCCAAAGAATTTTTAAAAAAAATTAGAAACTTTAAAATGATAATATAAACCATATTTTAAACATGAAAAATTATATACAGTCCCCTATATATTACAAACTAATACTTAACCTACTATTATTTATTTGTTTTGTTGTAACCTGTTTATATGTTTGTTTTGGGTATGTGGTGGGTAGCTAGATTAAATATATTATATATATATTAATAGAATTAATTTTTTATATATGAACCTAAGGAAAAAAAATTGCCTTTTTGAAAAACACTGATCAGCGCATCTTTCGCCACGATCCGTTGCTGTGACTTTTTTTATTTTGGCGGACACCTTCACAGTACTATGAATCTGTTTTTGCAGCATCACTGGCCATGTCTAAAGACGGAAATCAACAGGAAAACCATCATTCATCCTCTGCCTCTCTTTGTGAGCATAAGCCCAAGACCCTATCATGATCTCTGGAAGTCCTTAAATGTCTGAAGTATTCAAACAATGTTCCATTTCAGTGCACTTCCGAGGTAAACCGGTGGGAATTGACAGTCAAATAAAAGCCCAACACACACAAAGAGATAGAGAGAGAGAAGGAGAGGAAGAAAGAAGAGAGGAGGAGTAGAGGGGGAAGCTTTTGGTTTCCGTGTGTCCCCAGGACCACATTATATCTGTGAATTGCCAAAGAAATGACCCCCGGCGCGGTCCCCCCCCCTCCTCAAATTTATTTCATGATGTTCATTTTAATTGTGGGCTTGACTTTTACCGAGATTTTTTTTTTCCCTTTTTTCAATTGCCAATCAGCTGCTTTGTGCATATCCATCAACCCGGACAATTGTTCGAGTGGCAAGCTCTGATTAACCCGCCCATTAACAGAGGGCCCCGGTGAAATTACAATAAAAAACTCCCTGCGTTTGGGGAAGTCCAAACCTCAAACCGGTCACTTCAGAGATAGAAAAAACGTAGTAAGCATGGGGCGGGGGGGGGGGGGGGGGGGGGGCGGGTCGAGGTGAGTAAGGTACGCGGACCGGGGGGAAAAAAGGGAAAAGTGAGAAGGAAGTTTACGGTAAGGAGTGGTGGGAGGGGAAAACCAGGGAATAACAGCAAACCCACAGCCCTTATTTATGAGTTCTCGTTTATCACTACGAAACAAGATACACCAAAGCAAAAGATAACTATTCAAAGAAAAAGAAAATCGAGGTAATAATCACACCAACTTACAACTCTTACCACACCCCCACGAACCCAAACTTCTTTTTATCAAAGCTCTTGAACGCTCCTGGAGCGCTCTTCCCCTAAGAAGATCACAAAAGTCTAGTCTATGTTCACATCTCTACAAAAAACACAATACTACAAACATAATTTAAAAGCACCACTAGTCAACGAATGTTTGAGGAAACCAAGATACCCAGTGTGTACATATTCTAGCCAGTGCTAGAGCGCACAGTACGTTTCCTGCTTCTGATCAGGTTGCAAAGCACTTCTGATAACCTTCGATTCCCAGTGAGAATGACGGTCGCGCGATCCGCAGTACACGGCGAGGCTGCGGGAATATGGCCTTGTCGATAGGAACAACCCGTATGGTCTCTCTAACTCGCGCTGCTCAACTCAGAAACCCCTGATGATTCCTGTCCTCTCCCCTCGGAGGAACGGGAGGTCTCCGGACGCTGGTACTCAAATAAGAAGGAGTCTGGTTATGAGATCTGTTCATAAAACGTGTCACTAGGTGAGAGGGACAAGGAGCTGTACCAAGCAAAGAGGAAGCACGCGAAAACTACAGTACAGCTGATGAAACAGCCACACTCGCAGGCACCGACATGGGGTCCCACAACAGCACACAAGCTCAGAAACAATGCACAATGTTGGTTAGAACCATCAGAACTATCAAAAGAAGCTACTAATTGAAGCTACACTTTGTGCCATACGTATTATTAGGTATACCAGGTATGCCCCCAAATACTACCACTCTCTGTTTTGCCCGGAAGTAACGTTAATACCTGTTTGGCAGCTGTTAAGATTGTTTTTAAGAAGTCCTCTTCCTGCCTCCACCCAAGGCTGAAAATAAAATACGTACTAAACATACATAAAACCTTTGTAATATTTATGAAATATTATTGCATTTAAAATAACTGGCTTTTTCTTATGTTAATATATGGTAATAATGTGCATGTTTTTTAAGTTCCTTTTGGATCAATAGCTGTAAATTTTTTCAGCATGCATTACCTCCAGTCCTTTTTCCCCAGTGTCACATGAATTTCCGTCAAACATTCATATTCTAAGACTCTGAATTTTGGTGCTCCCCAAGAACATTTTCCTTGGTTTAATATCACATTTTAAGAACCAGTGTTTTGTCCTGTTGTTGACAACTGATATGATTTATTACTGGTATTTTTTTACGGTCACTCTTCTGATCCCATTTTAATTTAATTCCTGCTGACTAAATATTTTAATTTTGCTTTAAAAAAAAACTGTTGCTTCCACCACCCATCCCTTTCCGGTTCTTTTACCCCACTTTAGTGGGAATCATTCCGTATGGGAAGCCCTTGTTTTTTCACCACCGAATAAAAAATAAAAGGTAATTTGTGACTTTTTATCTCACAATTGAGTGACTATAACTAGCAATTGCAAGTTTATAAAGTTAGAACTGTGTGATATAAACTCGCAATTATGAGTTAAAGGTCGCCATTGCGTTATATAAAGTCAAATTGCGAGATATAAAACTTGCAATTTCTGAGAAAAAGTCAGTCTTTTTTTTCTTGGGAATTGGATTTTGTGACTTTATAACTCACAATTGCTGAGGAAAGAAAAAAGTCAGAATTGGCAAAGAAAACAGTTCCCAATTTCCTGAAGAAAAAAAAACTGAAGTTTAATATCACTCAACTACTGTTTATAACTACCCGCACATTCCCCTGAGAACATAATAATCAACCTTGGACAAACTTGAGGACATAAAACTTGCCCAATTTCTGAGTAGAAAAAAAGTCTCCCGAAATTTGCACGAATGTAACCTCCGCAAGCCTTTCGAGAAATTTTTTGGGTATCTAAAAAGTTCCGCAACTTATCTCTTTTGTTTTAATTTTCAGTGGACGGAACAAGCTATCCATATCAGTCAGTATGTCCAAACAAAGCTCGAATTTTACTCTAGCGTTCTATAATATCCGAAAGCTCAAATGTTGGTGTCCCTGACCTGACATCTGGGAATAGTAGAGTAATTGATGTTTGTTTAGGTTTTCCATTTTGAACCATAAACAGCTTTGATTTGAGGGATAGTTCATGTTTGGTGAGGCCAGAATACAAATAGTTGATTTTACATAATATAGGCGAGTTTTTTCGCTCGGCTGTCTGTCACCAAACGCCCAATTTGCCCCTCTTTTTTGGGGTCCGAATTATTTATTTTTGTTTAATCTAAAAGCACACTTTATAACAATAATGTAGCTACTGAAAGAAATAACACATTTTCGATTTTTGAATAAAGACTGGTTGTACAAAGAAGCGAAAACCCTTTACAAACCTCAACCATTGGCAATAGTTGTAGAGTATAAGATCGAAGTGAAAAATGTGCCCCGGGGCTTTTGTGCCCAATTTTTAATTTGGTCCCTTGATTGGTCACATATGACATTATGCATAAAGCAATTGCGCGCATCAATGATTGCCAAAATTGAAAATATTTTATTCGTTGTCCCAGGCCAACGAATTTTCCCCCCTACAGATATGTGGCTGGGTTTCAATTTCCTTGCAAAAACACCCTCCTCCAAAGTGAAACTTTTTATTTAGTCCCCCAATCCATCCGTGCTTGTTTGTTCCCATTAGTCACAAAAATAACCTCCCCTCCGGGTGGAAAAAAACACGTTCCTTACACTTCCCGGCTGGTTTTTAATTTTTGTGAAGTTTGGATCACTGGAATCATTTCCTTTTTGAATTCTGTTGTTTTATTTTACCGAAATGGTAAGTGAAATCATTGTGAGACCCCGGGCCCCCCCCCCTCTTCCAGGAACTGGTTCGTAGCGTTTTGAGGGCAGCGGATCCATCTAATAGAAGTAAAGAACGTTTTTTTGTTCCAGTTTTTTCTACGACCCAAAAGTGAAAAGTTAGAGGGGAATTACCACAATCCTCCTCACACATTTCTGTTTTTGTTTTCTTGAGGACAGACAGCCCCCCCCAAAGGCACACGCAACAAGACTGGAAATTAGTTCCTCTTCCCATCATTCCTTTCTTTCCCTCTCTCTCCTCTCGTGTCTATCTTTTACGGTAAACCACCCTTTATCTGTCCCCAAACCGTGACCACATGTCCCCTGACGCCTCCCCTTTTACACAGGATACCAGACAGTTTAACTCCCGCTTCCCTTGATTCCATTCCGTTTATTCCGCTGCTAAAAAACCGCTTTCCTTAAATGAGTGTTTATCCAGAAAGGTACCCCACGACTAATCTTTTAATGATCCCTGCCTCTGAATAACCCGCTGAATTTAATTCCCAATAGTTTTAACGGTTAAACACTGGGAATTTATTTTACAACCTCCATCCAAGTCCCCAAGATGGAATTGTCATGAGCATGTTAAATTTTTTAAATAGCAATTCCAACCGGTCCCACATTATCCTTTTAATTTCACTACACTTGGTCCAGGTGAGTGACCCCCGAGCCGCTATTTGTTATATCAACTGAGCCTATGCGATTGCCTGGGGATTATTTGAGGTTTTTTCTTTAAAGAAAGAGTTGGTTTGGTTTTTTCTGTTAGAAGTTTTCCCTACAACATCACAAGGGTCCCCCCCATGACTACTCACCCATACAAAACAGGAAAAATTAATCTACACCATTTAGGGTGTCCAAAGGCCCCTCCAGAAAGAAGAAAAAGTTAGTTTAGCCTATACAATGACCCTCTACAAGATAGCCTGTTTTTTTTGATATAAACCTAAACATCATAAACAATCATAATTATAAAGATCATAATCTGATCCTAGATAATGTATCTACAGATAGATTCTGTTGTTTTAAACTAAGACTTTTTACTGTAACTGATAACAGACTTTTAACACTAATACATCGAGACGTTTTACAATTAGACGTTTATGATCCAAACTTTTTTTCGACTCACCCTATCACCCATATTTATTCATTATCTTTTTGTTTTATCTTGTGAAACCTGGTTAACCAAAACCTGATTCTAGCATATGGTCCCTAATCGGTCCTATTTTTCCTAAGTGCTAATAACTAGACCACACTATAACCCATTAGTTATTGGACTGTTTACCTGAATACTACAAACTTTTACTGTTTTTTTTATTATGGAACTGGTTTAAAATAAAGGACGTTATTGCAAACTTTTTTTTTTTCTCCAAATGCAAAGATTTGATACAAGTTTTCATCACGTCGCAAAATGTATTTTGAATATACAAGTTTTGGATAAATTTGTGGGTGGGATTAATAAAAGTTCGCCAATTCGGCCCGCCACTTGCTTCTCTCGTCAATCTTGTCGCCGAGTTTTTTGTCCTTAATCAAGTAATTTCCTGACTTTAGATCCCTCACAATTTCCTCTTATTTATTTGGACTTTTTCTCCTGTTCTTTCTTTTTCTCAGAATTGCCCACGATACTAAAACCTTCGACCATTTGCAAGTGGTTAATAAAGTCCTAATTGAGTTGCATATAACAACTCCGCAAATCCTGACGAAAAAAAGCTCCCCCTTTTTTTCTTTCGCCTCACATCTTGAACACTTACTCATACTTTACTATTCACTCAAATTCTGACTTTATAAACTCCAATTTTTTTTGACCATTTAATAACAATTTTCGCGAACCTTTATTAACTCCCCGGCGCATGTCCCCTTGAAACCATTTTTAGTAACAAATGCCACTTCGTTAACTTTGTACCGCAATTCCGAAACTTTTTTCTATCTCGCAATTTTTCGCCTGGGACCCCCCCCTTTGTAAACTCCATTGGACCTTTTATAATCCTCGCCATTTTTGACCATTATAACATTCTGACCTTTTTAATACTCTTCGCATTCTGGTCTTTCCGTATAAGTCGATCCTCAATATCTGACTTTGTTAAATATCTTCCCCGCAATATCCCTGACCTTTAATAACTTGCCCCGCAATTCCTGACTGTTTTATATACTCGCAATTCTGACTTTTATATCCCTCCCCAATTCCCTGAAAAAACTTTTTTTGTTAACTCGCAAATTTCCCTGACCTTTATTCTTTTCGCAATTCCGGACTTTTTAATATCTCCGGGCAATTTTCGGAACTTTGTGCTCAACCCCTCCGCCATTTCCTGACCCTTTTTTAAACTCCGCAAATTTCCTCGCGAAACACCTTTCTACTACCGTCTTCACCGCAATATCCCTGACACTTTTAAAGCAACACTCCAGTTTCTGCTTTACCAAAATAAACCCTATTCCCGCAACTGTCCCTGACTTTTTTAGAACCTCAAGTCTGACCTTTTAAAGAATCTCCGGCAATTCCTGACTTTTATTAACTTCCAATCTCCTCCTGACCTTTTTTTTTATAACTCGCAATTTCTGACTTTTTGTTATAACTCTCCATTTCTGGACTTTATATCCCTCCGCAATTCTGACTTTTTTTTATAAAACTCCTCAATATCCTGACTAATTGTTATAACTCGCAAATTCCTGACTTTCACATCTCGCCACCTTCTGACCTTTTTGTAACTTCGCAATTTCGACTTTGTGTAAAAACTCCCCCTGCAATTCTTGACTTTTTATATCTCCCCCAGCCCTTTTTTGACTGTAATAACAATTGTTGACTCCCCATAATTCCTCGCAATTTTTCTGATTTAATCTCTCTCAATTCCCTTGACTTTTATATCTCTCAAGTCCCTGGACTTTTTTATAACTTCTCAATTCTGACTTTATAGTCTCGCAATTTCCGACTTTTATAACCTCCTCCCATTCCCCCTGACTTTTTTTAATAGCTCCCCCGCACTTTCTGACTTATTGTACAACTTCCGCATCTGACCTTATACTCCTGCTATTGTCTGACTTTTAATAACTCCCGCAACTTCTGACCTCTTTATAACCCCCGCCAATTCCGGACTTGGTTATCACTCGCCAAATTTTCTGACTTTGTTGGTAACTCCGCATATTTCCCTGACTTTATATCCTTCGCAATTTTTTTTTTTTGAACCATGATACACGTCCCTTGATCTTTATATTCCTCACAATCTGACCTTTTTATATCTCGCAATTTTTGACTTTATTGTAACACGTTGTGGAACTGTCCATAAATCTCCCGCAATTCTGAATTTATCTCTCGCAATTCCTGACTTTATATCTCGCAATTGAACTGACTTTTATACCGCCCTCAATTTTTCTGAACGCTTTAAGCCCCCGCCCCAATTTCTGACTTTTATAACTCTCCAATTTCTGACTTTATAATCTCCATTCCCTGACTTTTTAATATGCCTTTCGTCAAATTTTCTATGACTTTTAAATATCTCGCAATTTTTTTTGACATTATAACCATTCCCTGACTTGTGTATATCTCCCGCAATTTCTAAAACTTTATATCTCGCAATTCCCTGAACTTTTTTTAAAATAACTCGCAATTTCTGGACTTTTAAATACTCGCAATTTCATGTGACTTTTTAATCTCCTTCGCAATTCTGACTTTAATATCTGACCTTTATAGCCTGATAACTTTTCCAACCTCCTCAAATTTTTCCTGACCTTTTATCTCCCGCAAGTTCTGACCTTTATACAAATCCTACGTTTTATATCCGATAACCTTTTACAACTCCGCAACTTCCTTCCTTTATCTCTCCGCAAAGTTTCCTGACTTTTATAACTTCCCTCGCAATTTTTTTTGACTTTTATAACAAATTCCTGCTCTTCTTTTTAAATATCACGTAATCTCTGGACCTTTTATAACTCCCCGCACAATTCGCTTAACCTGTTATATCACGTTAAACTTTCCGTGAACTTTACTTATCTCCGCAATTTTTTGACATTATAACCAATCTCCTGACCTTTTATATCTCGCAATTCCTAACTTTTCATATCCTTCCCCACCAATTGTTGACTCTTAAATAACATTTCGAACCACCTCTTTTATATCTCGCCGCAATCTGAGACTTGTATATCGTACTTTTATATCGATAACTTTACAACGTCTCCAAGTTCTGACTTTAAATAACTTTCGCCAATTTCCTGACTTATAAACAATTTAAACAAGTTGCTTCTTCCGCAATTTTCCTGAACATTCCTCCACACACAAACCGACAATTGTTTTCCTGGTACCTTTTTAGAGACATTCCCTGGACTTTTTATCTCTGTCAATTTCTAAGCATACAATACTCAAGTTTTTTCCTGGTTGTGTAAATCTTTGAAATTTTAAAACAAAAAATGTGATGCTTTCGAATCACTGTCTCGGAGCGGATTTCCGTTCAAACACCGTTTCCTGATTTGGCCACTGTGTTTTCCAACTGGCACTCACAAATATGTCCCCTGGGGATTTTCTTTACCAGTGATCAAAGCACCCAGAAAGTGGTTTTTTTTTGAATTTTTTTTGAAAGCCATTTTTTTGCAAGAAGAGCCCGTTTTGTTGAAGCAGGCGTCTATTCCATCAGCAGTGTTGGCCACTTCCTTTTTTAACCTGTTTTCCAAGGGGTTTATTTTTCTCATGTCTGCAAGTTTGAAAACTACCCCAAATAATATATTTTTGTCCCACTGGGAAATGAAATTTTCCAAGGGAAACCCGGCCAAAAAAGCCCAGATTTTTAACCCCCGGAAACGTCGAATTTTTTACCATGGGAAAAACCCCCCCTGACAATGCCGCTTTTTGGGCCCTTAGTTTTGGAATGAGCATTTTTGGCGGGTTTTTTTTGTTGTTTGAATTCTGGCAACCCCTAATCAGCAGAACTCAATTCCCGCCTGGAGAGAACGCCCTTGCTTTCACCGCGCTTCCCCATTGATCTGTGGTACGAGCGCTCCGTAAGAAGCGTCATTTTTCATGGTTTTATTTACACCATGTTTTTTTGAAAGCCGTTTGATGCAGTGGTAGCCAATCCACAGCCATATCTGTTTTGATCATGTTTGAAACCAATAGCCAATTCAAAGTGGTTTTTAGAATGGCTCCTCAAGGCAACCACATTTTTTAACATTTCCCCAGTACTGACTAGTAACGAAGTCATAAACTGTTTTTTTTTTGAGAAAACTAACACCCGACTATACTTTAACTATAAACTAAAACCTGATTAGACCATGATTAGAACTGATACCCTGGTTTTTTGTTCGTTAATAAAATGTAACTCTTCTATCACTACACTATAACCTTAAAACCTTTTCTATTCCTATCATAGACTAATAACCTAATACTTTACCCTACAACCCACAACATGACTCGCTCAACGTAATTATATCACAAAACCATTAACTGGCTCCCCCATACTAGATAACCACAGAACCTTTAACTCTGCTATATCATACTAACTTTTGAACGTTTGTATAGCTTTAACCTATAACTTCTTATTCCCTATACTTTATTCATACTAAATCTTTTTTATTAGACTTTTTTACTTACTATTAACTATTTCTGGGTTTCTATAGTTTTAGACTTTCTTCTGTACCCACCTAAAACTTTAAGTTTAATTCTACATTGTCGCAAGTGTTTCCCCCAGCTATACCCTCCTACTTCTTTGTAAACGTACATAGTTTTGAAGTTTTCTTTCAGCTGAAACACATCCTTTTCTTTCTGTGTTTAAAGCCCTGATCCACGTGTTAGAATTTTTTTTCGCTTTGGGACCCCCTGTGGGGTTGGGGTGGTGTGTTGTGGTTGTGTTTGTTTATTTTGAACCTTGAAGGATTTTCCCCTGGTCTTCTATGAAAAAAGTTTAGATTGGTGATGGTGAGAGAGCCTGGTATTTGGGGGAAAACATTCTAAACTCCTGTAGTGTTTTTTTTCCCTGTTTGAGAAGAGTTTCACCTGGGTACCCAGTTGGGCCAACTCCCAGACCTCCTCTCCTCTCTTCTGTTTTGCCTTTGGGTGATTCAGAAGCACGAACCACACCCACCACACCCAACACAAAACTTTTTTTTGAAATGCAAGTTTGAAATAACACACACACAAGTAGTTATTGAGTTGGCGCCACAAACCACAAACACACGTTTCACGTAAGAAAACCAAGGCTTTCAGTCCCCACACACCATACACACAGAATATGAAAGTGGGCCCGTTTTTGGTAATGTTTTTTTGCTTGTAAGATTTTTTGGTTTTTTGAAACTGGGGTCCACCCACTGGTGGGGGGGGGGGGGGGGAAGAAAAATAGGAGAGGCCCACCAGAGGAAGGGGTGCTTGGAGATCAAATGACGCCGATAGAAATGAGTGTGTGGGCTATCACTCACTCACTCACTCAGTTTAAAATAAGGACACATTGATCCACCCACCCTAACCCCACATAACACACACACACACACACTGGAGCAGAAACTCAGCACAAGAGTTTAGGTATCACAGCAGGCCACTCTCGGGCCTGATGGACTGACAGTCGGTTGTAATGTGTGACGGCAGAAGTACACATGATTGAGGAATTTATCTCAGTGTTTTTTGGTAGTGGCTGGTTATAGTATTGTGTCTGGATATTTTTATGATAAAAATGACTTAAACAGGTTTCCAGTGGCCAATAGGATCTACAGAGCACCGCGCGGCGATATACTGCTAATATACAATGACAAACAACACATTTTATATAAGCTTTATTCCAAAATAGAGGGAAATGTTTAACATATATTGCCAAAGTCCTGACCTGGTAGGTAGTGCACATGCGACCCGAATTAACTCTAGATTTCATGATACGTTTCACCCCAATTTTTTTGTTTAATTTCTGGTCCTACTTTTGCAGGCTGTCCCCCACTATCAATAACACTACCCATATACAAAAAGATTAAAATTTTAATTATTCAAATATCCACAATATATTTTTTTATTATTATAATATACAATAAATGTTACTTTCCCATAACATTAAAGAAAATGTATTTTTATTTTTAAAACAAAATTGCAACGTATATTTAATAAACCTTTATATTAATTTATAATAAAAAAATAAATAATACCATGTTTTTTTTTATAAAATTATACGTTTTAATTTAAAACAAACTAGCATGTTCCTTTTAATGTTTCTAATAAGATTCCAACACAACAACACATATTATTATAAAAAGAACCGCTACAGGTTCACAGTACAACATAATATCTAAGATATTACAGTATTTATATTATATTGGTTATAGATATAAACACACTTTTTTGTAAAATGTATTCTCCCCCTCTCTCTTACTACAAAAAGTACCTTGGGGTTCCATCCCTTTTTCCTGACCTACACAAAATGCTCTAAAGTAATGATTACTGCAGGACATATTAACAATTCTAGAAAAATATGGAAATTTAACTACCCATTTTAAAACGTATATATCTATCTTCTCTCTATAATCATAATAGTATATATATCTATATACATATATATATATATACAACACATGTACTTTTTAAAATTTTATTTATTCATTTTTTTAATAAAACATGACAATGTATGTTTTTTTGGAACACACTCATTAATGTTAAATTAATACAAATATTTTGTCCTCTTTAATTGTACTGTTAATATATAAATTAATTGTTCTGTATTTTTTTTAATTGTTAAATATATATAAATACATGTATTTTTTTATATTGGTCCATCATTACTATAACTTGGCTTTGTGAGGCAAAAAGCTTAAACAGACTGTTGAATATCCAGTGCCATTATATATATATATATATATATATTAAACATAACATAAACATATATATTTCAATTGAACGGTGTGCATGAGAGCATGTGTGTGATATGCGTTTGCATTTTTTTGCATGAAGCAACATATGTGCATACAGTTGTGACTGATCACTATGAAAGCTTGCATCTTGTGTGTCTATGTGTGTCTGTGGTGTCCTGTGCCCTGCAGCCTGGTTGGTTTTAATTAGGTAGAGCCAGAGGGCCCGAGGGCAGACAGGGGCTAGTCATAATCACTCACTCACACACACACACACACACACGGGCCAGCCTCCCCCTCACAATCCTCCACAAAAATGTCCTTTCAGAAGGAGCATCTCAAAAAACACAAAAAACACACACCCTCACACACTCCATCTGTCGCAAACACGTGTGAGATCTGTGCTTTACATGCATGATGTTTGATTAACGACATATTAGGGGATGTACATTTCAGTACATTAAGAGTCTGCCTTCAAATGTGTCGCAACACCAGCACAATGCCGTAGTCACCAACAGGATACTCCGGTTTTCCTTTAAGCCACAACTTTCTGGGTTGAAGGTGTGTTAATTACAGAATAATTGCTGGAGTTAATTGGTTTCTATCATAATAATTGGTAATCCCTGTAGTGAGCATGGTGTTAGTAATGACTACGAATGCATGAACTAACAAAATGTACACCTTCAATACATTAACAAAAAGCGTCTGCCATTCGCATAAATGTTAAATGTAACTGACGATATTTAATGTACAATTTAGCATGTATACATTTCGATAGGCTTGCACAACGAAACTATATTTCCTAGGGATGCACCGATTTGAACATTTTGGCCGATACCTATAACCCTTTATATTTAAAAGCCGATAACCGATATATTGGCCGATAAATCTAAATCCAAATTTGTATATAATTTTTGAGAGCCTGATTACAAAAACAAAAGTCTCACCATTAAAAGTCATGTCCCAAGCACACAATTATAATGTTCTCATTATAATATTATGTAGTTTTTATGACAGACTTGCGCTGCACATGTTGCACTTAACTGTATTTTACTTTTTGAAGTGATTTCAATCATTTTTCAAGCAATTCAAAACCATCATGGTGGACAGTGCACATCTGAAGTGTCTCAGATGAAGGAAATAATCCATTATTTATCGGCTTTAATATTTTGGCCAAATATTCTTATCTGGCCGATAATGATAACATTAAAAATTAACATATATCAGTCAATAGCAATATGGTGGCTGATATATTGTGCATCCCTAATATTTCCCATCATGCTCTGAGGAATGACACAATACACTGATAAAGCAATTAATGCGTGAATCATTATCGACATGTAGTTCACACTCACACACACAGACTGACAAGCCTGACTAAGACAAAAACACAGATAAAAACTTTCTTATCAGCAGCATTTCCAAAAACGTTCACCGTTTCTCTGTTGTCTAAGTGTGTGTGTGTGTGTAGAAAATACCAGATAACACAGATTAAGCCGACCAAAAGACACAACACATCCCGTAAAAACAGGAGCTCATGTGTGGAGGGGTTCACAGATGACCTTGTTGCATATTTTGGGCTGTCTGTATGTGTGTGTGTGTGTGTGTGTGTGTGTCGTCCTTGGATGACTGTTTCCCACCCTAGTTGGTGGGTTTGTCTGTAAGTGGGCAGAAATGACAAATTTTTCCCACAAGGCCACACCCTTGAGCGCCAAAGCCCCCACTCCCAGAATAAATCTGTGCACGGCATCCCAAATTGCAAATCCAAAGGATATACAACTGATGAATTTATACGTCAGATTTGATCACACACACACACACCAGTATCAAGTTGTTGATGGAATTAAAGTGTTTGGTGCTTGACTACGTAAATGCTAGGGAGTGCTGCATGATGCATGGGTGTTGCTATGATGTTTGGTGTGGTTGATACTTGAAAAATCACTTTTTTAGTAAAGTAACAGCACAACTCTCTAGGAATCATTCATGTCTGGATCACAAACGTTGCAGGACTTTGTTCAACAGTCAGGTTCCAGAAGTAAAAACATTTATTTTCTCTTTAGGGAAACAGATTTTTAAAGCTGCAGTCGGTAACTTTTTTTTAGTTAAAATTTATCCAAAATCAAGTACATAACCAGCAAGTACTATCTCCTTACCTTAGCCCGATTCACATTGGTAAGCTTGTAATAATGTTTTCTAATTCGAGTGGTACTGGTGGGTTTCCGCAGGAAATTCGAGCATGCAGCTGTTCGTCTTTGCGTCATTATGTCACATCGGTTTACGTAAAGGAGTCCCAGCTATATGGCATGTGGAGAATGCTGCTGGTAGCGGATCATTTATAGCCTTTTCTCACAGCAGCTGGAATAATTAAACTTAAGTTGATGGCGGATTGTATGGTATGACAAATTAACGTTAGACATTAGACTAATACACACTAAATACACATTGTCACACAATGCTGATGTTGTTAACATTAAAAATTTGAGAACAAACTATAACAATAATAATTTGCATGGTTTGATGGGATATGAGCTAAGCGATTGTTAGATTTAATCACCATTGGCAGCATGATTTACTGTAATGCTTTTGTCCCTCAGTCAGTCAGAACAAAAGTGGCAGATTTGTTCAGATGACAAAATTCTTATTTTGGTCATATTTCCAAGACGTAGAATCTGTGATTCCGAAGTACAGTATCCTCACTGATGTGAGATTCGTCCGCGCTGAGGAGCCGTGCCGACCCACAACCCACGTAAAGATGATAATTACGCAAATAACTGCAATTGCAGGTTTTGAACAGAGATGGCGACAAAGAGGCAAAACTTACAGACTGCAGCTTTAACGATAAACTTTAAAAAAGCCTTGCTGTGAGCTACGAGGTTGTTAATCAATAGTATTTGCTTCTGTTGAAACCATCAGCCCGCATTATTTCAACAGTTTTAACAGTGGAATTCCTGGTGAAAAACTACATTACCCATGATTCTGTACAGTCTCCCTACACTCTCAAAATATTTCAATATTTCAATATATTTTGCAATAAACTTAAAATATATTGTTTATATATATATTTAACATTTTTATATGCAGTTACATATTTCTCCATCATTTTAATTTGATTATGCTGTTTGCAATGCTTCATGGGATTGTAGTTCTTTCCCTTACTAAAGAAAGTACACAGTCTTGTAGCTTTGTCTTTTTGTCAAATTTTCAAGAACTAATTGTTACAAATCATAGTTTGAAATCATTTTATGATTCTCCTCGTAGCTGGTTGTCTTGGTTCATGGCTTATAACGCTTTAACAAGGACAATTTTGAAATCCCTATGGAAGAAGTGGATGGAAAAAAATACTTCCAGAACCAACGGCACTGAAAAAGTGGCCGGGCACTAATGCACTCTATAGAGATGCTCTCCTCGGCAAACTAGAAAGAAACATCTGACCTTACCTGAAATGAGGCATCACGGGGTCACCAAACACACAAGGGTTTGTACGAGACGGATGTCAGTCGTGGTTCTGAATGTGTCTCGTCTTCGTCTGACTGCTGCGGTACAAAAACAACACTTCAGTTCTCACTGCATTTTGACTGATGCAAAAGACGTCTGAGAAATTTGATTCT
>JAOTNS010001422.1:1457500-1662500 GCA_028476615.1 Culter alburnus
CATGATCTAAACAGATGATCGACCCACATGTGTAATCATGTTCACTGTAACAAACGGTTTTTATATCATCATCAAAAGTTTAAAAACTTTTTTTTTAAAGTAGTCTCTTAATCTCACCAAAGCTTATCAAAAATACTGTAAAAACAGTAATATTGTGAAATATTTTTACAATTTAAATTAACTGGTTTCTGTTGTGATACATGTTAAAATGTAATTTATTTTGTGATCAAAGCTGAATTTTCAGCATCATTACTCCAGTCTTCAGTGTCACATGATCCTTCAGAAATCATTCTAATGTGTTGATTTTCAGATTATTATCAATGTTGAAAACAGTTGTGCTGATTCATATTTTTATGGAAACTCTTATGGATTCCTTGATTGATAGAAAGCATTTATTTTCAGCATTTAATTAATGTGCCTTTGCTGAATAAAAATATAATTTTTTTTAATCGTTACCTCAAACTTTTGAATGGCAGTGTATTGTGATTTCCACACACACACAAAAATAAATAAATAAATATAATATATATATATATATATATATATATACAAATAATCAGAAATGTTTCTTGAGCAGCAAATCATTATAAGAATGATTTCTGAAGGATCATGTGACACTGAAGACTGGTAATGATGCTGAAAATTCAGCTTTGATCACAGGAATAAATTACATTTTACAATATATTCACATAGAAAACAGCTATTTTACATTATAATAATATTTCAGATTTTTTCTTGTATTTTTAATCAAATAAATGCAGCTTGATGAGCAGAAGAGACTTCATTCAAAAACCTTTATGGTTTCCAAACTTTTGACTGTACTGTCCCACATCACTTTGGCTTAAATATATATTAAGCTAAACATTTTAACTGCAGCTGTCACTGCTTAAAATAACTGTCAAGATATATATTATATATATATATTATATATATATATATATATATATATATATATATATAGCATCTTTGTGTGATACTTCATAAAGTGCAATTTATAAACTAATTTCTGCAAAGGCTAAATCAATTATGATACATTTGGTGTTGGAAGTTTACAAAAACCCCAAAGTGACGTCACAATGCAAAAATCAGATACGCATCAGATTTGTTTCCATACAAAAGTGGCCAAGATCAGATTTGAAAATGTCAGACTGTGAATCTCACTGTTCACATTATCATGCAAAAACAGATCTGAGCTTCATCTACTTTATCAAAATCCACCAAAAGCACAAATGCAAAACAAAATTTCATTAGAATTACTAAAGTTTAGACAGTCATTTGAATACATTCACGTTTCAGAAGCTATTGAAAGGGTGTCACGAAGATGACGTGTGTGTGTGTTTGAAGAGGACTGAACTTGATTAAAAACAGTGTAAATTACTGTTTGTAGCAGGTGGAGCGTGTGATGCAGGTGTCTGTACTGTCTTGCTTCATATATTTAGCAAACAGATGAATTACAGCAGACATTACACAATCACTGTGTGTAATCTTAACAAGTCTCTTAAAGTGTGGTTTATGTTTGTTCTCATCTGCTGGCGGGTGAAGCAGTCTACGGGTGAAAAGCAGCTCAAACATTTGGGTCAAAGTTAGAGCAGAACGTTAAATGAACTCAGAGAGGGCCAAAAAAACACGAGGCCAAACCTACACTCCACTTTATTATGTTTTCTTTAACTTTACTCAACAAGGTCCCGGTTTACGTCTGCGGTCTGACGTTAATTTGTATGGTAGGGTGGTTGACAAATGACATTGATTTTGGAGAAAAAAAAAGAAATATATATACAGTCAAACCAAAATTTATTCAGACACCTTGAACATTTCATTCATTAATACAGTTTATTCACTATAGTTTAAAAAATGGTATTAAAATATGACAAGATCTCAGAGTTAAACTGTGTCAGAAAAAAATTATGTTAATTATGTCAGATAACGCTTAAGCAAAACATGGTCAGGTCAAAGTGTCTGAAAAATTTTTGGTTCCAAATTTTTAATAATTTTACCGGTAGTCCACTGTATGAAGATTTTGGGTATAATATGTCACAGTTTACTTCATTTTGCTATCCTCACTTACATAAATGAACTATAGTGTCCTGCACCCACTAGTAAAATATTAAAAAATGTCTAAATAATTTTTGGTTTGACTGTATATTTTATATAATATATATATATATATATATATATATATATTTTTTTTTTTTTTTTTTTTTTTTTTTTTTTTTTTTTTTGTATAAGGGTGGTTGACAACTGACATGCACATTGATTTTGGGGGGAAAAAGTAAAAAAAAATCTATATCTATATTATATATATATATTATATATATATATATACACACACACATATATAATTTTTTATAGTGCACCTTTCTCAAACTCAAAGCAATACAACATGTACAAAATGTGTGTATACATATATATATATATATATATACACACACACACACACACACACACACGCACACACATTCTACATGATTCTGTTATTTCCCCGTTTATTACTGTGAAGCTGCTTTGAAACAATCTGTTTTGTATAAAGCGCTATATAAATAATGGTGATGTGATTATATTAATATCATGGTGTGTTTATATAGAAAAATTAAAAAAGAATCAGAAAAATCTGGTTTAAAATAGTTTTTTTACCTGACGACAACTTGACATGTCACTTCAGCTACCAATTAACCAAACTAATGGCAACATCTCCGAGCTGCTCTGACTCAAAACTTCTCTTACTAATTAACACGAATGTCAAAATCGAATGGCATAAACACAAAAGTAATTATCACGACTGTTGAAACAAATCTAAAGTGAAACGGAAATCAGGTTCACAGTAACCAAACCACCATTAAACCGTTTGCTGTGTCTTATATGCAAATCAGCCCTTCAGCTGCTCACCGTATTCAAATCCACAGCCTTCTATTGGACGACTAGAGCGCAGGACAGGGAGGGAGGCAGTTCTGTCTGTAAACAGGGCCGTGAGTCTCAGCGAAGCGCTAATAGACTAAAACCTACAGGTGCCCCTGCAGGTGAGGCCCCTAAATGATCTCCCTCAGGACCCACGAACCCACGGCTGGATTTAGCCAATTTACCAGCAGTCTGAGTGGCCGTAAGTCTGAGCACCATGACACGCGCTCGCTCCTGTCTTAGACTCCAGCCCTGCCTCCCTAAAGAGGCCATGATGAAATATCTCGCACAAATGTGAACTGTTTTAACTTTTGCAGGAGATGTTGTAACTTTACCATATCAAGAGTTGGTCATCTTTGCATCACAAAGTTTTTGCAGCGAATGCATGCATTTAACCCCTAAAATTCTCTTTTTAAAAAAGGTGCTTTGACTTTTATCCAGACGTTAATGAATAATCGCTGCCAAAGTATTTGTCCCAGTTAAGACGATCATCAAAGCTCTGCTTGTGCTTATGCATTTAGTTCAAACATCAAACAGGTGTTTGTTATTTTGAACGATCAAAGAACTGAGGGGGTATTTTGGGTTTTTACTCACAGTGTCATTTAAGTTTCGAGATATGACACATTGTGATTGATGTTGAACTCAGAACTAGTAATGCATGAACATGCAAAGATAAGAAAATAGGAAATATCTGCAAACAAGGTTATTATTGATCACGCTTAAGTCACATTGCATGCACCGGTTTCACTGACCTTAAAATTACCATTTTTAACCAATTCAACTCAAACTGATTCACAAATAGGTTAAAGTGATTCATTTTAAACGGACAGAGAAGAGCGATTTTGTGAATCGCACTCATTGCATGTTCATTTTCACAAGCTGACAACAAGGACAACGACGCAATATCAAAGAAGCACATCTAGCTTCTTTTTTTGCAATGCTGCTCCTGAATAGCGGCGCAGGAAACACTGGTCCACACGCATGCATCTTTTTCGAATGACAAACGCCTGTTTGTGCTGAAATGAGTGTGTGGTATTTTATCAGGCTAAAGAGCAGGAACTGTGTGAGGGTATTTTATGAGACGTTCTTCGCCTCTTTCCACAAACTGTGTAGATTAAGAGAGACAGCAGAACAAACGCTGAACACTGATCTTTGAACAGCCTTCAACCTCACGCAGGGCATTTGATACGGCATGCAACGAAATGCAGCTGATAAGCATGATTTTATTTAGAATAATTATTATTTTAAATTGTTCAGAGGCTTCAAGAGAGATGCTTCAAAGAAAGAGTTTAAAATCCCCAGAAAATTTACAGAATAAAACAAATGTTTGAAATATTTTAAATAAATATTTAAAAAACATGTTCAACTTACATGCAACGATATATATAGTGCCTGAGTGTTGCTGTATTCTATTGTTATATTATTTGGTTATATATTATTTAAAGTATTTCAAACATTTGCTTTGTTCAGTAAATTTTCACAAATACATCTGAATAACCGAATGACTAAATTAGCTCTCAAACTTTAAAACAATTAAATACGTTTTCTTAGGTTACACTATTCTGCACTCCTAATATTAACAGTCAAACAAACAAAATTTATTGAAACAATAATGAGCGCCTGACAGACGAAATTTGTTGTCAGCAGCATGTGACCATTACAATAAAACATTACTCCGTCTCCGTGGAAAATGACGTCATCTTTCCTTATCATTACAGCATTACATTATCATAACATCACAAGCAAACCACAAAAGCAACATCTACAGAATAATTCCTCTACACTCCAACGGAGTACAAGTTATCACATCATTTCACAATAAAAGTGCAAATGCAGATGTTGGACGAACTGAGCTGCGGTCCAGTCGCAGATATCAATCTAAAGCATGCTCTTTACTAGCAGCGCCACATCAACAGTTTAGACAGGATTTCAGATAGCATCTATCGCTGAGGTGTGTGTGGGGGTCAGTTTTTGCCAACACTGTGGGAACCAACAAGGACAACGGCTTAATAAACATACAAAGGTAAAAATGCAAAAGGTTGCATGAGAGTTAGGTTTAAGGGAACGGAAAACATAAAAGTTGCAGATAAACTTTCCAAAGACGTTTTCTAATAAAACTACGAGTATATGGTTCATCTGTACACTCTAAAAAAAAAATGCTGGGTTAAAAACAACCCAAGTTGGGTTAAATATGGACAAACCCAGCGATTGGGTTGTTAAATGTTTGCCCAACGTGCTGGGTAGTTTTATTTAACCCAACTACTGATTAAAAATTACTGTATTGCTTGCTTAAAATGAACCTAAAATATGTTGGAAATTAAAAATCAGACACATAATTACTAGAGGCAACAATAATAATCAAAAGGTGTACATTTATTACACTATAAAAAATGCTAGGTTAAAAACACCCCACGCTGGGTTGAAAATGGACAAAACTAGCGATTGGGTTGTTTTAACCCTGCTTGGTAGTTTTATTTAACTCAACTATTGTTTAAAAATTGCATTGCTTGCTTAAAATGAACCTAAAATATGTTGGAAATGAACATTTATTAATAAGTTTAATGAATAATAATTAAACAATAACATTTATTTAAATTGCTTATTAATAAATGTTCACTTTTGATTATTATTGTTGCCTCTAGTAATTATGTGTCTGATTTTTAATTTCCAACCTATTTGGGTTCATTTTAATCCAGCCATACAGTAATTTTTAATCAATAGTTGGGTTAAATAAAACTGCCCAGCAGGATTAAAACAACCCAATCGCTGGGTTTGTCCATTTTCAACCCAATTTGGGTTGTTTTAACCCAGTGTACCAATTTTTAAACTATAGTCGAGTTAAATAAAACTAACCAGCACGTTAGGCAAACATTTAACCCAACCGCTGGGTTAAAACAACCCAATTGCTGGATTGTCCATATTTAACCCAACTTGGGTTGTTTTTAACCCAGCATTTTTTAGTATAATAAGCAACTTAACGTATTAATAAATGTTCATTTCTAATACTTTGGGTATTTTACTTTGGGTATTTTACAAGCAATACAGTAATTTTTAAACAATAGTTGAGTTAAATTAAACTGCCCAGCAGGTTGGTCAAACATTTAACCCAACCGCTGGTTAAAACAACCCAATCGCTGGGTTTGTCATTTTTCAACCCAATTTGGTTGTTTTAACCCAGCATTTTAACCCAGTGTACCAATTTTTAAACACAATTGCCAGCAGTTTGCTGGGTTGCACTGGGTTTGTCATTTTTCAACCAAATTTGGTTGTTTTAACCCATTTAACCCAGTGTACAATTTTTAAACAATAGTTGAGTTAAATTAAACTGCCCAGCAGGTTGGTCCAACATTTAACCCAACCACTGGGTTAAAACAACCCAAGCACGGGTTGTCATTTTTCAACCCAATTGGTTGTTTTAACTCAGCATTTTAACCCAGTGTATCAATTTTAATCAATAGTTGGGTTAAATAAAACTGCCCAGCAGGATTAAAACAACCCAATCACTGGGTTTGTCCATTTTCAACCCAATTTGGGTTGTTTTAACCCAGTGTACCAATTTTTAAACAATAGTTGGGTTAAATAAAATTGCTCAGCATGTTGGGCAAACATTTAACCCAACCGCTGGGTTAAAACAACCCAATCATTGGGTTTGCCCATTTTTAACCCAACTTTGGTTGTTTTTAACCCAGCATTTTTAGAGTGTATTATTAGTAATTAGCTTTTTACGCAACTAGCAGAAGTCTGTGGTATGTCTGCACGTAGGTAGTCATACATGTTCACTGCTGACACACACGAAGGAGTGTGTGTCGACAGTGTTAGGCATGTGCGGAGGGGCCAGTCGGCCCTCAAACACACACACTATAATTATGGGAGTGAGTGAGGAGGTGTGGAGGGCCGGACTGAGAAAAGAGGAGAAGAGAAACGCATGTGCTCCAGGGTGGGTGGGAGACCTCGCTGTGTCTCTCTTCCTTCTTTTTTCACTCCCTCCCTACTGTTGTTTTTAGCTCTGAACGCCTATTTAACTTGGCTGGATTTTCCAGGGTGGGGCACTTTTTTTTTTTTTTTTTTTTTTAAGTTTTGCCCAACCTGTAAGGGAACTTCTGGGGACACGAGATCTCATCCTTCCCTCTTCCTTTTTTCTTTCTACAAATAAAAAGTGTTTGTGTTATTTATACACATGTGGTTAAAATGTTGTTTATACACAATTAGCAAAGAACATGCCAATCAATTATGAATAATTCAAGGCATATTACTTATATGACATTCTTTAAGATCTATAACAACATGTCAACACAAATTATTCATGTTTGTATTTCCAATTTCATGCTGGTTCATACAGGCCAGAGTTGCATCTATATGCATGTTTATTTACCTGAAAGGTCATATTGTTTAGAACTCGAGGCTCTCAATTTAAAAGATACATTCCGTGTTACTTGACTATATGATCAAACGGTAATTATAGCATCTGTCTCCTAGCAACAGCAGAAGGGACATTAAAATCCTGATTGGTAAGTGCTGAGCTCAATATTACAGAGAATAAAGACAGATAATGTACAAGGGAGAAAAAAAGAAAACACCAGTAGCTCATTTTCTTTGGCTCAGAGGCCGTTTTTGGACCATTGAACGCCAGTCGACAGCTTTCGGTGGTGGCGGGACGTATGAAAGCATCCGTCCACATGCCTGCAGTGACCGCGGGGACGAGACACACTGAGATTAAACTCTATTCATAGCCATGAATGAAGGACAATGCTGCCAAATTGCCTCTTAAAAAGTCACTTTAAACATTTCAGGGAATCCGCAGGTACAATTCGGGATCCATTCATGTAGGCCTGTAGTTTAAGAGCATCTGAACGGAGATCCGCCGTACGAAAAACACAGCTTTGCAAATACTTTATTATTGTTGGACACTGTAGAGTGAAAGTGCACTTCTAGACTTGACTAAAATATATGTAGAAGAAAAAGAAAAAACAACTTTACATTGCATGCCTGTTTAATTAATTAAAAGAAATTGCAATTAAATAATAATGCCATTATCTCTCCTCTCATGCAATGCAAGTAAAACCGGAGGCGGTGGGTTACGTTTACTCATGCCCTGACACTTTTTTTCCCGTGGAAAGCAGAAACTAGAGCCTGACCCCTTTTGCCTTCCTGTGTTGTCTTCTTTTCTTTCCGAACTTGATGAAGATAAGTGTCAGCTTTTCTCACAATGCAAAAGATCTGATTTAATTTGCTATCTTTCAAGGCCTACAAGCAAAATGGCCACTGCTATCAATATATGTTGTGAAAAGCAGAAGCCAGTGGAGTTGCTGTTTGATCGCAATCAGAGAGAACCAGAAACAGAGATTTGCTCCTTGCACGCTCTACGGGAGCTAATTAATTATCTGATTATGTGACGCATACTCTTTAACCACAAAGTGCAAGCACACACAAGTTACACACTCGTGCACAAAACAAGCACTTTTAGCTCATTTTATATCAATAATATTGTAAGGTTGGTCAAATATACTTTTCCCATATTCAATATTCATGATTATATTCATTTTATACCATTAACATGGAAGGAAATGCATTCCACATATGTGAAAATTAATGTTTATTTTAGTTAACTACCTTTTAATTTTTCCCAAATTTGGTGTTTTCCATTTTACTTTTTCTGGATTCTGTGCGTTTTATGATTTAACACAAATCTATCATCAAAAATGCTGTCTAATGAAAGGAATTAATCAATCTTTTAAAATGTAATCAAATAAAAACAATTAAATTTACAACAAAACATTGCATTTTTATTTTGTGTCAAATAAGCTGCTGCACAACAGAACTTTTATACTATATATAAATTAAAACATGGAAGAACAAATACCTTGGTTGTCCCTAAATCATAATTATAATAATAATACTTTAAGAACAGATTTTTCAAAGTTATAAATAAAACTTTATTGTATTATTGGAGTATGTTTTGCAAAAAAATGCTACTTCTTTCTTTCTACTTCAAAATTTCACATTAAATGCCATTTCTTTGTAATTACTTGTGAAATTTACAAGCAATTTCAGTGAAAAGCATTTCAAACTAAGTAAATCCTACACTATTTTCTTAGTATACGTTCAGTGTAATATATTTGTCAATTTCTTCAAGTTAAACAGAACTGTTATTTTGGTTGGCTTGTATTGAAGAGCTACATGCAGATATTTTAGTAGGCTAAATATCGAAATTTACTCAAAAGTTCATTATTGACATTATTGATTTATTTTTTTCTGATAAATATCAATATTGATTTAGCATCTTGTTTTAATGCATGACAGGATAACAACTCACTGTAAAAAAAGAATTGTTGGTTTAACTTAAAAAAGTACCTGGTTGCCTTAAAATTGAGTTCATTGAAATTAAAAATTTGAGTTAAAGGATTAGTTCACTTTCAAATGAAAATTAGCCCAAGCTTTACTCACCCTCAAGCCATCCTAAGTGTATATGACTTTATTCTTTCTGATGAACACAATCAGAGATATCTTAATAAATATCCTGACACATCCGAGCTTTATAATAGCAGTGAAGCGGGATCAACAAGTATGAGCTGAAGAAAGTGTCTCCATCCACATCCATCCATCATAAACGTGCTCCACACGGCTCCAGGGGTTATAAAGGCCTTCTGAAGCGAAGTGATGCATTTGTGTAAAAAAAAAATATCCATATTTAACAAGTTATGAAGTAAAATATCTAGCTTCCGCCAGAACGCCTTTCGTATTCAATGTACAAAAAAAAAGTGTAAAACTCTTGTAGATGTGGATGGAGACACTTTCTTCAGCTCATACTCATTGATCCCGCTTCACTGCTATTATAAAGCTCGGATGCGTCAGGATATTTATTAATATATCTCCAATTGTGTTCATCAGAAAGAAGAAAGTCATATACACCTAGGATGGCTTGAGGGTGAGTAATGCTTGGGATAATTTTCATTTGAAAGTGAACTAATTGTTTAATACAATGAAAGCGAACAGAAACATAAATATTATGTTATCTGAACCACATTAAGTTGATTTGACAAAAGAAAAAATGTTGTGATAACAAATCATGAAAGTAATTTTTACCGTGCTGCAGTTTCTGACCAGTTTCACTTTCTACCTCTACACAGATTCCCCGGAGAAGATGGCACACACAGACGAGGACCTGATCGGAATCCCCTTCCCGAACCACAGCAACGATGTCCTGTGCAGTCTTAACGAGCAGCGGCGGGACGGGCTGCTTTGCGACGTCATCCTAGTTGTCAGGGACCAGGAGTACCGCACCCATCGCTCCGTCCTGGCCGCCTGCAGCCAGTACTTCAAAAAACTCTTCACGGTGGCCACCGGCTCCAGTCGGGACTCCAACACGCACGCCATCTACGAGCTGGACTTTGTGGCGCCGGAGTCGCTGACGGCCATTCTGGAGTTTGCGTACACGTCGACGCTGACGGTGACCGCATCCAACGTCAAGGAGATCCTGAGTGCCGCGAGGCTCCTGGAAATTCCCTGCATCATAAACGTGTGCCTGGAAATCATGGACACGGGAGGAGGGGGAGAAGGAGGAGGACCTGCAGAAGGAGACGAGTTTGAGGGGGATGACGAGGAAGACGAGGACGAAGAGGAAGAGGAGGAAATGGAGGAGGAGGTCGACTCCAAAGATGGAGAATTTGAGGACAACAACAGTGAGAAGTCCGCGCAAGGCGATGGGGCTGAAAACCAAGAGCGACAAAAAGTTTGGGAAGACAGGCGAGCGGAGAGTCCACCCTGCAGCTCGCAACAAGAGGCGCCGAACCCGGACAGGGATGGCCAAGAATCCCAAAGACGCTCATTGGACACTCCGGAAGCCTCTCATGCTGAGAAACCCAGAGGGCCGGAGGGATTGGAGGGCCGGGCGCTGAAGGACTTCTCCATAGAGTCCTTACTTCAAGAGGGATTGTATCCGAAAGTGCCAGGCCTGGAAAGAGGAGCCGGATTCTCGCCCCTTCTCCCAGGCTTCTATCCTCCAATGTGGGCTGCAGAATTCCCAGGCTACCCTCAGATTCTGGAGCCCCGACACCCTTTCCCTGCTGCGTCGCTGGAAAACAGCCCTCTGGACCTTGCGGTCAAGAAAGAAGTCATCAAAGAAGAGTTAAAGGATGAACCCACGAACCCTGTCCTTCATAGAGATTTCCTCAAAGACTTCATGAGTCCAGGTTTGGGTATGACCTCTGACCCCGCTCTCGGCCCGATCAAAGAGGGAGCCGACTTGCGGTCGTACCTGAGCTTTCTTTCCGCCTCCCATCTCGGGACACTGTTTCCTCCGTGGCAGCTGGAGGAGGAGAGGAAGATGAAGCCCAAAGCGTCACAGCAGTGCCCGATCTGCAACAAGGTGATTCAAGGAGCGGGAAAGCTGCCCCGGCACATGCGGACACACACAGGAGAGAAGCCCTACATGTGCACCATCTGCGAGGTCCGCTTCACCAGGTGAGTCGGGTTAAGGTGACACTAAGACTGTACTGCAAACTTGAGCCTTCAAATCCAGGTAAAAACAGTAAATGAAAGAAGATAAAGGAAGTGATACTATTCAAGTATACTTTCCTTTAGAAGTATAGAAATACTTTTTTGTCACTTTCAAACTTTTGCCACTTATTTATAGTGAAATTTTATAGGTGGGTTATGGTGGTTGAATTTTGTGTATTTTTCTATACACTTCTAATTATTACTGATGTATTATGATTATTTTTATTACTTATATTTTTTTTATGTATTATTTACAGTGTGATTGTATTTTATTATTAAATTACTATTTTAAAAATAGTTATAATGATAGTTGATGGGAATAATGGTGGCCTTTGTTTTCCATTTTTATTTTATTATTTTTTTATAATTTATTATTCAATTACAATTAAAAAAAAACTTGAAAGTTTTATTTATAATGGTAACTGATGCAAATTATGGTGGGTAAATTTTGTATTTTTCTACACACTTCTAATTATTGAAATGATTACTTAACATGTAATTTGCTTATTTATTTATAATAATTTTATTTTTTTTTTATTATTTATAATTTATTTAATTTAATTTATATTAAATTACTATTTAAAAAAAATACTTTGACACTATTTAATAGTGATAATTGATGGGAATAATGGTTGCCATTTATTTACCATTTTTATTTTATTATTTTTTAAATTTATTTTATTTAATTATTATTCAATTACAATTAAACAAAAACTTTCCAGTTTTATTTATAATGGTAATTGATGGGAATTATGGTGGGTATATTTTGTATTTTTCTATACACTTCTAATTATTACAATAATTCTTGACAAGTAATTTTATCATTTTTATTATTTATAATTTTTTTTATAATTTAGTATTTAATTACATTTTATTTAATTTATATTAAATTACTATTTTAAAAATACTTTTGATGAGAATGATGGTGGCAATTGTTTTTTACCATTTTTATTTCATTTTTTTTATAATTTCATTTTATTTAAATTATAATTTAAATAATTTATTATTTAAATTGCTTGTAAGTTTTGGTAATTCATGGGAATATTAACCATTTAACTTATTTTTATTTATAATTTTTTTAATTTATTATTAAATTACTATTTTAAAAATAGTTTTGATACTTATTAATAGTGATAGTTGAGAAAGATGGTGGCATTTGTTTTTATCATTTATAATTTTATTTTATTTAAATTATAATTTAAATAATTTATTATTTTTATTTGTATTTTTTTTATTAAAATTATTATTAAAATACTTTTTGTTGCCACATTTATTTATAGTGATAGTTAATAGGAATGATAGGAAGAAATGGAGACAATGGAATAACAAAGCACCACAATCCGGATGTGAATGCGCAACACTACCATTAAAGTGAAGGTTCATCCACAAATTTAACTAAAAACTTTTAACTAAACTAAAGCCATTTACTCTCCGTCAAGTCGTTCTAAACCGCTCCATACAATGAAATTTCAAAACAACATCAGCATGAAAAAAAGTTGGGTGAACTATACCTTTAACATTTCAGGACTGTTTTTAACATCATTTAATCAGATATAGTGCAAGAATAACACTTTTAAAGTGAACATTCACTAAAAATAAATTGAAGGCAGCAAAGAATGTTTTACAATGACAGATTCACGAGAAATAATTCTGACTTCTTGTCATGTAACTTTTCCCCTCAAACAAATTACATTGACTGTCTAAAGAATATATAGCCTCTTTGAAGCTGAAAAGCTAAACTTCAGTATTACAACAATGAAACGACACATGAAAACTAGAGCAGCATCACAAGGACAAACCTGCTGTGAAACACTTTATGCATCACTGTGGTCGAAGCCCGCACGAGGTTTCCACACTGTAATAAAAGCCAAAGCGTGGTGTTGTTAATATAAGACCTACATTTCACTTTTGGGCTCAAACGCTCTATAGAGGAATGAAATTTCTCTGAGTGAGATCTAGAGTGAGAAATAGATCAAACGAAGGCTTTTTAGCTTCTGGATAACTCATCTGGATACCACATAACAGGAACACTAAATCCTGAGTGTTTCGGTTTTCGTGTTTTTTAAGGTTCTTCTGCTGCTGCTACTGTTGAGCAACTTGCAGCTGTATGCTTTTCAAGTATGAAGGCGTACACCTGTTTGTGTGTTTTTCTGCATGCATATACAGTCGAAGACGCATGAGTAAGCGTGTTTGCAGTGTAAGACAGTGTAACCGCTTCGCTCGCATTTGCGACTAAAAAAAAGAAGTCGCAAAAAAAAGTCCCCACGGGCCCTTAAAAATTTCAGATCTATGAAATTTAAGGTTATAACACATATTAAAAATGTCATCCAAGATGTTTATGTCTTTCTTTCGTCAGTCGAAAAGAAATGAAGGTTTTTGAGGAAAACGTTCCAGGATTTTTCTCATATAGTGGACTTCACTGGGGTACAACAGGTTGAAGGTCCAAATGTCAGTTTCAGTGCAGCTTCAAAGAGCTCTACATGATCCCAGACGAGGAATAAGAGTCTTATCTAGAGAAAACCATCGCCATTTTCTGAAAAAATAAAAAATGTATATACTTTTAATTTAAATTTCACTTTTTAATTTAACTTTTTTAATTTAAATTTCACAAAAAAAGCAACATTTTGAACAAACAGATGAGAAAACCACATTATTTTTCTTCAAAGACTACACCTAGCATAAGTAATGCTTTTATCGCATGTTTCTGCTCCTTTTTTGCCTGTTTTGATCTGGAGATTCTGTACTCTTTTATAAGATACGTAATAGCGCTCTCTACTGTACAAAAGTGAAAACCGGAAAGCCGGAAAATTCCGTCAATGGCGGGGAAGCGTTGTCTCGTAAATGATGGAAAATTCCTTTAATGACTGCGTGGTAAAGATGAAAATTCCTTCAATGACTGGGAAGCGTTGTCTCGTAAATGATGGAGAATTTCGTCAATGAACTGGGAAGCGTTGAAAAGATGGAAAATTCCATCAAATGGACTGGGAAGCATGTCTTGAAAAGATGGAAAATTCCGTCAATGACTGGGAAGCATTGTCTCGTAAAGATGGAAAATCCGTCAATGGCGGGGAAGCGTTGTCTCGTAAATGATGGAAAATTTCGTCAATGACTGGGAAGCGTTGTCTCGTAAAAGATGGAAAATTCCGTCAATTACTGGGAAGCGTTGTTTCGTAAAAGATGGAAAATTCCGTCAATGACTGGGAAGCATTGTCTTGTAAAAGATGGAAAATTCCGTCAATGACTGGGAAGCATTGTCTCGTTAAAGAGGGAAAATTCGTCAAGACTGGGAAGCAGTCTCGTTAAAGATGGAAAATTTCGTAATGACTGGGAAGCACTTTTGTAAAAGATGGAAAATTCCGTCAATGACTGGGAAGCATTGTCTCGTAAAAGATGGAAAATTCCGTCAATGACTGGGAAGCATTGTCTCGTTAAAGATGGAAAATTCCGTCAATGACTGGGAAGCATTGTCTCGTTAAAGATGGAAAATTCCGTCAATGGCGGGGAAGCGTTGTCTCATGGGGAAAGAGTTAAGAACATTATTTAACACATTATTCAATATATAGATTTTATCTAAACAATATTTACCATTAAATAAATACAGTTTGGAACAAATATTTTATATTTATATTTTGTGTATTCTAATAACTTACTATTATATAATAAATCATTTTGTTTGTAAATGTGTCATTGTATCTCTTTTTTAAGGAAAAACACATTATTAGATACATTTTCATTGCACCCCTAGTTTTTTTAATGCGCTCCTAAATTTTTTACATTTTGCATGTGCTCCTGGGAAAAAAAGTAAGCAACAAGACCTGGTGTGTCTTGCAAGGATTCTTTCAAGTATGCAAAATAACTCAATCACCGTCTTACTCTTTTTCAGGCAAGACAAACTGAAGATTCACATGCGGAAGCACACAGGCGAGAGGCCCTACATCTGCCTGCACTGCAACTCCAAGTTCGTTCACAACTACGACCTGAAGAACCACCTGCGCATCCACACGGGCGTGAGGCCATACCAGTGTGAGCACTGCTACAAGAGCTTCACGCGCTCCGACCACCTGCACCGACACATCAAGCGGCAGAGCTGCCGCGTCTCGCGCCCGCGACGGGGCCGAAAGCCCTCCGCCTGGCGGTCCACCAACTTCCTCTTCCCGCAGGATCCCAACGCCATGCAAGCGGACAGGACCATGCGGATTCCCACCACCGGCAGCAGCGCCCCCTTACTGGCTCAGCTGGCTGAGAAACAGCAGCCACCGGGAGGGAAAATGTCGGAGGACGTGGACGACAGCCGGGAGACGGACAGGAAGCTCATTTCAGAGGATGTGAATAGGAAGCGGGGAGTGTTCGCTTTTGCCGTGGCGACGGAGGACGTTCTGCCCCACCCGCCCTTTTATTCAGCGGCCTCTGACCCCTGGGCCATGAGACTGGAACGAGCCCCGCCCATTCCGGAGGCCGCAAAGTGACTTTTCCGTTAATTCCTGAGCTCTGATTGGCTCACCTTGAAACAGCTGCTCGCTTCGGACGCCACAAGGAGAAGTCTCGGGTTCAGACTCTGTAATATTAAAAATAAAAGAATAACTTTTTTTTTTTGTTTGTTTGTTTCGTAAGTCAGCTTCCAAATGGGATGACAGGGATTTTAAATACTTTTTAAATGACTAGATTTGGATGTGCATTTGTTAATGCTGTTTCTGATGCTTCAGCGTTTGCTAACAATGTTGATATGCTCATAGACTGTTCAGTGCAATGGAATATGTGAAAATCGAATGCAAAAAATCTGACAATCAGGTATGCAGAAAGAAAAATAAGTCCTGCTGATATAAGCTAGAAGCTTTGATGTTTGCATTGCATTGTCTGATAATGGTTTTCAGTAAAGCTAAATCCTGAACACAGGAAAAATTTAGGGATGCACCGATATGAAAATTTCGGCTGATACCGATAATTCTTTATATTTGAAAGCCGATAACCGATATATTGGCCGATAAATATAAATCAAATTTTTTTATATAATTTTTGAGAGCCTGATTACAAAATCAAAAGTCTCACTATTAAAAGTCATGTCCCAAACACACAATTATGATGTTCTTATTTTAATATTATGTAGCTTATATGACAGACTTGTGCTGCACATGTTGAACTTAACTCTATTTGACTTTTTGAAGTGATTTCAATCATATTTCAAGCAATTCAAAAGTGCGCATCTGAAGTGTCTCATCTGAAGGGAATAATACATTATTTATTGGCTTTAATATATCGGTCAAATTTTCTTATCGTGCCGATAATGATAACATTAAAAATGAACATATATCGGTCGATACCGATATGGTGGCTGATATATCGTGCATCCCAAAATTACAAACCTACACATTGTACATCCACTATGCAAAATACAAAAGCTTTTAGAATTACCACAGAAAAAAACAAAGACAAATTAATCAGAAAAAAGTCTCAGGAATTGGAAAGAATTTTTAACACGCACAAAAAAAAAAATTTTTTTACAGCCAAAATATCATGTTACACATAATAAGATGTCAAACCAATCTGCAGTAACTTCTCATAATTACTTTCAGGATTGAAATTATTTATATTGTGCATCTCAGATTGACCCTTGATTGAATCGAACGCTCTTGTCTGCAACTTTTAAAATAATAATTTGTATAGATGGCTTTCAGGTTCTACAGTACAATTGTTCATTATCGCAAGTATTTCTATACTGAACATTGTAAAACATCCAAAGATGTGTTGTTAGAGAACAAACTTGAAATCCATTGTTTTCACCTCTCTTTTTTTCACATATGAAGTGTCTTGACGTGTACAGGAAACTAAAACGGGGGAAAAAAACGTCCACAACTTTCACATCTGAATGGCTAGAGAAATTCAGCATCGTTTAAACTGAAACAAAAAAATATTTTCATGCTATTTATGCATATTTAAATAAGCCTTGGCTATATTTTACTAAGAGGTTTTATAAGACACTAACACATCTGGTTTATCTGAGAGGGGGCGTGTTTTTCCAAGAGATAATGCGTGTCAATGCGTATCTGACATCAAACCCTCAAAACAATACTGAAATAAAAAGCATTTAACAGATAAAAAAGCACACATTTTCCCCTTCAAGACTTTCTTCTAAAACACCCACAAAACAAAATACCAGTCTAACAACCCAAGAGCCATTGTACAAGTACTCCAAATGAGAATTGACATGAAAATTTGATATCTCTGCACTTGACGAGGCATTTAAAATGTTTTTATCTTGGTGTGCAAAATGCAAAGATGTTTCAATGGCCATGTACAGTGAAGGTGCTTAAAGATTTGTATATATATATGAAGCCCTTCTGTGGCTACTGGTGGGAACTTACTTGCACTATTTGTTTGATGATGTTTTGATATTGGTTACAATATATTGCTATTTCTTAAAGATTTAAAAGCATACAAAAAAAATATCACAGAACATGTCTGAGATATGCACTTTACTCCTCTTTAAGGCCGTAATAAGGAGCCCTGAAAGGGACATGGTGAAGGAAAAAAAAAAAGAAATGTGAGGAAAACACATATTTCAATGCTTATGCGTTTGCAATATGCGTTTTCCCACCACTGTGTCTCTTTAGGGGCTCCGTACCGCGGCAATTTCAGTAAAAGTCATTTTTATAAATGTGTGTGGTATTTGTATATTAGATTAATCCCTGGTAAACAGAATCAGATTAATTCAAGAACTGGAATACAAATAAAAAAAGCTTTTTTCAAGAACATTGTGTCTTTTATTGCTCATTTCTTTCTTGGAAATCTGACAAAGGCCAGCGCTGAACTACAGAACTGGGTCATTTAGAAAGGCTTTTATCCACAGCGATGAGGTCAAGTGCATTAACCGTCTCTTTAGACTATTTTAACGTTAAGTGCCATACTCGAGGGTGCACCGAAGATTTGTTCTCCCTCCTAAATGTCCAGCTTTCTGGATGATGCACCAGCTCTTTAACGGCTAACTTACCTCAACCTAAAATTACTCTGAAATCATAGCATGTGGTAGTTTGTTATGACACAAGGCGGCGAGGATCCAACAGACAGCCCTCTCTGGCACAATTACCCATCTCTGTGAGTAATCTAAACCCACACGCTCTAACTGCGCTTTAGTATGAGCCAGTTTCCCAAACACATACTAATGCTGTCTTGCATTATGAAGGAATTTAAAGTAGGATCGCTATTTTCCATTTTAATCCATAGCTTTAATCTCTCTGGTTGATGCTCTTCATTACTTTAATGACTGAAATTATGGTAACACTTCAGTATAGGGAATACATATTCAGTATATTCACTATTAACTACAAATTTTGCCTCAATTAACTCCTAATTTAATGCTTATTAATAGTAAGTTTTTGTGGCATTTAAATTTAGGTATTGGGTAGGATTAAGGGATGTAGAATAGGGTCATGCAGAATAAGGCATTAATGTGTGCTTTATAAGTACTAATAAACAACCAATATACTAGTAATATGCATGCTAAGAAGCAACTAGTTAAAAGTAAGAATTGAAACCTAAAATAAAGTGTTACCTAAATTACTTATATGGCATGTTTGCTGCTAGTTTTGGATTAAACTGACCTTTAATTTAAAAAAAATGTTGATTTTAATTTGCAAATTATGTTTAAATGTCTTTTTAGGATTACTATTGTACATTAGATTTAATCTTTAGGCCACTTTAGTCTTAATTTGTGACAGTGGCTCAATGTTTAAGTTGAAAATGGATCATTCACAATTACACCAAATGCAGTCTAAAAATCATAACCAATTAATTTTAGAGGTCAGCCATGTTCATTTAAATAAAAATATTAATGCATTTTATATACACCTTTATATTGGTGTCCACCTCTTTTACTGCTATCTGGCGCCCTCTAATGGAAATTAAGATAAAATGCACATAACAAAAAAAGGAATCAAACACCTATATATCTATCTAAGAGATTTTGTGTGTAATATGTATGCACAATTAAAATGGTTTACATAAGGAAAATATGACAATTTCTCACTTCACAAATACAAAACGGTTTTACTTGTAAACGGCGCTGTTCAGTTTGTTTCAGGTAAACAACCGTATATTAATCAATCAGATGCTAGTTAATTGACCCCTGAATGGTTGTGGCAATTATTTTATTCAGACAGCGTGCTGCACAAGTGTTCTTTGATTTTGAACCGGATTTTTTCATCATCGGTGCAGCATTTTTAAATCATCTGCTAATTTGGTTCATTAACCTCACCTGTCGTTGGCGAAATTGCACATCCAGAACTGCCAGAGGCCTCCATCCACAACGATTTTCTTGATTTTGTAATACAAATTATTAATTTCTTTCCTATCAGCCTGCCCGCGTTTACCACGTGTTTGCTTTTTCCACAAGTCAAGCGAATCGAATCCCAAATCGAATCGTTATTCTGAACCGGTTCTCCCGGGCGAATGATACTTGTAACTCGTTTGCAAAACAAGAACTTTGTTTGGGAGTAAAAACTGTGTTGTTGTACAACGCAATATTTGACTTAACTGAAACATCTCATATTTAAATATTTATATAACAAAATGTAGGCCAATCTCATGTAGCCGATCTCAAATAAACCGATTCGGGCTGTGAATCGAATACTTTATTATTAGGCCTATACTGTATACTGCAGTGTACACTGTATAAAAATAGTAAGGGAAACATTAGGAATTGACTTTAAACATTTCAAACGGCATGAACTGAGGGGTAGGCTACAGCTTAAAGGGATAGTTTACCAGAAAATGTAATTTCTGTCATTAATTACTCACCCTCATGTCGTTCCACATCCCTAAGACTTTTCGTTTCGTTCCGTGACTTTCTTCAGAACACAAATTAAGTTATTTTTAATTAAAAAATATGAGAGCTTTCTGTCCATTGACAGCTACGCAACTGACATTTTGACGCTTCAAAAAGTTCATCAAGAGATCGTAAAATTAATCCATATGAACTGACTGAGTGCTTTAGTCCAAATTTTCAGAAGAGACTCGATCGCTTTATGTGACGAACAGATTGAATTTAGGCTTTTATTCACAGAAAGCTCTCAGATTTAATTAAAAATATCTTAATTTGTGTTCCAAATGTGGTTTTGGAACGACATGAGGGTGAGTAGCCTAATTAATGACAGAAATTTCATTAAAACCAGCAATGGCCATCTGAAACTAGACCCAGCTAAGAAGGAACGTTCTCAGAACGTTTTGACAAGGTTTTCTCAAAGTTATACATTCTTCCAGTAACGTCATTAATATGGTCATTCGTAGTTTTCTGGTTTTAATAACGTTCTCACAAAATTAGCTAAAAATGGTTCACTTAGTCATAGCGTATTTATACATCACCGATGGAACTTTTTTTTTTTTTTTTTAGTCGGACAGCCATCTAACATGTTTTTTTTTTTTAAAAAATGTTACTTCTTTCAGAACATTCGGAGAACATTTAAAAGTAGCGTTCCCATATATTTTGCAAAATGATCGAGTGGAATGTTCCACTAACGTTCTGATAGCAATTTTTTTTTTAATGTTTGGAATGTTCCAAAATAACATTTTCATAACTTTGAGAGAACATTCGCAACATAAACCAGTACAGTCTGGTTTAAGATGTTTTTTTTTTTTTTCCACCCAAGTCATTTAAGTAAACAGGTAATTTATGCAATAAGTTTCTTGGGAATTGAACCAATTGAAACTCAATCCCATATTTACACATTTTATGTTTGATTTTACCAAATGCCAAATAAAGAGCACCAAGTTCTAATTGCAGTCTAATTGAAGATGCAAAAAGATTACTTGTGATCATCACATTTGAAATGGTCAAGTGTGAATTGCACTGTGGGCTACAACACAGTGTGCCGTGTTACATATTGCACATTTGGCAAATGTGTAACTATTCAAGTATTCTGCATATAGGAAAGCTGCATATTGTGCGCTGTATACATAACAGCAATATACATCTTGTATGGAAATACATAATTCTAAACAACCTGACTGAGAACCAAATCATGGATAGAAAATCAAAACAGGTTTCCTTCTCTACCTCATTTCTAGCTTTGTTAGTGGTGCAAAACCAGACCGTTATGCTGCAAACTTCTATTACACTATTTTATATATCAAACATTGATTTGGCATGCTTTTCTCAGCAATATCTACTGTAGCTAATGAATCAGAAGTATTGCATAGTCACAAGAAATGAGTTTGAAAAATAAGCTAGATGTTTAGCAATTAGTAGCCATGCATGCAAAATTTACAAAGTCATTTAAGAACTCAATTGATGGCCAATACCAAGTTATAAGGGTTCTGAAACCAAAAGGGTGTTAAATTGTCACAGCAAAAGTCATTAAAACATTAACATTAATGTTATCCAGTAAACAAGAACACTTCCAAAAACTTACAAGTCATTTATTTCTACCAAAAAACACTATAGGAATGAGATTTCAGTAAGCAATGCTGGTTGCTAGCAAATATCCTAATTGACAAACTTAAGCAATATAACTGAAAAGGCAAGTCAAAAACAGTTTAAAAATCAAAGCCAAAAAAAAAAAAAAAAAAAAAGTGGAAATTTCCAGTCACTATTGAATATTACCCAAAAACGCTGACATTCACTAGACTCTGGTTTTTAAAAGACTCTCTCCTATGCAATGCAACAACAGGATAAGCATAGTAAGCATCTGGAAACATTGAGAAAAATTTACTCAAAATCGTTTTATTTCAAAAGCTCTGGCAGCTCCCGAACCTCATGTGGCAAATCCAGTAGACATGTAAAATACAACCATACAATACATTATTCAAAAAAGGTACCAAAAAGTACAGTAAAAATAACACTTCCATCTCTGGAAATGTGGACAAAAGGAAAATAAAATTAAAATAAAAATGTGGAAGTGTGACATTGCTTCCCCTATTCATCGGTTCTGTACAAATGGGTCATGATCTTGTCCGGTAAAAGGAAAGAGTCTGCATGTGTGTGAACTGTTGTCGGCGTCCCTGTCAGACTCCTGGTTTTTGGGAATACATCAGTCCTGTAGAGGAACATACAGGTTTGAAATCAAGACAGACAAATGCAAAGCAGCTTAAATCGAATCAAGGCACGCATTTGACATCCATTTGCTAAACGCGAACTCTACCTGTTCTGTATGGGATCAGTATGGCTTGTAGCTACTCTGGTGGCCTCCGCGTCTCGGTGTCTTTCCGTAGCTCGCGCTTCCCTGGTCTGAAGAGAAAAAAAAAGACGACAAGTGTGACTGTGTGAACATGGAAGGGACACCAGAACGATCATGTGTGTCTGGAAGATACAAACATACTGTAATCATAACCACCACCATATCCACCATAGTATGGAGAGGAATAGTCGTAGCTGCCATAGCCACCGTAGCCGCCATAGCCCTGCTGGCCACCGTAACCGCCATAGCCTTGGTTCCCATATCCCTGGTTCCAGTAGCTGTTATATCCCTGGTTCCAGTTCTGGTTTTGGCCTGAGGAAGCAGATGTTGCAAGGTCAGACTGGTTTTTATAAAGCTAATGTGGCTGAAACAGATATATAAAGCGCGCCTCTTACCCCCGCGACCCCTGCCGCGACCTCCGAAGCCTCCGCGGGCGCCGTACTGCTGCTGCTGGTAGATTTCCTTGGGCTGGGCGATTTTGATCTCGCACTGAAATCAGAGATTAGAGCAAAGCCGGATTGTGATGGGCTGAATAAAACATTTATGCACCAATAAAAAGCTTGATTAAGCAACTGTGCACACCCACAAATCAATTTAATTTACCCACCATAACTATGCATCTATTGCAAAAATATGAGAGTGTAAAAATAGAAATATACATACAAGGTCTTCCTCTCCATTCGTTACCTTGCTTCCACTAACGTTATGGTATTTCTTCTCAACTATCTTTTTGACAGCAGATTCTTCCTTGAACGTGATGAAAACGAAGCCCCTCCTTTTGTTTGTCTTTGGATCCGTTGGGAGTTCGATATTTTCCATCTGCAAGCATGATTGATAAAGCATTAAAGCTAGTAGACAAAACAAAAGGCGTTTAGTTATTTTTTTTAAAGCTCAAATCAAAACTCACCTCTCCGAAGGCCCCAAAGTATTCACGGATCTTCTCCTCTGCGGTTTCAGGGTTAAGGCCACCAACAAATATCTTCTTGACCGGCTCCTTCTTCATGGCCATGGCTTTCTTGGGATCGATCTGTCGGCCATCTAGTCTGTGTTCCTTTTGCTGTAGGACCTTTTCAAAGAAAGGAGATGTTGCAAACATCTGCCACCTAGTGATTATTTGGACTGGAGAGACGCAAAAGCATCCATACCTTCTCCACACTTTCAGCATCTTTGAACAAGATGAATCCAAACCCTCGTGACCGGCCGGTGTTTGAATCCATCTTTATGGTGCAGTCAGTCACCTCGCCGAATTTTGAGAAGTAATCCTTTAGATCTTTCTTACTGGTGTCCCAGCTGAGTCCTCCAACAAACATTTTACTGCAGAAAGAAAACAAAAATTGATGAGGTTCGGTATTAAAGCACAAACAAAAGGCATCATATAGAACCATAAACAAATGCAACAGTCAGGTAGTAAGTTTTATAGTGACTGACCGATATTGATTTTTTAGAACCAACACCGATAATTTGAGCGTGTATGTGCCCGATAACCGATATGCAGAACTGATACTGTTATACTTCTGTTTTTGACATGATTACAACATCACTGAACAGAACAAACCATTTTATTTATAACAATCACTCCCTCCTTGCATAGAAAAAAAAATCTTATTTAAACGCCAATAAATAGAGGGGTCTGAAAGTGCAAAAAATAAAGTGCATCGTTACTAAACAGTGTTAAATTAGTCCATGTTAATTTTAATCTTCATATTAAAGTTTATAAAAAGCATCAGTAGCAAAACTAATAAGCTAAATGTCTAATCTCTTCAAATGGAGAAGATAAATTAAAGACCGGAGTCATATCAACATTGCAGAAATGTAATACTTCATTTTAAACTACAGTTTTAGTAGATTTGTAAGCTGTTTAATAGGCTAAAGAGTGAAGAATAATTCGCTGGATAATGTTAAATAACCGAATAATATTCTCTGGAATATTGGAACATAAAAACATATTTTATTGCATTTCTCAACTGGTATGTTATATCAGAATTTTCATTTATCATAAATCCGATTTACAAATCCAATATTAGATTATGGTAAAATGCTTAAATATTGGTAAATCGATATATCGGTCGATCTTTTTTTAAATGACCACATTCAGTGGCATTCCAGGTGGAAAAACTACATTACCCATGATTCTGCAGAAAAACATCCAGCAATAAAGTGATGTAATGGACTTTCTCAATACACTCAAACTACTTGTATATTTGTTCATTTTGCAACAATATTGCTTCTATTCACACACACAAAAACATCTTTAAGTTTATTAATATTTCTCAATATTTTAAATTCAATCATTCATTCGCAATGCCTCAAAATGTAATTTACCTCATTAAAGCCTCGCATACAATTTTCAAACCCGTTTGTATTGTGATTAATCTTGTAACTGGTTGCTTCGGTTCAGAAATCCCAGTGGGAAAAGAAAAGCTTCCGGAATTCTTCAGTCTGATTGGACTAGCCAGTGTCCACACAAACTATTAGGGACAGTCTCCAGGCAACCATAAACACTTCGGCCATTACACTATGCGGGTTTCATAAAGGAATAAGCCACTTAAGACGGCGTGCTCTTGATTTTACCGCGGTAAGTGAAACTGAGGCACTCGCTTCACGTATGGCAGCTGCCACCCGCCAGCGTGAGATTCAACTCCAAACAACCCTCATCTCCAACAATGAGCACAAAACCACCCCACCCCCCCTCCATTCACAAAGACACATGGCGCCAAGATAGAAGACTTGAAACAAAAGGTCTAAATTAAGCACGAAAACGTAATTAAGTTCTCAATATCCTTACCCGGCATCTTCCTCGCCCTTGCTGGCGTCGATCTGTCCTCCATCGCCTCCATTCTCGTCGTCCGCCGCGGCCTCCTCCGCGAGCTCCGCTCCGTTCAGATTCTCCTCGTTCCCGTTCTCGGAGGTTTCCATGAACTGATGCTCTGCGTCGGCCATTTTAGTCGCTTCTGATCACCTTTGGGTTAGAAATGATTAAAGTTTAGCTCACAGTGTGAAATAGAGCTAAGAATAATAGAGTAGCAGCATGGTTACGCCATTAGATTCAACGCAAAAAGCTCGATTTCAGTCTTTAGCTTGATAAATAGACAAGTAAACAAATCAAATCAGGCGCGAAAACATGTTACAACCGCATAAAACCGCATATGTCCTTTGAAAACAAACAAACAAAGATTCATTCATGCCGATCACGAAAGCTAAAGCAGCATGCAAAGCTAAACTAGCAACACGATCGCGATAGATTCGTTTGTAAGCATGCTAAACGCATAAAACATGCTAAAATACGCTCTTATGCGTATTCTCATCAAACACAGTTTAGCGCAACACGGAAAACACGCGAAATTAAATTTACCGGCTTACTGTAAAATATTGGCGCTGAAAAAGCCGCTTTCCAAGATGGACTCTCGCGTACTGTACCAACTCGTGGCCACTTTTATAGCACCGGATGAGCTCGTTTGAATAAAGCAAGCTGTGACTGGATGACTGGGAGTGACTAGGCAATGATGGCGTTCTTTGATGGCCAGGGACGGTTGAAGCACCGCCCCGTTATGGTTTCCTCCTGCGCAGTTCTTTTCTGCTGTTCAAAAACGCGCTAGCACGAGATGTTCTAGAGCGCGTGCACATAAAACGGTTAGCGTTGTGCAATCAAACACAATGGATATAAGCGTGTGAAAACTGTATAATATATAGTGTTTTGTTGTTTTTACGCTTGTTAGGCTTCCCGAATTAATGTAAATGATTTCTTGCCCGTCGTCGATGAAGGACTGCACTCACAAAGAGGAATTTTTTATGACTTTGAATCAATTTTCATGAATCGTTCAATCCTGGAAAATCTCTGTTTGCAATTCCCTGATATTCCCACGTTTAAAAGGATTTAAAATATATATTTGTGTACTTCTGCTTTATGGCCACCATTACTATCACTGATTTTTTTTTGTATAATCTCTCTACTTATGTGCATTTTCCAATGACAATAAAGCTAGTTTTGCACCATTTTGAATGGCTTGCAGAGACAAAAGCCACTCATTACTTAACTTTGGACATTTCAATTGGCCTTAAGGGCACATTAACATACAGACACATCCTTTGCACAATATAAATGCATTTCTTTTGTCACAGTTTGACTGAGGGGTACTACATGTAGCATTAAGTATTTATATGAGTACTTTAAATTGATTAGACTTTAAACATATTGCTTAAAAGCTGTATTTCAGCTTTCCAAGTGAAAATAGAGGGTGAAAGAGAACGTCCTGGACCTCAAATTGTAATATTAAAAGGTTTAAGTGTGGCATGGTGTGATACTATAGTGTTAAACAAAAACAAATCATATATCTAACCCACAAAAACAGGAACATTTTATGCAAGAGACAGCAAGTATTTGTCAAAGCTTTGCTCATTCATGCATAAACAGATACTTATTAGTTGCTGAAGGATTCAGAGAATCCAGCCTTTTCTTTCCATCTAATGAACCTCTGTTCTACTTTTCCCCCGGTTTCTCATTTATGACATTAAAATGAAAATTCTGTCATTTATTACTCACCCTCATGTCGTTCCACACCCGTAAGACCTTCGTTCATCTTCAGAACACAAATTAAGATATTTTTGATGAAATCCGATGGCTCAGTGAGGCCTGCATAGCCAGCAATGACACTTCCTCTCTCAAGATCCATTAATGTACTAAAAACATATTTAAATCAGTTCATGTGAGTACAGTGGTTCAATATTAATATTATAAAGCGACGAGAATATTTTTGGTGCGCCAAAAAAACAAAATATGACTTATAAAGTGATGGTCGATTTCAAAACACTGCTTCAGGAAGCATCGGAGCATAATGAATCAGGGTGTCGAATCAGCTGTTCGGAGTGCCAAAGTCACGTGATTTCAGCAGTTTGGCGGTTTGACACGCGACTCGATTCGATACGCGGATTCATAACGCTCCAAAGCTTCCTGAAGCAGTGTTTGGAAATCAGCCATCACTATATAAGTCGTCATTTTGTTTTTTTTGGTGCACCAAAAATATTCTCGTCGCTTTATAATATTAATATTGAACCACTGTACTCACATGAACTAATTTAAATATGTTTTTAGTACATTAATGGATCTTGAGAGAAGAAATGTCATTGCTCCCTATGGAGGCCTCACTGAGCCATCGGATTTCAACAAAAATATCTTAATTTGTGTTCAGAAGATTAACAAAGGTCTTACGGGTGTGGAACGACATGAGGGTGAGTAATTAATAACATTATTTTCATTTTTGGGTGAACTAACCCTTTAAGCTAGTCCCAGACTAAAATGCATGTTTGAGATGTTTAAACTGAAAGCAACTTGTACTGACAGATCTTAAAATATATCAGTGCCATTGTTTAGGTCTCAAGATGCAAACTAGTAATGTCTTTTTCTAGTGAACATTTATAAAAACTACTTAAATATCCTAATTGAACTAAGGCCTAATCCTGACTTGGGCTAAGCCCTGTCTGTGAAACCGGGCCTACACCTCATCAAGTAGATCAATATGGCATTAAATCTATGCCGTTTTTTACTCAAGAGTAATAAACCAAAGAGCGCAGCTAAAGTGCACTGATTTAATACAACAAAAAGCCATTATTTAACACAAAAGAAATCATTTATTGATTTTTATTCCATTTTTCCACGTGTTGCATTCTGTTCTTGGAATCTACATCTTTATCGGGTCCCGACGGTCACCTGCCAAACTCTGATCAGGTTGTCTGTGTATCCAGCAAAGAGAGTCTGAGAAAAAAAATAGTGTAATTAATATAACCTTGTTGTTTGTCCATTGGTTTCTATTAAAGACTATCCATTGCACTCAAACACAATGACACCCAGAGATCCAGCATCCAAACTGATGCGCTGCAAAATAACCTCGTCTCGCACACAATGACTCGTACCTGTCCATCAGCAGACCAGGCCAGAGACGTGCACTGGGGCGGCTCAGCCTTGCTGTTGGTGGTGATGACTTCCTGTCTGAGCTCATCAACAATGATCTTTCCCTCCAGATCCTGTGGAGAGAGAGAGAGAGAGAGAGACGTAACAGTAATGCAAGAGAAGAGTGCAAACGAACACCAAATAATAAAAGTTGGTTCAAAATGTTTATTGCAAGTAAAAATCTATTTCAAAATGAGTGTTTCTGCACAGCTTTTTACTAAATGATTATTAGTGTATGGCATTAATAATTTGAATGAAAATAAAAGCATTTTAATATATAATTGACAACATTTTTAAGTGGTGGCAAATGAATCTTTAAACCAGAGTCACTTTTTGAAAGGACAGTTTGAATCAATTAACTAATTTGAATTGAACTTTAACTTGAATTTTTCAACTTTAATTCCATTTTAAATGTAACATATTGCAACGATTTTCAATGTTGATTTTCAGAGGAGACACAAATGAATCATTAAATCAGAGTCAATTTTTTTAAATGAACGATTTTAACCAATTCACCAAAATAAACTGTATGCCCATTTTAAATGTAACATGTATTGCAATGATTTTCAATGTTGATAAATTGAAATTACCAGTCAAAAACAACATATTTAAGTGGTGACAAATGAATTGTCAATTGAGTCAATTTTTTGAAATGGACAATTTTAAGTGATTCACCAAAATTAATTGAACTTACAAAAGCCATTCACTAATGGCATCTTTGTCCATTTTAAATTGAACATGTATTGCAATGATTTTCAATGCTGATGAATTGAAATCACTAGCCAAAATCAACACTTTTAAGTGCAGACACAAATAAATCTTTAAATCAGAGTCAACATATGAAATGGACAATTTTAACCGATTCACCAAAATAAAATGAATGTTAATCTGAAAATGTATTGCAATGATTTTCAATGTTGATGAATTGAAATCACCAGCCAAAATCACTTTTAAATGGAGACACGAATCGTTAAACCAGAGTACGTTTTTAAATGGACCATTTGATTCACCAAAATAAACTGAACTTGCAACTTTAATGCCATTTTTATCCATTTTAAATGTAACATGCATTTGAAATGACTTTCAAATGTTGATGAATTGAAATCACAAGCCAAAATCAGCACTTAAGTGGAGATACAAATTAACCATTAAATCAGAGTTAATATATGAAATGGATGATTTTAACAGATTCACCAAAATGAAAACTTGCCAACTTTAATGCCATTTTTGTCCAGTTTAAATGTAACATGATGAATTGAAATCACCAGCCAAAATCAACACTTTTAAGTGCAGACAAAAATTAATTCTGAATCAGTTAAAAATTGAACAATTCATTTGTGAATCATTCACCAAAATGAATTGAACTTACCATTTACAAATGCCACCTTTGTCCATTTTAAATGTATTAACATGTATTGCAATGATTTTCAATCCTGATGAATTGACATTACCAGACCAGAAGTTTTTCAAAGAATGATGCCAATATAAAAATGGCAAATGCCGACAGACTGTCCTGTCCAGCAACACAAAGGTCACAAACTGCATGTATTGTTGAAACCGAGCAATGATATAGCAGGTAAAAAGAGTGAAACTACACCATACTGCAAAGAACATGTTTTGATGTGAATACAGTTAGGACAGAAAGCTCATCGTACCCAGATCTTGATGCTCGGCCCTGTGGCGGCACACAGCCAGTATCTGTTGGGACTGAAGCAGAGAGCATTGATCGTGTCACCGCCATCCAGCGTGTAAAGATGCTTGCCTTCGTTTAGATCCCAAAGCATGGCTTGTCCATCCTGAAGACAGAGACACAGGGAACGTCAAACCTCCTGATAATTTATAAAGTCATCCAGCATAATGAGGGCTCAGAACTGCATTAATAATGCATAAAGTAAATATCAATCATTAGCCTTAAAGGTTAAGTTTAAATGGCGTTTTTTTCCCCATTTATCACCATGACTGAAAATGATGAGCAAGGGACCCCAATCCTGAAATTTAAAAGGCAGCTATATAATTTCATATAAAGACCCAATTTATGCTGTAAAAAAAATAAATACATAAATAAAAATATATCAACATTATAAATATGTAAAATATTATTTGGATAATTTTTAGTATGTTATGCAACATTATTAAATTTTTATTAATTTAAATACATTTTATTTTAATCAAATTATTTATTTTAAACTTTTTTCAGGCATTTATTTTTATATGTATAAAGACCCAAATTACACTAAAAAAATCTATTTTATAAGCATGCAAAATATTATCTGCGATGCTACATTATTATGTATTTTTTATTAATTAATTTTAACCCTTTTATTAATGTATTTTTACACCATTTTTCTCTAAACTCCCTTGTGGTCCCCTGGGGGTCACTGGACCCCAGTCTAAAAACCCCTTGTCTGTACGATTTGAAGATTGACAGGTCCTAGGTTCAGATTTGGACCCTAAAACAGGACCATACACGGTGAAACTGACCTTTCCTCCAGACGCACAGAGGGAGCCATCAGGGGACACGGTGACGGTGTTCAGGAATCCGGTGTGTCCGATGTGATTGGTCTTCAGCTTGCAGTTGGCCAGATTCCACACCTGAAAGAAACAAAATACTCTGAGTGAAAAGACTAGACACACTTATGGAGCCCTTAAAGGGACATGGTGATAAGAGGAAAAATTATCTCTCCATGCTTTTGCATTCTTCCCCAGGGAAACGTTTCGTTTGCTTGCAAAACCTTTGGATCCGCTCGCAAAGAATTCAAATATCTGCAAATGAACGCAAAACCTCTGCAAGCGAATGCAAAAGCATAGAAATATATTTTTGTCCCTTTAGGGGCTTCGTGCAAAAATATATTGATTCAAAAGTTTATGCATAAATGTTTGAAATAAATTTTGTTGTAAAAACGTCAGTATTCTCTCTGTTGACGCATGTCCGACAGATGATCTGTTTAATGTTACGTGCTACACAAGGATTTTCCAATCTCACAAACTGTTGAGTGACACATGAAGTACATGAAAGCAACAGGGTCTTAGCCTCTAAAATGCACACTATTTGAAGTCGTTCTTCTATTTGAACCGGCTAAATGAAAACCTTACAGCCATATCTTCTGTAAAGCCGTTTCAAAACAATGTGCATTGTGAAAACCTCTATATAAATGAAACTAACTTGACTTAGTTCTCACCTTGACCATCTTGTCCCAGCCGCAGGAGACGATGATGGGGTTACTGCTGTTCGGGGAGAAACGGACGCAGGAAACCCACTCAGTGTGACTCTCGTCCTGAGGAACAACACAAACATGTCAGTGTGGATCGATCAAGCTAGAAGATCAGACATCAGCTTGTAAAGCCTGACATATGAAATAACAGCCTGAAATTTTTATTTAAAATGGAGCAATTTATTAAAACTTTAGACAAAATCTAAGAAAATGTGTTTTTCTCTAAGCATCATATTTGATCCTTCAGGCTCATATCATCTGATACAGTGAGAATAAGGCCCAAACTGAGTAAAAATATGCAATTTGGTGCAGATGTTATTTATATGGACGAATAGTAAGATGAAATTCTGATGCTTGTAATGTAAATCAATGAGATCCTCATTACAGCGTAACATACATAAAATGCATATAAATATCATTCATCACTCTATATCTGCCAATAATGTCTTAGTAAGATTATATTCAATGCTTAGTTTTATGATCAAAGCTCTGAAGTTTTAAAACAATGCAATGCAATACAATGATGATTGAGAGATGAACAAATAAACCTTCCTCAGAAACCCCATGATCATATTTGAGCCTCACATTTGATTTTTATATTAGATGATGTATGGATAATGAAGTAAACCTAAGCTCCTACAGTGTTCAAACGATTAATCACGATTAATCGCATACAAAATAAAAGTTTGAGTTTGCATAATATATGTGTGAGTACTGTGTGTAATTAATATGCATATAAATACACACGTTAATGTATATATTTAAGAGAAATATGTTATTTATGTACAAAATATTTGTATTTATAAATTATATAAAAATATAAATAAATACATATACTTGTAAATATTTCTCAAATATATACATGAATGTGTTTGTATTTATATGTACATAATTACACACAGTACACTACATACATTTGGCAAACTTAACCTTTTAGTTTGTATGCGATTAATCGTTTGACAGCCCTAAATATAACAGTTCTTACATTTACTTCATAAAAATCAGATGTAACGAGTCTTCGTACGAGTTGATAGTCTAAACTATCAATCAGACGACAGAAGGCATATAGTAGATTGTGTGCAGCAGGTTTTTCAGCAAACTTTTTGTTTAAGTTGATAATCAAAAAGCCTTAGAAATGTGCATATCAAATATGATGCAGCAGAATTTATAGGGTTAAGCCACTTTGATCAAGCCAAAATATCACTGCTAAAACAGCCTCATTTTTCATTTGCATCAAGTTAACTATGATGCCCACACTGACAAACCCAATCTCACCTGAATGGTGTACTTGCAGACGCCCAGGGTGTTCCACAGCTTGATGGTCTTGTCCCGAGAGCCGGACACGATCTGCCGGTTATCAGCGGAGAAGGCCACGCTCAGCACGTCTTTGGTGTGACCCACAAAACGACGGGTCGTGGTTCCACTGAAAAGAACATTTGAAGAGCAGGAGGTCACAAACATGAGGGCTATTCACACTGCACCCTGGGTAAAGGAACATTTCACACTTGTAGTTTAGCATAGCTTTTTACCCGGAGCAGGATTAAAGCCGCTTTTGTAGTGTTAACCCCGCATTGCAATGACAAAGTTGTGAAACGTGAAACGATGTGGTGGTAGAAAGTTACAACCAGGGTTTAGGAAGTTAGGATGTTAAAGGGTTAGTTCACCAAAAGATTTACTCACCCTCAAGTCATCTTAGATGTATATGACTATCTTCTTTCAGAAGAACACAGTCGAGCTATATTTAAAAACATCCTGGCTCTTCCAAACTTTATAATTGGAGTGAATGGGGGCCGAGGGCCTCATCCTAGGTGGATATGACGATCTTCTTTCAGATGAACACAATCAGAGTTATATCCTTAGTCCTCCAAGGTTTATAATGGGAGTGAATGGGGGCCGAGATTTTGAAGCCCAAAAAAGCGCATCCATCCATCATAAAGCACTTGGAAGGCGATGATTTGTTTATATAAAGCATATACATTTACATTTTTTTCAAAAATGACCAATCGTTTCACTAGATAAGACCCTTATTCATCGTCTGGTATCGTTTAAAGCTCTTTGAAGCTGCACTGAAACTGTAATTTTGACCTTCAACCGTCTGGAGTCCATGGAAGTCCACTATAAGGAGAATAATCCTGGAATGTTTTAATCAAAAACCTTCATTTCTTTTCGACTGACGAAAGAAAGACATCTTGGATGACATGGGGGTGAGTAAATTATCAGGAAATTTTTATTTGAAAGTGAACTAATCCTTTAACCCCCTGGAGTCGTATGGATTACTTTTATGATGGATGGATGGATGCGCTTTTTTGGGCTTCAAAATCTCGGCCCCCATTCACTCCCATTATAAACCTCGGAGGACTAAGGATATAACTCTGATTGTGTTCATCTGAATGATGATAGACACCTAGGATGAGTAAATCATAGGATAATTTTAATTTCTAGTGAACTAACCCTTTAAATATGAGTAGTGTGAAACATGAAGCAAGATAACCCAGGGTTTAGAGTAACCCAGGGTTAACTAGTTCAGCCCTATAGAGTATTTTGAGTTAAGACACCCTCGTACTCACGTGGTGAGGTCCCACAGACGCAGAGTGCCGTCCCACGAGCCGGACAGCGCAAACTGACCGTCTGATGAGATGACCACGTCGCTCACGAAGTGGGAGTGTCCGCGCAGGGCTCGCTGAGGAATACCGTAGTTGGTCATCACACGGGTGAGTTTCCACATGATGACGGTCTTATCTAGAGAAACAAGAGCAGGAAACAAACATGAAGATATTAGTGTCATTAGGGTTGCAAAATTCTGGGAATTTTCAAAGCTGGAAACTTTCCATGGGAATTCACAGGAATATATTGGAATTAATGGGAATTTGCAAAATTGCAGGTTAGCCTATAACAGGGTACTTAAATGTAGTTGAAAAAAAACATCTTGCAGCATAATTTTGGTTAAAACAACCAGATTCAATGCAATTTCAGTTGATTTTTTGATTCCTCAGTCACATTCACACAGCACACTGCTTACTGCAGGACTATTGAGGACACACACCCTGCATGAACTGTGCATTCCCCCAGTCCATAACATGCACATTTGATCAAAAATACAGAAGAAACTGTAATATTGTGAAACATAATTACAATTTTAAAAAATTGATTTTCTATTTTGATATACATAAAAATATAATTTATTCCTGTGATCAAAGCTGAATTTTCAACATCATTACTCCAGTCTTCAGTGTCACATGATCCTTCAGAAATCATTCTGATATGATGATTTGATACTCAATTATCAATGTTGGAAACAGTTGTGCTGCTTAATATTTGTTAAACGTGCTACTTTTTCAGGATTCTCTGATGAATAAAAAGTAAAAGTATTTATTTAAATAGAAATCATTTCTAACAATATACACTACCGTTCAAAATTTTGGGGTCAGTAATTTTTCTTCATTCTTTTTTTGAAAGTTATGAATACTTTTATTCAGCAAGGATGTGTGAAATTGATATAAAGTGATATTGTTAGAAAAGATTTCTATTTTGAATAAATTCTGTTCTTTTTAACTTTTTATTAATCAGTGAATCTTGAAAATAGTATCACAGGTTCCCAATATTAAGCAGCACAACTGTTTCCATCAATGATTATAACTGAGTATCAATTCAGCATATTAGAATGATCATGTGACACTGAAATTAATAACACATAACAACTGCTGCAATAAAAATATATTTTTACATATTTACTAAATTAAAATTGAATGCAAAAACTAAACTGTTATTTCAACAAAATGTTTATATTTGTTTTTATATGATACATTGTATATAAATATTATAAATTTATATACATTTCCCAAAATTTCCACTTAATTCCCATAAATTCCTGTCAAGCTTCCAAATTGGAATATTTCAAAAACTCCCCAGGTTAAGTTCCCTAGTCATTACAAACTAGTTAGCAGCTGTTCAAACACTGTTAGACAGTACCATAGTACCATCACAGCACTTGCTGTAACTGAGCAGTAAACAGAGTCTGACTGTCACCTCGGGACGCGGACAGAATCATGTCTGGAAACTGCGGAGTCGTGGCGATCTGGGTCACCCAGCCGTTGTGGCCCTTCAGGGTCCCTCGCACGGTCATCTGCTCGGTCATCTCTGCGCTCGGTACCGGTCGATGGCTGTAGATTGAGCTGGACGGGCTGAAAAGCCGCTTTACTCAAGTTTACAGCACAGGAAAAGGACCGGCCTCACGCCGGAAGTACATATTCATGCCGGAGAGGCGGCGCAATGCGTTGTGGGAGTTGTAGTGCGAATGCAGTGACGTCGTTTTTTTTTTAGTTTTAAAATAAAGTAAAGTGGATAAAATGATTTATTTTACAACATAAATTACTCGCAATCATACCTTAAACATTCATTTTGAAGCCCGTTTTTTTAAAATAATAATAATAATAATAATAATAAAATATAAAAACACATGATAATAAGATACTAACAAGTTCCTATTATGTAAAGACAGAATAAAATATTCTTTCATTGACTGCGGTCAAAATAATCATAAAACAATTAATACATATTCATGCCGGAGAGGCGTCGCAATGCGTTGTGGGAATTGTAGTGCGAATGCAGTGACGTCGTTTTTTTATTTATTTTTTTAAATAAAATAAAATAAAGTGGTTAAAATGATTTATTTTACAACATAAATTACTCTCAATCATACCTTAAACATTCATTTTGAAGCCCGTTTTTTTAAATAATAATAATAATATAATAATAAAACATTATTATACAATATAAATACACATAATAATAATAATAATAATATACTAACAAATTTCTATTATGTAAAGACTGTATAAAATCTTCTTTCGTTGACTGCGGTCAAAATAATCATAAAACAATTCATGCATATTCATGCCGGAGAGGCGGCGCAATGTGTTGTGGGAGTTGTAGTGCGAATGCAGTGACGTTGTTTTTTTAGATTTAAAATAAAGTAAAGTAAAGTGGTTAAAATGGTTTATTTTACAACATAAATTACTCGCAGTCATACCTTAAACATTAATTTCGAAGCCCGTTTTTTAAAAAAAAAAAAATAATAATAATAATATAAAAAAACATTATTATACAATATAAAAACACATAATAATAATAATAATAATAATAATAATAATATACTAACAAGTTTCTGTTATGTAAAGACTATATAAAATCTTGTTGAGTGCGGTGAAAATAATCAGAAAACAATTAATGTACATCCATTTCTACTATTATATGACATACAAAACTGTTTTGGTAATTATTCTTGCGTGTCCACATTGCGTGACCCTTATTTTCGAGTTTTCCGGTTAAGTGAGAAATAGGAGCAGAAAAACATATTCGATGTTTCCGCCCGGTTTCGAACCGGGGACCTTTCGCGTGTGAGGCGAACGTGATAACCACTACACTACGGAAACCTGGATGGACACCCGGTCCCGACTGAGCGTATTTGAGTTTTTGCATTTGTTATGATATGCCTCCATCTAGTGGTGGCTGATAGAAAGTACAATCATTAAATAAGTGTCTGTGCACCACTAGATGTCGCTCAAGATGTGTCTCCAAAAAGACAGTCGCATTAAAAATGTCTTAACGTCAGTGTATTTACACACAAAATGTCAAAGCAAGTGTCATTATTTTTTAAAGAAACATAGCATAAGCACACGTTTAAAGAAAACTATTTCACAAAAAGCAGATTGTTTGGATTGAAATAATCACTCTACATTCAAAAACTGCAGCACACTGTCAGGTTAAATATGCCCCTCTTACAGCTTTTTATGTCCAGTCAGCCCTAATATAATAAGGTATAAATGTTTCTAGGGAGATGCTTTTGTCTTTGCCCATGAAACAAAGCAGTCAGCAGTGGAGAGAGCCAGCACATCTGCGTTCAGATGGAGAGTTTGGGTCTCTTGACCCCCCTGAATCAAAACCACATCCCTTTCATGAGCTGGTCTTGCTCCGACTCCAGCCCTCCGCTCAGGGTGGCTCCTGCCTCTCAGACCGACCGCGTGTCTAATATACTGCAGCCGCAGGCTTTCTCTAACGCTCAAAGAGATGTTCTCCTCCTCTTCCTGGCTTTCTATTTTGATTCATACATACCAGAAAAACTCAGACTGGTTTTTACCTCAAACTCTCTGACTACTAGGCCATCTGGGACCTTGATGAGTTCTTAACAAACGTTGCATGTAAATTTGCATTGTTTGCAAAGATTTCCTCCCATGATGCATGTCAGAGAGCATTTGACACAGGTTTGATAGTTCATTTTTATTTATGGTACCACCAGAGTTATTTTAGTTACTTGAAATAAAATCAAGGCAACATTTTACATTTTTATTTAGTTTAACTTGATGACTAAAATAACTAAAACTTACAGAGCCCCAAACATGACATGCAGGGGAAAAAAATAGTAGGATAAATCGTGCTCCTGATTTACTATTTCGTTACCTCGATTTGCTAAATCGTGCTCCCGATTTACTATTGTATGGATTAATCGTGCTCCCGATTTACTATTTCGTTCCCTGGATTTGCTAAATCGTCCTCCCGATTTACTATTTCGTTCCCTGGATTTGCTTAATCGTGCTCCCGATTTACTATTTCGTTCCCTGGATTTGCTAAATCGTCCTCCCGATTTACTATTTCGTTCCGGACGTGCTCCCGATGGATTTGCTTAATCGTGCTCCGATTACTATTTCGTTCCCTGGATTTGCTAATCGTCTCCCGGGATGCTCTCCGATTTACTATTTGTACCCTGGATTTGCTTAATCGTGCTCCCGATTACTACGTCCCTCGATTTGCTATCGTGCCCCGTTCAATTTAAACGTCCCGATTTACTTCGATTTGCTAAATCGTATTTACTCGTGATTTGCTAAATAGATTCTATTAGTTCTCGATTGCTTAATCGTGCTCCCGATTTGCTAAATCGCTCCCGATTTAATTCGTATTGCTAATCGTCCCTGGATTTGCTAAACGTGTCCCGATTTACTATTGCCCTGATTGCTAATCGTGCTCCCTATTGCTAAATGATTTATAGTTCCCTGGATTTGCTTAATCGTGCTCCCGATTTACTATTTCGTTCCCTGGATTTGTTTAATTGTGCTCCCGATTTACTATTTCGTACCCTGGATTTGCTAAATCGTCCTCCCGTACTGGATGCTAATCGTCTCCCGATTTAGTTCCTGGATTTGCTAATCGTTGCTCCCGATTTACTTTCGTTCCTGGATTTGTTTAATTGTGTCCGATTTACATTTCGTACCCTGGATTGCTAAATCGTCCTCCCGATTATTATCGTACCCTGGATTTGCTTAATCGTCCTCCCGATTTACTATTTAGTTCGGATTTGCTAATCGTGCTCCCGATTTACATTTCGTTCCTGGATTTGTTTAATTGTGCTCCCGATTTACTATTTCGTACCCTGGATTTGCTAAATCGTCCTCCCGATTTATTATTTCGTACTGGATTTGCTTACTACATTTCGTTCCCTGGATTTGTAATCGTGCTCCCGATTTACTATTCGTACCCTGGATTTGCTTAATCGTGCTCCGATAGAGATGTTCGATACCCCTTTTCCATTCCCGATACCGATTCCGATACCTGAGCTCAGGGTATCGGCCGATACCGAGTACTGATCCGATACCAGGGTGCAGGGCTCTGAACCGGTTCAAGGAACGAAAACGAAAACCGGAAACGAACTAAATTTTGACCGGAAGGTAACCGAAACAAACTGAATCAGATTTAATCGTTTGAACAGAAACGCTCATTTGAATGGCCATTAACCGGTTAATAACATTATTTTTTCGTTCTATTTAATATTTGCTTTGGCAGTCAACCAATCGAATTCAAATAGTACAGCTATGCAAATGTGACGCTGACGCATCCAACGTGAGTGAAATGCCCGCGCTGACGCTCTAAAGTGAGATATATAGCCTAATATGCTCTATGCGATTTGCATTGCAGCCGTTCAGTGTCATTCATTTCAATGCAATCAACGTCTAATATTTATAAAGCGAGGCAGCACAAATGAAACTTTTATCGGCACGTGGGGGGCTGATTGACCTGAGATTTTATAAATATATTTTATAGACATATCTAAAAAAGAGAAGCAGCACAAACGAAACTTTTACCAGCACAAATGAAGCACAAACGTTTGAGACTATTTTGGGCAAATTTGGAGCATGTGGGGGGCTGAGGGACCTGAGAATGAATACCCAATTCTTTTAATATTTTAAAAAACCGAAGCAGCACAAACGGAAAATTTCACCGGCACAACCAGCACAAACGGGCACCAAACAAAAGAGACTATTTGGGTGAATTTGGCATGTGGGGGGCTTCGTGACGTCATCGCCTATAATTCAAAGTCTAATATTTTAAAATCGAAAGCAGCACAAATGAAACTTTTAACGGCACAAACGAAGCACAAATGATTGAGACTATTTTGGGCGAATTTGGAGCATGTGGGGGGCTGAGTGACCTGAGAATGACCTATAAAAGTTATTTTAATATTTTAAAAAACCGAAGCAGCACAAACGGAAATTTCACCAGCACAAACCAGCACAAACGGAGCACAAACAAACGAGACTATTTTGGGCGAATTTGGAGCATGTGGGGGGGCTGAGTGACGTCATCGCCTATAATTCAAAATCTAATATTTTAAAATCGAAAGCAGCACAAACGAAACTTTTACCGGCACAAACCAGCACAAACGAAGCACAAACGTTTGAGACTATTTTCGGTGAATTTGGAACATGTGGGGGGCTGGGTGACCTCAGAATGACCTATAAATATTCTTTTAATACCTAAAAAACCGAAGCAGCACAAACGAACATTTTTACGGCACAAACCAGCACAAACGGAGCACAAACGATTGAGACTATTTTGCAGACGTTTTGCGTTGGGTGGGGGGCCAACTTCACGCAGGGAATATTTAGGCCTATAGGCTACGCGAAATATTTCACCATATAATTAGGTCTACATATTAACGAAACGAAAGTGGTTCATTGTGGCGCACTCCAGCGATCTAGGAAAGGAAACAGACATTCTGCTTGTTTTCGTAATTTAAATGTCTTTTGTAAATGTATGAATTATGTCTGGCTTTTAAATTACGACCATAAACCATAAATTACGGAGTACAGTTTATGAAAAAACGTTCCAGTGGTCGCGACGGCGCCTCATGCGCGCGCACACAAATTCTTGCATTGCTTACTTGATATCGCAGCTCAGCTGTTAAATATTAAAATAAAATACAATCAACCAAACATATAAAACTTTACACTGCTCAATTCAATTCTGTAATACAATCTGCCGTCCTGTGACCACCGCCTGACTGTGCTGTTATGTGAAGAATGATGTCGATAATGCGAGTGAAGTATAAAGCTTACATAATAAATAGTCTAATAGTTTAGTATTCGTCTCGAAAATGGAAACAGTGCCGAATGAGAAAGTTAGGTTTCAGATTCACTTTAAATTAATTCGTTTAGCATCTTATTTAGTTTTATTTCTAATAAATAACCCTGTTTTTCACTTCTTCGCTGCTCTAAACAGAGGTTGCTTATGGCAACACAGCACAACTTCCTGTGTTTGCATTCTGAGAAGAATTGATTTCTAGATATTATTTAAGAAAATGGTATCGGATCGGTACACGAGTTTAATTATTCGCCGATACCGATGCATTTTTTCTGGTATCGGTGGTATTTCCGATACTAGTATCGGAATCGGAACAACCCTACTCCTGATTTACTATTTCGTTCCCTCGATTTGCTAAATCGTGCTCCCGATTTACTATTTCGTTCCCTCGATTTGCTAAATCGTGCTCCCGATTTACTATTTCATTAGTTTTCATTTTTGTATTACAGAGCCCAGGAAAAGGAAAAAATAGTAGGCTAAATCGTGCGCATGATTTACTAATTTTTTTCCTACATGTCATGTGCTGTCTGGGCTCTGTAATACAAAAATGAAAACTAATTCAAATTGTTTTGATATTGAAATAACACTTGTCTATACTATAGCAACAAAATGTATATATTTAAACATAACATTAAAGTGAAATGGAGGTTGCGCTAGTCTTTTCTTCCCTATTTGTGATGAATATCTGAGTGGAACGACTTCTCAAACAAGAACAAATATAGGACGGGGCTTGATTATGTCCATGGGGTATTGATTGGATGGTTGTAGTTTGCTATTGGTCAATCTCATGTGATTGACAGGCTCTGCCATTACGCCATAACACATCATCAGAGAAGAGATATCGCTGTAAGAGGGAGGGGAAGTTATTTTAATGAAACATTATGAGGACATATAAAAAAAAAAATGATGTGCATGGATAAATCATTTATAATAAACACTTCAATATTCCACACAAGTACAAGAATTGTCAATTTTCATTTTATGGTGATCTCATCTCAGTGATACTAAACAATGGTACACACACTATAAAATGCACATGGATGTTGACACAGTGTGGTGTATTTTAACTCTCAAAAGTAATGCCATTACAGTCACATTCAAAACTCAAATGTGAAACCTGTTCTAGAGTTCAGGTGAGGTTGACGCTGGAGCCGCTGTAGTCTCCACCCATTCATCAGACCGGACCAGTGTTTGTACCGCAGCGGAAAACTGCTCTGTTTCTCTGGCAGCTGATGAAGGCTGGAGTCTCGGGACATCTGCATGACATGTTTTATGACTCTTTTGAAGATATTTGCTAACTGAAACACAGTTTCATGAGCTCATGTACACAAAGGTTCCAAAGGGTTTTTTTCTTCTTCAGTGAGTTCAAAGGAAGAACCATTTTTGGAAGAACCAAGAAATGGGTTTCCATGGCCGAGCAGCTGCATCCAAGCCTCACATCACCAAGTGCAATGCAAAGCGTCAGATGCAGTGGTGTAAAGCACACCGTCACTGGACTGTAGAGCAGTGGAGACGTGTTCTCTGGAGTGACCAATCACGCTTCTGGGTTTGGTGGTTGCCAGGAGAACGGTACTTGTCTGACTGCATTGTGCCAAGTGTAAAGTTTGGTGGAGGGGGATTATGGTGTGGGGTTGTTTTTCAGGGGTTGGGCTTGACCCTTAGTTCCAGTGAAAGGAACTCTTAATGCTTCAGCATACCAAGACATTTTGGACAATTTCATGCATCTTTGTGGGAACAGTTTGGGGATGACCCCTTCCTGTTCCAACATGACTGCACCAGTGCACAAAGCAAGGTCCATAAAGACGGTTTGGTGTGGAGGAACTTGACTGTCCCGCACAGAGTCCTGATCTCAACCCCACAGAAAACCTTTGGGATGAATTAGAGCGGAGACTGTGAGCCAGGCCTTCTCGTCCAACATCACTGCCTGACCTCACAAATGTGCTTCTAGAAGAATGGTCAAAAATTCCCATAAACACACTCCTAAACCTTGTGGAAAGCCTTCCCAGAAGAGTTGAAGCTGTTATAGCTGCAAAGGGTGGGTCAACTCCATATTAAACCCTACGGATTAAGAATGGGATGTCATTAAAGTTCATGTGCACGTAAAGGCAGGCGTCCCAAAACTTTGGGGAGTATAGTGTGTAGATAGATAGATAGATAGATAGATAGATAGATAGATAGAAAACAGTGTTCACTGTCTTCTCTCGCAGTAGAGCGGCTGTGAACTATAGTGAGACTTCAGACCAATCAGTCAACTTCTCTAAATAAAAAAATAAAAAAAGATTTCCTGAGTTCACCGCTCGCATCCTCTGAGGAAACAAAAGAAACAATGCAGCGCTCCGTGGGCTTCGCCTATTGTGACATCATCAGTTGGGGACATTGTCGTCATGGGGACGACGGCCACACAGGAAATTCCCTCACAATGGCCTTTGTAATCGTATCAACTTACACCAAATACACTCAGACCTTGAGTCACAAGCTTTTTTAAGTTCGATCCCAAGTCTTATTTCTTTCTTTTAGGCAGGGAAGAGAAGATCCCTGTGGGGTTAGTTATTAGTTTGGTTCTGTGCCGGGCCCAACAGCACATTTCCTGCTCCAACTCAGGATAGAAAATATTCAACACCCTCTATTGTTTCACGACATAATGATAACAAATCAGCCACAAGGTCCCTTACTGAAGAACACAGCCGTTCAGACAGGAGCGTGTCGCTCTGAAGGATCATCAGTGTCACAGACTAAGAATATACAGTATACAACGATCACAACCATTAAAATCTTCTCAGGAAATTATGAGTGCTAAGATTTCTTAGAACGGAAGATCACAGCTCTTTGGCACAGCTCTTTTGTGGTTGTCTGATTTTAAGCTGCCAAGAAAACTGTCGAAAGCATTTCACTACAATCAAAAGAAAAAAATGATAATGTGCTTCAATGTCTATTTTTAGGACCATGAAGGTATTTTTGCAATATGATATTTTGCATTATTTTAGTTTCATGAGAATTAAGTACATTACCTCCCAAATTCTCATCACTGTAAAAAAGTAATATATAATGTAAAAAATTTTTTAAGTATTTAAAAATCATGCTAGATTTTATGCTGCCTTTAATTTTTGCTTATATAAATGAAAAAAAAAAATAATTGGAGTAATTTTTGAATGATCATATATATATATATATATATATAAACAAAAAAAAAGACTAAAAAAAAGAATTGAAATTGAAACATTGAAACATTTCCATTGAAACAGTAATATACCATAAAAACAATGCATTCTGTGTAATATTTGTCTTTTTAAGAAAAGAGGCCTATAAAACATGCTACTTTCTCAAAAACGACAAATAATATTACCCAGAATGCATTGTAATATACTGTAAAAACAATGCATTCTGGGTAATTTGTCTTTTAAGAAAAGAGGCCTATAAAACATGCTAATTTCTCAAAAAAGACAAATAATATACCCAGAATGCATTGTAATATACTGTAAAAACAATGCATTCTGGGTAATATTTGTCTTTTTAAGAAAAGAGGCCTATAAAACATGCTACTTTCTCAAAAACGACAAATAATATTACCCAGAATGCATTGTAATATACTGTAAAAACAATGCATTCTGTGTAATATTGTCACCTTTTGGTTACTTTCTTGAAAATGACATATTATTACAAAGAATGCATTGTTTTACGATATATTACTGTTTCAATGGAAATGGGTATTTTACTATGTAAATCTGTTATTTTTTAGAGCGGATATATAATATACTATAATATACTATATATCTAATAAATATAATATAATATATATAATATAATAATATAATAAAAATATATGCCTAAAGAGATGCATTATATATATATATATATATTATATATATATGGGGAAATATAGATGTACATGTGTATATATATATATATATATATATACATATATATATATATATATATATATATATATATATATACGTAAATAAATACATAAAAAGTCTGGACACAAATACATTAATGCAAATTTTAATTGCATTAATTGTATTTTCCTTTTGAAAATAGTAATGACAAATGACCCGGACATGTTTTAATATAATTCACCCTGCTTCAACAATGATGTTTAACAAGTTCACATTCTTTAACTTGCCATTGTAGTTTAACATTAGATGTTGACGTCCTCTTAAGGGTTATAAAGTGCATTAATGAGGCTCTATATGTGAAAGCACTGAAGGAGGGTAACTGAAGACGCTGGGTGAGGTCACAGGATCTCATCTACTGCTCTTCCATTATATTCAGAGCCTTTTACTTCAGTCCCATTCAGACTGTGTGTCTGTTTGTGTGACGCCAGACGGCAGCTCTACTCAGCTAACATATGTGCAGTGAAGATGATGAGACATACATGATCCGTACATACAGTCAGAGATGATGGAAGGCAGATGTTTTATTTATGCCTCTGTGAGTTATGCCTCTTTATATATTTGCTGATATTTTATAGCATATGACTCTGGTCCTGATTTATGTATGAGCTCTGTTGGCATTTATATAAATAAAATATTGATGACCTTCATCTGCTAACCAACCATCTTGTGTTGTTTGATTGTTTTTAATGATGCATTTCTAGATTCACAGATGTATTACAATAAATCAAAACACACTCCTCTATTATGGATAGATAGTTGAAGTCATTTGAAATCCATTTATGCACTTTCTGAGAAATGAAGATTGTGCTTGAAGTAATATGATTAAGGAAGGTATAAAGTAAATGTAAAGTAGAGATGCCGCCTATACGTTTAAAATGATGCCTTTATGTCTATAATGTTTCGTCTGTGTAAGATGTTGTTTCAAGGCTGTAATTTGTTTTATGTTTTAAAAACATGGTTAAAATTAAGTTTTATAATAATATATTATTTTTAAAATAATATAAATAAACTAATTATAAATAAATTACAATAATAAAGAATTTTGAAACAAAATAAATAAATAAATAAATATACTCGGTTTAAAATCAATAAAATATTTATAATAAAAATAAAAATACTCATAATAAAAATAGTTAAATAGTATAAATTAATATAAATAAAAATATAAATCTGGCTAAATTCAATAAAAAAAATATTTATAAGAAAAATAATATAAATGAATTAATTATAAATAAATTACAACAATAAATCATTTTGAAACAAAATAATAAATAAAATAAACCCAGTTTAAAATCAATAAAATATTTATAATAAAAATAAAAATATTGATAGTAAAATATGTACATACAAATATTTAAATACAATAAATTATATAATAATATATAAATATAGCTAAAATCAAAAAATTTGATAAAAATATTTTAAACACTATAAATATATATTTAAACCTGGTTTATGTCTATATGTCTTTTAAAATAATACAAATTAATTAATTAATAAATTACAATAATAATTATATAATATATATTAAATAAATAAATAATAACAAAAAAGTATTCGAATATTTTAAAATATGGTTTATAAATTAATAAACCTGGCTAAAATCAATTACATAATTCATAAAATTAGTAACAAAAATACTTTTAAATAAATAAATAAACTCACTAGGCAATAGCAGGAAATAAATTGAGGAAAAAAAGGCTGATCTTAACAAGAACACTAGGATTAACCTCTGAGCTGGTCACATCGAATCACATCACGTCTTGAACAGAGAGAGAGAGAGAGAGAGAACACATTTGAATATGTAAGCTGCTTCTTTCAGCATCTCTACAAGGTCATGTCAGCCCTGACTCGCTTAGTTTGGCTCCAACTCAAGGACATGGACATTACAATTATAGTGCATCCAGGCAGAAAGAGAGAGAGAGAGAGAGAGAGAGAGGTTAATGTGCCCATTAACCAGAGACACCCATCTGTTATCCAGTGTTACTGTTGGATTTCAACCAGGGACTGTTCTAAATCACCACGGTCCAAAGTGAAAAGGCCAAATTCTTTCTTTCTTTTTAGACCACCAGACACCGGCATGCACAAACAGGAAGTTGAGACATAAGTGCATGATCAATATTCATTTACATGATATTAAACTCATGCATATAGGTGCGCTACATGTTTACTGTCACTGCACACTATAACCAAACTCTCTTCAACCAAACTATAATAATGACCAACAGAACAACATTTCTACAGATTCTGAAGGAAATATGAGACTCAAAAGTCTCTGCTTTCTTGATATGTTTGAGGTTCCTCCTTTAGTAAAGTGTCATCACACTTCTTCTCAATAGCACACAATTTGAGGAACTGATATAAGTGTAATCACTTTAGTTTATGTTTGCATGTGTGGTCTGAGGTCAAAAGATCTTTGTGCAACACAATTCAATTCGCCTTTAAAAGAAATAATCCAGCGTCACATTAATAACTCAGACTTTCTGTAGCTGTGGTCACCACACAGGAAAGTGACTGACTTATTTTTAAAAGTGAGAGAACAGAAACAAATGAGAGTTAAGTGCAGTTTACTGCTCAGATGCTGCACTTTCATTGCTTAGTTTCATTTAGGTATAGACTTATTTTCAGATGTTTCTTCTGACACTCCGTAAAATGAGAAATAAAAATTAAACAAATTAATCACACTGTAAAAAAAAACAAAAAAAAAACAATAGAAAATATTATTTCAGTCTTTCTACTTCAAAATTTCATTTTTAATTGCCAATTCTTTGGAATTATTTGTGAAATTTACTAGCAATTTCTGCGTGAAAACTGTTTCAAAGCAAATCCTACACCAATTTTTTATAAGTTTATATTTTTCACAGTTTGAGTCATTATATAAGTCTGTTTGATCTACATATTCTGTCTAGAAGAGATTGAAATCTCATTGTCAACTTTCAAAATTTTCCACTTTCTTGCAGCACTCCAATAAAAAAAATATTTAGAACTAAATTTAAGATTCACAAATTTGAGTTGCATTTAATATTTCCATGCATTTGGATTACACAGTTATAGCATAAACAAACTAATAAACGTAATGTGATGCATATCTGTCGGTTATACACAAATGAAAAAGGTCAGATTGCTGTAATAGTCCTAATAAACTGAATGTGTTTTAAATACACAACAACCAGGTTTATATATATATATTTATCATCAATAAATCTACAACCCGAATTCCGGAAAAGTTTTAATTTGATTTAAGTTTAAATTTGAATAAAATGAAAACTAAAAGACTTTCAAATCACATGAGCCAATATTTTATTTACAATAGAGCATAGATAACATAACAAATGTTTAAACTGAGAAATTTTACACTTTTTTCCACTAAATGAGCTCATTTCAAATTTGATGCCTGCTACAGGTCTCAAAAAAGTTGGCACGGGCAACAAATGGCTGAAAAAGCAAAACATTTTGAAAAGATTCAGCTGGGAGAACATCTAGCAACTAATTAAGTTAATTGATATCAGGTCTGTAACATGATTAGCTATAATAGGGATGTCTTAGAGAGGCAGAGATGGGCAGAGCTGTGAAAGAGTGCATAAAATGATTGTGGAATACTTTAAAAACAATGTTCCTCAACGTCAAATGTCATCATCTACAGTGCATAACATCATCAAAAGATTCAGAGAAACTGGAGAAATCTCTGTGCGTAAGGGACAAGGCCGAAGACCTTTATTGAATGCCCGTGGTCTTCAGCCTTCAGACGTGACAATGACATTACTAAATGAGCCAAGAAATACTTCCAGAAACCACTGTCAGTAAACACAATCCGCCATGCCATCTGCAGATGCCAACTAAAGCTCCATCATGCAGAAAGGAAGCCATATGTGAACATGATCCAGAAGCGCCGTCGTGTCCTGTGGGCCAAGGCTCATTTAAAATGGACTGTTTCAAAGTGGAAAAGTGTTCTATGGTCAGACGAGTCCAAATTTGACATTCTTGTTGGAAATCATGGATGATGTGTGATCCTGGCTAAAGAGGAGGGAGACCTTCCAGTGTGTTATCAGCGTTCAGTTCAACAGCCAGCATCTCTGATGGCATGGGGGTGCATGTATGGGCAGCTTGCATGTTTTGTAAGGCACTATGAATGCTGAAAGGTATATAAAGGTTTTAGAGCAACATATGCTCCCCTCCAGATGCCGTCTCTTTCAGGGAAGGCCTTGTGTATTTCAGCATGACAATGCAAAACCACATATTGCAGCTATTACAACAGCATGGCTTCGTCGTAGAAGAGTCCGGGTGCTGAATTGGCCTGCAGTCCAGATCTTTCACCTATAGAGAAAAATACATCAAAGATGACCATGAACTCTTCAGCAGCTGGAAACCAATATCAGGGAAGAATGGGACCAAATTCCAACACCAAAACTCCAGAAACTCGTAACCTCGACGCCCAGACGTCTTCACACTGTTTTGAAAAGAAGAGGAGATGCTACACCATGGTAAACATGCCCCCGTCCCAACTATTTTGAGACCTGTAGCAGGCATCAAATTTGAAATGAGCTCATTTTGTGCATAAAATTGTAAAATTTAAACATTTGTTATGTTATCTATGCTCTATTGTGAATAAAATATTGGCTCATGAGATTTAAAAGTCTTTTAGTTTTCATTTTATTCAAATTTTAAAAACATCCCAACTTTTCCGGAATTCGGGTTGTAATTTCTTTCAATCTCATACATTTGAACTTATTGATTATTGCTCGTTACAGATATATTTTATACCATGTTCATGCATATGATAACCATTTTTTTAACTGAATAAATTTAATTATTTTACACTGATTCAAAGAAATTTGAATAAATGCATTTTGAAAACATGATTTAAATAAAATCAAATAGATGCAAACGGTTGATAATAATAAACTAAGCCATGCAGACTCTTACTGTCTGCCAGATCAATAATATCAATAGCGGACGTCTATCAGACTGACAGAAAGCATCAGGATCTAATCAATTAAAAGCAGAACCACAAACGAAAAAGCCTGTTCCACTCTGGAATAAACCGATCTTCTGTTCTGAGTCAATGAGACATTTAAACCAGGAAACGTCTGAATAACAAACACTCGGTATGAAACAATCTTCAGCCGGCTTGTCAGGAGCCAGTGCCCTGATTTGTGGCAACAAAGAATGAACAAATAAATAACCAGTGAATGGAAAAATGCCCCAGAGTGATGTCAGAGGGTCTGAGGAGCAGAGCATGCTGGGATTTTACCAACACAGGGCTGATGTGGGACAGATCCAGATCAGTTCGGTGACTGATGCAAATTGTGGGAATGCAGAAATGTTAACATAACATTGCTTAAAACGTTCTCAGAACATCATTTAACAGCCCTTATATGTCAAAACTGTCACTTTTCAGCATCCAATCAGTCCTGAAGAATAAAGTCAAGTCCCGCCCTACAGCATTTTCTCACTGAATATCGTGTTTTACTCAGAAATACGTCAAATAACAGAAAGTACAATGCATTGCGAACAGCATCTTTTAAGATCTGTCCCAAACATTTACATAATAATTAATTAATAATTAATTATTATTAATAAATCATTTTAATTTTTGGTTGAATTAACCCTTTAATGTATCAGTAACTGCTAAAATGGTCTTTAAAGGGATAGTTCACCCAAAAATGAAAATTGTGCCATCATTTACTCACCCTCAAGTTGTTCCAAACCTATGAATTTCTTTCTTCTGTTGAACTATAAAAAGAATGTCGGTAACCAAACAGTTTCTGGCCACCATTGACATCCACAGTATTTTTATTTTCCATACTTTGGAAGTCAGTGGGGTCCATCAACTGTTTAACGGTTTTATTTTTAGTAACTAAAATCAACAAAGATTAATATGTACTGTAAATGTATGGCTCGTTGTTATTTAATGCATTAACTAATGTTAACTAATAGGACCTTAAAGTGTTACCGCTGTCTTTATAAAATGTGTTAGTTGTGTGTGCGGCTCAACAGATGTGACCTCAGAATAAACTTAGGAGAGTTTCTAGAGTTCACCTTTGTGTTTTTTCCCCTCAGTTTGTGGTTTATCATCACTACAGACCGACCTGACCACGTGTCATAACATTAGAGTTTATATTCAAAACACCTTCAGAGGAAAGAGATTTACCAACAAGCATATTCCCCTTTTGATATTTGGGGGAGTTACTTATATATATATATTATATACATATATTAGTTAAAAAAGTTTAACATCTAAAAAACAAGAACCGGCATCCGGCATGTTAAAAGGCAAATAAATATCTTCAGTCATGTCCCAAATGATGCACTATATACTCAAGCGTGTAGTGTATGAATTTGAAATGGTGAATTTTGAAAGGTTGCCCTTTAACATCAGTTTTGCCCTTTAACATCAGAGTTTGATGTTTGATTGAAATCATGAGATCTCACCCTCCCTTCAGAGCATCTCCAAAGCCACACCTCCTCCAAAACACATGAACGCGCACAGCCAGAGCAGAGTCTGAAAAGCGTCAGAAGTTAAATTACCTCATGTCTGAAGGCACATAACATTACAATAATTAATGTACACACCTTGCAGAGCTCTAGTTGTACCACCTGGCTACTGCAGATTAACAACACGGTGTGTACACAGCATAAGCTCGTTGTTTTGGTTCAGGAGGAATTTTAAAGTTGGCTACTGTTTGTTTGTGGCACTCTGCGACTGTCTGTCTACAACTCTGCATAGCCTTATGAAACACACTGATGATGTGTGATGTCTTGACTGACAGGTAGGACATTGTATCGATCCCGAATGTAATGATTGGACAAATATTTTCTGGTCCTGAGACTTCCACAAAAGATATATGTACATTTTTTAATATTTAGACCACTTCTATTATTGTTTGTTCTCAGGATGTGATGAGAGTTTCAACCAGTATAACAAAAAGTGTTTATTAAAGGTGCCCTAGAACTTTTTTTAAAAAGATGTAATATAAGTCTAAGGTGTCCCCTGAATGTGTCTGTGAAGTTTCAGCTCAAAATACCCCATAGATTTTTTTTAATTCATTTTTTTAACTGCCTATTTTGGGGCATCATTATAAATGAGCCGATTCAGGGCTACTGGCCCTTTAATTCTCCTGCTCCACGCCCACGGAGCTCGCGTTTGCCTTGAACAGTGCATAAACAAAGTTTACACAGCTAATATAACCCTCAAATGGATCTTTACAAAGTGTTCGTCATGCATGCGTCGGATTATGTGAGTATTTTATACTGTTAGATTGTTTACATTGATTCTGAATGAATTTGAGGCTCCGTGGCTAACGGCTAATGCTACACTGTTGGAGAGATTTATAAAGAATGAAGTTGTGTTTATGCATTATACAGACTGCAAGTGTTTAATGAAAATAGCGTTTTTTTGGAGTGCCAAAAAAACTAAATAACGACTTATTTAGTGATGGCCGATTTCAAACACTGCTTCATGAAGCATCGGAGCACAAATGAATCAGTGTGTTGAATCATGATTCGGATCGCGTGTCAAACTGCCAACGGCTGAAATCACGTGACTTTGGCGCTCCGAACAGCAGATTCGACACACTGATTCATTTGTGCTCCGATGCTTCCTGAAGCAGTGTTTTGAAATCGGCCATCACTAAATAAGTAGTTATTTTGTTTTTTTGGTGCACCAAAAATATTCTCGTCGCTTTATAATATTAATATTGAACCACTGTACTCACATGAACTGATTTAAATATGCTTTTAGTACATTAATGGATCTTGAGAGAGGAAATGTCCATTGCTCTCTATGAAGGCCTCACAGAGCTATCGGATTTCAGCTAAAATATCTTAATTTGTGTTCTGAAGATTAACGAAGGTCTTACGGGTGTGGAACGGCATGAGGGTGAGTAATAAATGACAGAATTTTCATTTTTGGGTGAACTAACCCTTTAAGTGCATCATCTGGGTATTTAAAGTGCACTCTATCTTTTTGGAATTTTCATTGTGAACACACTGCTTACACTATTTATACTACAAAATGGCACAGATTTGTGCATAAGTACACAAATTGACTGTTCGCAAAGACCTTACTTACTGTTGCTATGTCTGACAAGCCATGCCGCTCTCACGCCACACATCATGCAGTGAATAATACATTGCGGAGCAAAGAGGACACTGACAACGCTTCAACAGAAAAGACAGAGCAGATTACTTTTGATATGAAACAAAGTCTCAAATGTCACATTTTGTCATTTTTAAAGAAATTTAAACAAAAAATATCATTTTGCGGCTCCTCAATTTGTCGTAACAGATCGTTGTGTCGCCTCAGTTCAAGTGGCTTGTATCAACTAAACATGAATGAACATCAGAAGGTATGTTGTTTCAACCGCGGAAAGACGTAAGTACACACCATTTTTCAAGTTCAAGTCCACCGACGGTGGATTCGGCATTATGCATGGTTAGAACGCCTGTCAATCAAACTTCCAGCAAAGGGTCAATTGGGACGCACCTTTAGAGCCTTACTGACCTTGACATGCAGGCCTCTCTGTGATGTCATTTCCTGTTTTATGGCTTTTACCATCCTAAAATATGATTTGACAATATTTTCAAATATTAATTATTGTTTAAAAACAAAACTATTGAATTAAAAAAAAAGTAATTATAATCTACAAATCTTGACAAATAGATATGCAAAATGAGAAATGTTGGAGCGGGTGAGAGTAAATGAAAGGCTTTGGCTCACTGTAATTGCTCATGAGTTTCTCTCGTGAGTAAATGAGGGGTTTCCATCTGAACTCCTCCAGATCTTGCTTTCTGAGGTCTGCAGTGAAATCATCCGAAATGTTTGGCACCAAGAAAGATTGCTGCATCAGAAAAATTTCTGCAGGATAGAAGGACCTTCAATAATGCTTCTCCTAAAATTACTTATAGGAGAAATAAAAACAGACACAAATGAGCCAAGAGTTATGAAAAATAGAGATATAAAATCATTTTTTATTGCAGACATTAATCCGAGAACAGTTTGAGACATTCACTCTAAGAAAAATCTCTAAAAACAGGACACAATGTACTGTTAATATGCCGAAATATTGATTTTAAATTACGCATTGCATTGTGTTGTGTTTTAAAGGAAATGTCCATAGACTTTATGGAAGAAAATTACCAGTACCTTTTCTGTTATTCAATGGATTTCTTTCTTACAGTGTTGTTGAGATCAGTTCGGAAACTCTTCTGAGAAGCAGGAGACATTGAGACAAAAGTGTCAATGTAATTTCACAACTATAAACAACACAACAATTCCTGCTAACAAATGAGGAAGTCAAACACCATGATTATGAGTGATGCACAATGAACTATGTCAGCCATGAATGACATGATAATTGAGAAGTCTATATTTACATTCAAAGATGCAAATTCTCAATAAATTGTCTGAGCTGTTCTGTGACTCATTTGTGATGTTATCTCTAAAGTAGTCAATACTTCTTTATAATGGTGTGTATTAATGGTCTGTGGGTGTGTTACTTTAAGACCCATGTTTGGGGTTTCCCCGAGCCTTGCATTCGTGGGCAGAATGATGGAGGCCAATATATGCTGTGCTATTCTGTTCTGCTTCGTGCTTAAATACAGTCGTTAATGGTAATCTGTGTCATGTGGATCATTTATAAAGCACTATAGGTTACAAGATCTCCGTTAAGCCTCTGAGCAATAACACTTTAGGAGCTCTTGACTCTTATGGTTTTACTGGCTGCAGTAAATTCAGATGAGTAATCTATGATGATCATTTTTGTATAGATGCACCTGCTGTCCAGGTGGGAAATGTGCAAACAGAGCTGATACTGCTCACCAAATGTGCTCATGGTATAAACACCAGTGTGTGTGTGTGTGTGTGTGTGTGTGTGTCAGGGACCAAATGTCCCCACAGGCATAGTAATACCAGAAATCTTTGACCTTGTGGACATTTCTTTTGGTTCTCATGAGGAAAACAGCTTATAAATAATAAACAAAGGGATGTTTTTTGAAAATGTAAAAATGCAGAAAGTTTTCTGTCATGGTTAGGTTAAGGGGAAAAAATATACAGTTTAGTGTGTGTGGTGTGTGTGTGTGTGTGTAATGAGAGTTTGTTTCTCTGGCCATTAGCCCAGTCTGATTCTCCCCCACTCTCAGATCAGTGTACTTTCCTATAAATGGTTAAGAGTAGGCCTATGATTAACATTTGGGGAAACAGTGTGACAGCATGAACACAAACCCTGAATCTCACGAAAACCCATCAAGAACATGTCCAGCTCACATTATAAAATAAAACAAGACATTCTCATTATTGTAATGCAATATATTATTTATATTGCATGGCAGAATATATTATTTGAAAGGGACCTATAATGCCCCTTTCACAAGATGTAATATAAGTCTCTGGTGTCTCCAGAATGTGTCTGTAAAGTTTCAGCTCAAAATCCCCCACAGATCATTTATTATAGCTTGACAAATTTGCCCCTATTTGGATGTGAGCAAAAACACGCTGTTTTTGTGTGTGTCCCTTTAAATGCAAATGAGCTGCTGCTCCCGCCCCCTTTCCAGAAGAGGGCGGAGCTTTAACAGCTCAACAACAACAAAACTGGAGAATCTCACGCAGACAAAATGAGGATTGTCAGTAACGGTGTTCAGCCTTACATTGTTCAAACCGGAGTCGACACTGATGGAGAGACTCAGGAAGAAGTTACAACTTTTAGAATGAAACTGGACGTTTCTGAATGGTTAGTGGATAAATTTATGTAGTTGCTGTGGAGTTGATTCAACTCATCCACTAGCATGTGCCGTCATGATAATCTTTTGTGCAAATCCAGTGTTGAATTGTTCCTTGTTTGTGAAGCAGTCCGGCGTAAAATGACGGCATGACAACAACACTCTACTACAACAACTCTTCCTCTTCTCTAAAGCAGCCCAACATGGCCCCGCCCCCTTTGTTGTGTGTTCTCGGGGCGGGGTTTATGTAAATTTTAGGGTTAGTGATGTCACCAACCTGGGAAGAAGCTTGTTGTAGTCCCTACCAGCAGTTTGTTGTAGTCCTTAAAAAGTGATTTCTGTAAAAGAAAATATCTCCTTTGCATTGAACTTTGAGCGTCGTAACTTTGCAGATGTTGTTTATGATCAAACAGCAACATTACACACTAACTAAAGTTAAAAAAGTCAAATCATAATCAAGGACCCCTTTAAAACCCCATTTTCATGACATTCTCCCATTAAACTGAATGCTGTATTTTAATGTGATGAAATTAGACACAATACAGACACTCATCTGATCCAAGATCAGTGAAAAACAGAAGAGCACCAAACTTTCACTCATATACTCTGGAGTGTATAAATGCTAAACCCACACTTTCAGAACAGCACACTCACACACACGTCAGCAGCCATCAGGCCTTCACCGCAGCACTGAACCGAACGTCTTCATTTGAAAGTCAGCTCACTGTATGTTTATTGCTCTGGTCTGCTGGCTGGTCATGGCAACTCTTTTCTGGGATGTTTCCCTCTCCACTGTTCCATTACTCACCTCTCAAATCTGCCGGCTAAGCGCAGTGAGCTCCAGTTTAAATCTGATGTGGGCTGCCAGTCTGCTTCTGTGATAAGATGGAAAATCTAGTTATGCACTGTATATTTTCTGTTACTTTTAAACGTTTTCATCAGGTCTAACATACCTCAGCTTTTCTGTTGTCTTCTGGTAGTCAAATTTGATTGGCTGAGCAGTGATCCAATAAAAAAAGCTGGTTGCTATGGCTTCTCTTGAAACTATTTTCAATGGTGGAGAAAAAAAATTACTTTTTTTATTATTATAAATTACTAAATATTAACACATTCTACATCTGATTTCAAAGTGATGATTTCTTTTACTGGCAGTTTAAATATTTAAACTTATTTCTTGACTTATTTAAAGGGATAGTTCACCCAAAAATGAAAATTTGATGTTTATCTGCTTACCCCCAGCGCATCCAAGTTGTAGGTGACTTTGTTTCTTCAGTAGAACACAAATGATGATTTTTAACTCCAACCGTTGCCGTCTGTCAGTCAAATAATGCGAGTGGATGGGAACTCTATTTAATAAGAGTTGAAAAAACTTGCATAGACAAATCCAAATTAAACCCTGCGGCTCGTGACGACTCATTGATGTCCTAAGACACGAAACGATCGGTTTGTGCGAGAAACCGAACAGTATTTATATTATTTTTGACCTCTAATACACCACTATGTCCAACTGCGTTCAGCACTCGCTTAGTGAGGTCTGATCGCGCTCTGACAACGACAGTAATGTCTCGCGCTTATACTTCAATGAGTGCTAGACATCACTTCCGCTGTCAGAGCATAAACACTGTTTATATCTGACCGAACAAGCCCCACATTTGATTTGATTGGCCATTCCAAACATTTTGACACTGATGAGCGCTGTTAGACCGATTTCCTAATTATTTGAATATATAAGCAAATTTAGCAAAAATTTATTAGGCTATTTTTAATTTGTTATTTACTTGATGTTTATTCCCTTCTTCAGCTGATAAAGTTTTTTTAAGAGGATTTTTTTTAAGAGGACGCTAAACATGCAATAACGCCAATGGTTTCTTGTTTCCTAGTTAATATAGTTGGCTATATCAGACATGCTTTCATCCTCCAGATGGAGTTGTGGAGGGTGGGGAGGTGTGTCATGGGCTGGACTGTCCGTCACAGGCATACCGCAGGAAAAGAGCAGCAGACATGCGGCTGTGATAAAGGACTTTCTTCCATTACGCGCAGTCAGTGCACTCAGCGCGCGCACAGGTCTGAACTTCTGCACAACAGACGAGGCGATTAAAGATGGAAATATAGCAGCTGCTCCCCTTAAACAAAACAAGACACGGATGGGTCTCAGTGAAGAAACTTCGTTTCTGCGGTTCGTGATATATGATGGTGAGTAATTAAAAACTACTGCCAAACTAAACTACTTGTCAGGTGCATCCCTGAAAGACTTATTTAAACAACGTTTCCATGCGATAATAACTTTTTGTGAATGCTATTTTGTTATGCTGGACATTAGCTTATAAAACTCTCATATTATTATCATTCAGTCTGCAATTTATCACGCACACCACAACCAGAAGTTCAGTGCAAACGACCAAAAAGATTTTCTGTATCGAATAATCATGGATCATATTCTGATATTAAATGTTATGTGCATGCAATACGTGTTATATTAGTCTAACTGTACACAAAGTAGCCTGGTGGAAAATTCAGCTTATGATGGTTGTGATATGGAGCATGATGTCTGGTCAGTAGGTGGTTGACCACCCACCATATAACCTGCTGCACCAGCTAATGACCAGTTTAAATCAGCTACTTTATGTTCCAAGAAGAAACAATAAGTTTAAGATGGACTTTCTACAAGGGAAGTACCACTGTTTTATTTGAAATATGATACCGTTCAAAAGTTTGGGGTCAGTAAGAAGAAATTAATACTTTTATTCAGCAGGAACACATTCAATTGATCAATAGTGACAGTAAAGACATTTAAAACAAGATTTCATTTTCAATTTTTGAAGCCACATATTGATAATAAAAATGTTTTTTTTCTGAGTAGCAAATCTATTAGAATGATTTCTGAAGGATCATGTGACACTGAAGACTGGAGTAATGATGCTAAAAATTCAGCTTTGATCACAGGAATAAATTACATTTTAAAATATATTCAATCAGCTATTTTAAATTGTTATAATATTTCACAATTTTTCTTTTTTACTGTATTTTTGAACAAATAAATGGCAGCTTTGATCAACAGAAGAGACTTCTTTCAAAACCACAAAAGAAAAAAAAGAATACAGACTCCAAACTTGAACGGTACTGAATTGAAGTAATGCAGTGGTACATTTATATAATCATTTAGCATATATACAGTATATCTAAGTAGTACCACCATACTTTTTGTACATCTACAATGATAATTCATGCTTGATAGTCTTAATTCTTTATTGTTGTCATGGACATTAAGAATCATGGAAACATTCCATCTCAGATATTTTAGCTGTGTTAAAGTCAACATGCTTTTCATTAAACATATGTGAGTGAAACAAAATGAAGAGCAGATCTATCAGGAACTGATATGTTATGGTTGAAAAATAGTTTGATAAAATGGAATAATTGACATTAAAGGGTTAGTTCATCAAAAAATGAAAATTGTCATCATTTACTCAACCTCATGTCGTTCCAAACCCGTAAGACTTTCTTTCATCTTCGGAACACAAATGAAGATCTTTTTGATGAAATCTGAGAGATTTCTGTCCCTCCATAGACAGCAACGCAACTGATACTTTGATGCTTCAAAAAGTTCATAAAGAGATCGTAAAACTAATCCATATGAATTGATCGGTTTAGTCCAAATTTTCTGAGGAGACTTGATCACTTTATATGATGAACTGATTGAATTTAGGCTTTTATCACATATAAACATTGATCAGCGAACACATCAGGTAAACCGAAGCTTAAATATGAGAACCAATGAGGTTTGTGTTACACATCACGGCTGCGTTCAGCCCCGATAAAACGTTGCAAAACGTTTTTTAAACGGAAACGGTGGTGCGTTGAACACCCTGTTCTGATGACGCAAGAGATGCAACTATGGTAGCTGAGAAGGCCATTCTTTGTGTTATAGCCTGATTAAATCGGTATAAATACGTGTTTAATGCTACAAAATACGCTCGGTGTTACAGTCACTGCCCTTGCCATCCAGAATAAAAGAGAACATCCCAATCAAGTGAAGGGATTTGTGGAAACTTCTACAACACTTGCCTCACATTTCAGCATGAAACAAACATTTCAGGTGAAGGATAATCCACTTCTTCCCTCCGAGACGGTTGTTGTGCTATGATATTGTAATATTTACCATTCTATACTCCTCTGATTATATAAAAGTTTATTAAAGTGTCACTTCACAATACAATAGCAAAATATATAAGTATAGTATTTTTATGTTACATTAATACCCATTGTCTCTTTAATACCGCGTGGTTTATATATGTCTGATATGCGCCGATTGGGCTGACATTTCTGACACACCCACCAAACAAGAGAAAATGTATCTCAAATGTATCTCGCACACCATTTCCAGGAAACATGTTTATTAGTTTTACAATCTCTTCATGAACTTTTTGGTAGTCAAAGTGGTAGTTGCATAGCTGTCAATGGACGGACAGAAATTGCTAAGAATTCATTTAAAGGTGCCCTAGAATCAAAAATTGAATTTATATTGGCATAGTTAAATAACAAGAGTTCAGTACATGGAAATGACATACATGAGTTTCAAACCCCATTGCTTCCTCCTTCTTATATAAATCTCATTTGTTTAAAAGACTTCCGGAAAACACACGGATCTCAACATAACACCGACTGTTACGTAACAGTCGGGATCATTAATATGTATGACCCCAATATTTGCATATATGCCAGCCCATGTTCAAGGCATTAGACAAGGAAAGGCAGTATTAACGTCTGGATCTGTGCACAGACAAGGTAAGCAAGCAAGAACAACAGCGAAAAATGGCAGATGGAGCAATAATAACTGACATGATCCATGATTACATGATATTTTTAGTGATATTTGTAAATTGTCTTTCTAAATGTTTCATTAGCATGTTGCTAATGTACTGTTAAATGTGGTTAAAGTTACCATTGTTTCTTACTGTATTCACGGAGACAAGAGCCGTCGCTATTTTCATTTTTAAACATATACAGTCTGTATAATTCATAAACACATCTTCATTCTTTATAAATCTCTCCAACAGTGTAGCATTAGCCGTTAGCCACAGAGCATAGCCTCAAACTCATACAGAATCAAACATAAACATCAAAATAAATACTTTACTCACATAATTCGAAGCATGCATACAGTATGCATGACGAACATCTTGTAAAGATCCATTTGAGGGTTATATTAGCTGTGTGAACTTTGTAAATGCACTGTAATATAGTCGAGAGCTCGTGTGGCAGGGAGCAGGTGAATTAAAGGGGCGGCGCTGCCAAAATCAGTGTATAGTTAATGATGCCCCAAAATAGGCAGTTAAAAAAATTAATTAAAAAAAATCTATGGGGTATTTTGAGCTGAAACTTCACAGACACATTCAGGGGACACCTTAGACTTATATTACATCTTGTGAAAAAGCATTCTTGGGCACCTTTAAAATATCTTCATTTGTGTTTCGAAGATGAACAAAAGTCTTACAGGTTTATGACTGTGAGTGATGACATTTTCATTCTTAGGTGAACTAACCATTTAAGACCAGAGTAATAGTAAGTTCAAGCTGAATTTAATCTGGTTCACTCCACAGGGAGATGTGTGCCACCGACATGACAGTACATGGTGGTGATTGACCAGTCACCCTGAAGAAAGCAGCTCACCAACACCCAGCCGTGACCCGTCCTACCTGTACGATCCGCTCCCATCCGGACTGACCACAGAGCGCCTTCATTTTCAGTATCATCCCCATCTGCTGCAATGATTAATCAACACATTTTCCTGCATTACAATTACACAGGGAAACTAGACAATCGCAATGACACCAAAGGGGCCCCGTTGGACCCCCAAACTGTGGTGTTTTTGGTCATTTGTAGCCTCATCGTCTTTGAGAACTTAATAGTGCTGGTGGCGATCTGGAAAAACCACAAATTTCATAACCGGATGTACTTTTTTATTGCCAACCTGGCTTTGTGTGACTTATTGGCTGGTACGGCCTACATAGTAAACTTGTTGATGTCAGGACAGTGGACGTTACACTTGTCTCCAGCCGAGTGGTTTGTTCGTGAAGGAAGTATGTTTGTAACCCTAGGTGCTTCTATCTTCAGCCTGCTGGCGATTGCAATCGAGCGGCATCTCACTATGATAAAAATGAGGCCTTATGACGCAAACAAAAACTACCGGGTGTTTCTGCTAATAGGAACGTGTTGGTTGATCGCCATCACGCTGGGAGCTCTGCCCATTTTGGGCTGGAATTGTCTGGAGAATCTTCCACAGTGCTCAACCATCTTACCTCTCTACAGCAAGAACTACGTGGCGTTCTGCATCACCATCTTCATATCTCTGCTGCTGGCCATCTCCGTCCTCTACGCTCGCATTTACATCCTCGTCAAGAGCAGCAGCCGCAAAGTCACCAAGCACAGCAACTGCGAGCGCTCCATGGCCCTCCTGCGGACCGTCAGCATTGTGGTGGGCGTCTTCATCGCCTGCTGGACGCCCATCTTCGTGCTTTTCTTCGTCGACGTGGCCTGCGGGCCGAAAAGCTGCCCGGTTCTGCTCAAAGCCGATTGGTTCATCGGCCTGGCCGTTCTGAACTCCGCCATGAATCCAGTCATCTACACTCTGGCCAGCAGGGAAATGCGAAGGGCGTTTTGCAAACTCGTATGCGGCTGTTTGGTGCGGGATGGCGTCATGGGATGCAAGCAGAATACGGACCCTAGCAGGAGCAAATCTAGCTCGAATTGCCCACGGGCGGCTGAACAAGAAAACCCAGGCGGCATCAATTCATAGTTTTTGGTCATGTGACTGGCGCAGAGACCTGGAGGGCAAAAACTGCAGCACAGGCCTGTCAAATTTCCATGTTTTACATATTTAATTCACAAAGATATGTGAACAAACTGCAAGTTGTGGGCACTTGCGATCCATATCCAGACATAGTATAGGTACTTAACTTGAAAAGCGCTTAACGTGCCATAATGCACTAAAACAGTGATATTAGAGATCAAATGAATTTTACTCCTTACACTGCATTCACATGGGACGTGGCCGTTAACTCTTCTCATTTGCTTTGAATGGGTGGCGTCATGCATTGCCGAACTGAATTGTGGGTTCCATTGCATTGTGTCTTGTGGCAGAAGTTGAAAAATTTTCAACTTTTCAAGTGCTAACGCAGGTGTCAGCCAATCAGATTGCCTTATGCAAATATCCTAGCGCAGACGCTAGTCAATTGCGTTCATGCAACACTGGAAAGTAATGTGATTGGCTGTTGTCACTATGACGGTCGCGTCAGTGTGCAGTCCTGAAAGTTCTGAAAAGTGAAGCCAAAATATTTCCATCGCCCCCAGGTGGCTGGATGCAGTATAGGTCATAAACCCCACCCTGTCCATGTAATCTAATGGGACATGAGGCAGACTAAACAATCAGATTAATACACTTCAAATAATTGTTTTCCAAAGATGGTTTCTGTCATTTCAGAGCGTTTATCACGCTGATGTAAATTCAATTTTTAAATAAGTTTGGGTTTAGTTAGTTATTTCATTCTATAAAAATGGGGGTGTGACATCATGATTGACAGCTGAGATTGACAAAATCTGAGCCAAGTAGTCACTGAGGATCTTCGGGAGGAGATTGGAGCTTTAACTTTAATTTCTTCATTTCCATAACCATTTACGGTTTCATACGGACACAATGAGGTGTTCTGCAGTAAACTGTACTAACTGATTCTGCAGCAGTGTGGGCGAGGCCTTGATACCACGGCTCCACTTCACGCTCACGCTCTGAGATGTCAGCCCCATATTGGGACATTGGCGGCTTCACTTTTCCACATGGAAGAGAGTGAAGGTGCGTCGTCCATATTTTAGACACGCCTTCCGTGTGAATGATGTGTTATTGACAGTTTGTAACTTGAATGTGCGAGGCTTCCGGAGTCTTCCAGCTATTTTAAGCTTTATTGCTTGTTAAGCTGCTTGATATTGCAAACTGGTATTATCATAATAAATGGCATGAAATGGAAGTTGTGATATTTTCTCCCTATTGTGATGTATATCCAAGTTAAACGGCTTCTGGAACAAGAACAAATGTAGGGCGGGGTTTGATTTTGTCTGTGGGGAATTGATTGGATGGTTGTGGTTTGCTATTGGTGGATCTCATGTGAGTGACAGGTTGCCCCGCCCTCATGCCAGTAACACATCATCAGAGAAGAGATGTCATTGCAAGAGGGAGGGGAAGTTTTTTTAACTCATGCACCTCGTAATCTTGAATTAAAATGATTAATGATGCGCATGGATACATCATTTATAATAAACGTAATATTCCATAAAAAAACAAAGATTCATGGTGACTTTAAGCCACAATATGCATTTTCTTTATAATAAGATTTATAAGTTGGCATGTTGTATTCATATTCTGGGTTCATCTGTTCGCCTGTATGCATCATCAGTAAAGTGTGTACTGAATTTGGTCTTTTAATATCACTGTCTTAATATTTAGAACAAACCTGATAAAATAATGGGTGCTATTTTGCCCTCCAGGTGAGCGTTCCTAAAGCGTGACAGCACATGAAAACTGAATCCACAACACACAAAAATCAACCTACCATTCCTAACAAAAGCTAAAGCACTCAAGTGTGTTTACTAAAATGCACACTACAGCATTAGTGCATGATATAGAACTTTAGTATGCACTTTTTAAGTGCACTTTAAAGCACTGTTGCATACTAAAGTGCATCAGCACATGTTAAGTGCATATTGACCCAATACATATGGAAGCCATATAACAAAACAGATGCTTTCATTTTAGATCCCAACCTCATGATTCTAACCGATACAGCTCTCAGATAATCTGTACAGATGGGACATACCAAACTAATCTGACAATATATAAATATTGACTATTTATATTGTGCTGTGTTTAATGATCTGTATACCCAAAGGTGTTGATATTGTATACTAGCATGTTTTACACTTAAGTCTGTATGATATATATGTATATAGGTTGTTGATTTTTGTTGAAATAACTTAATTGTAACATATCTAAACTTTTACCAAAGGACTAAAAAGAGCATTCATACAAGATCTGCCTGTATGGAGCAAATGTAGGCTGCTGTAAATGTATTTTAAGATTAAAAGTGTAATGTCTTAAAACAAATACAGCTGTTTATGGTACAGCATGTGGTTCCAAGTTTGTGGGTCGGTGCAAGTTTCATAATAATGCATTTGTGCCATCTGCTGGACACATACAAGAAGCACAAGCTAAACTCTGATGCTCATGATCATTGAATATTATATATATATATATATATATATATATATATATATATATATATATATATATATATATATGGCCATTCTACAGAATTGGTTCAAAGTCAGAGTTGGAAATGTCTTTTTGTATGTATGCAAATTGTAATATCAAAGGTACACATTCTAGTAATTGTACAGTTAATTCTCATTTTTATTTCAGAAAGTTTGAAATATTTTTCCTCTCCGCAAATTTGTCACTACCGAAACACAATAAATCATTTAATAAGTAGGGTTACATTGACCTATTAAGATTTTGTTTACATCTACCCTGTAAATATATTTTTGCTATTTAAAAAAAAAAAAAAAGTTTTTTTTACAGTATATCATAACAATACAATTTTAACAATATTTCAAGTATAATTTATGAGATTTGTTGTATTTTGAATCCAATCTTTCTTTGTAAAAGTCATAAAGTTTATCATACTAAAATTTCGAATAACACTCAAAAACGATGTCACTACTGAAACTTCACCACGTTTGTTATTACTGTTTCGGTAGTGACAGTTTTACACACATAAAAACTAATTTAATGGAATAAACCCCAAAAAGTTTGCTTAATGCAGAAAAAAAAGGTGTTTGGTAGTGACGTTCCTTAAAGTTACACAAAGATTTTCAGACTTTTGAACATTTCCTGATCAAAAATGTAAGTGTGGTTAAAATCAGTCTCAGCCAATGGACTAAAACATACAGTTTTGGTAGTGACATGAAATGCACCAATTCTATAGAATGGCCCATACATTTTATATTATATATAATATATATATATATATATATATATATATACACACATATATATACAGTGGGTACGGAAAGTATTCAGACCCCCTTAAATTTTTCACTCTTTGTTATATTGCAGCCATTTGCTAAAATCATTTAAGTTCATTTTTTTCATTAATGTACACACAGCACCCCATATTGACAGAAAAACACAGAATTGTTGACATTTTTGAAGATTTATTAAGAAAGAAAAACTGAAATATCACATGGTCCTAAGTATTCAGACCCTTTGCTCAGTATTTAGTAGAAGCACCCTTTTGATCTAATACAGCCATGAGTCTTTTGGGAAAGATGTAACAAGTTTTTTCACACCTGGATTTGGGGATCCTCTGCCATTCCTCCTTGCAGATCCTCTCCAGTTCTGTCAGGTTGGATGGTAAACGTTGGTGGACAGCCATTTTTAGGTCTCTCCAGATGCTCAATTGGTTTAAGTCAGGGCTCTGGCTGGGCCATTCAAGAACAGTCACGGAGTTGTTGTGAAGCCACTCCTTCGTTATTTTAGCTGTGTGCTTAGGGTCATTGTCTTGTTGGTAGGTAAACCTTCGGCCCAGTGTGAGGTCCTGAGCACTCTGGAGAAGGTTTTCATCCAGGATATCCCTGTACTTGGCCGCATTCATCTTTCCCTCGATTGCAACCAGTCTTCCTGTCCCTGCAGCTGAAAAACACCCCCACAGCATGATGCTGCCACCACCATGCTTCACTGTTGGGACTGTATTGGACAGGTGATGAGCAGTGCCTGGTTTTCTCCACACACCGCTTAGAATTAAGGCCAAAAAGTTCTATCTTGGTCTCATCAGACCAGAGAATCTTATTTCTCACCATCTTGGCAAACTCCATGCGGGCTTTCATGTGTCTTGTACTGAGGAGAGGCTTCCGTCGGTCCACTCTGCCATAAAGCCCCGACTGGTGGAGGGCTGCAGTGATGGTTGACTTTCTACAACTTTCTCCCATCTCCCGACTGCATCTCTGGAGCTCAGCCTCAGTGATCTTTGGGTTCTTCTTTACCTCTCTCACCAAGGCTCTTCTCCCCCGATAGCTCAGTTTGGCTGGACGGCCAGCTCTAGGAAGGGTTCTGGTCGTCCCAAACGTCTTCCATTTAAGGATTATGGAGGCCACTGTGCTCTTAGGAACCTTAAGTGCAGCAGAAATGTTTTTGTAACCTTGGCCAGATCTGTGCCTTGCCACAATTCTGTCTCTGAGCTCTTCAGGCAGTTCCTTTGACCTCATGATTCTCATTTGCTCTGACATGCACTGTGAGCTGTAAGGTCTTATATAGACAGGTGTGTGGCTTTCCTAATCAAGTCCAATCAGTATAATCAAACACAGCTGGACTCAAATGAAGGTGTAGAACCATCTCAAGGATGATCAGAAGAAATGGACAGCACCTGAGTTAAATATATGAGTGTCACAGCAAAGGGTCTGAATACTTAGGACCATGTGATATTTCAGTTTTTCTTTTTTAATACATCTGCAAAAATATCAACAATTCTGTGTTTTTCTGTCAATATGGGGTGCTGTGTGTACATTAATGGGGGAAAAAAATGAACTTAAATGATTTTAGCAAATGGCTGCAATATAACAAAGAGTGAAAATTGGGGAGAAAAAAGCAAAGCTCTTAAAAATAGGATTAATTTTTTTTTTGTTTGTTGTAAAACATAATTTCTTGTTTATTTCTCTTGAATTTGAAATTTGATTCTTTACAGGTTCTGTAAGATCCGCCCGAATAACCAAAGTAACCAAAGAGTAATACACATTGATTGTTTTATTGCCACCAATCATAAAGAATAGGAATAAGTCATACAAGCAAAGATTAGACCTGTAAACACAGTTTGGGCTTTTGAATTCTGTCACCTGTTTCATGGCCTGTGATCTTCTGAATGCTCACAGCTGAAGGGCATGAGACCAAAGACTACAAGCATGATGGTACAAATAAAAGGCACGTTTTCCTTAACACAACTCTGGATGGCAAAGCAACACTTTTTTGCAAATCAATTTTAAATTTCTGTATTATTTTTTTGGGAATGAATAACTTCTAGTTAAGATAGTGTTTTGTTGCAGCATTACAAAAACAGTAAAAGCACCACTGTTTAGTTGGAGTCAGTTTAATATGTGTAATGTAACATTAGTCATTTAGATAAACATATGAAACAGACTCTGCAAAGTCCAGTGAAAACCTGCTGGGATTTGGCAGTTTTTAAATTGGGAAAGTTGCCACCACTGGAAAAATCCTTCAGTAAATTCACAGATTAGAAATTTGTGAATGCATGTTGTGTTCAGAATCACTTTAGAGTTTGAAATGAAAATTTCTCACTGAGATAGTCTACAATCCACCACCAGTGTCCACCGGCATTTTAAAATTGGTGTCAAGAAGCAGCTGAACTAGTTTTTCTTTTCAAAACCTGTTGATTTATCATGAACTGCACTTTAGTTTAGACTAGAATAATACAACTTTGACTCGCAAAATGGTGATATAATATTTATCAACAAAAAAATATGCACATGGAAAAAGTACTATTTTCTCATTTTAATATTTAAAAATGAATTAAATTAAATGTAAATAATTTTAAAATAAATATAAAATAATTTAAAACTAAATATGAGATTATTTTATCATTTTAATATTTAAAAATGAATTAAATTAAATGTAAATAATTTAAAATAAATATAATTTAAAACTAAATATGAGATTATTTTCTCATTTTAATATTTGAAAAAGAATTAAATGTAAATTATAAATAATTTATATATATATATATATAAATTCCTGTGCCTCCAAATCAATATTTCCAGAGTTTAATGTGACAAATGCCAATACATAAATATCATGTGTTGTGTTTGTGTGAGAGTGACAATATTCAAAATTATGTAAAAATGTGAACAATACCAACAATCATAATCAAAATGGCCTATTTTGAGAAAGAAAAAGAAAAAGTTGAGCATATATGAAGCTGAACAGGTCTTCACTCGTATAAGAGGATCATTCTAGGCTACAAAACCTTTGATAGCAGTTTGATATAATTTGATAGCAATGCAAATCACAATTGAACTGAATTTAAGGGTGAATCTCACATATTTTTATTCTGCCAAAAAAGAAGAAAAGAATCAATTATATTCAGCATAAAAAACTAAGCATTTTTGACATTATTGTCATGACAATTAAGCTTAATTTTCTTTATGACAAAAATATAATTTTGTATTTTTTCTGTTGATTTTGATGTTGTCAATCTCTTGACATTTTTATGAGATGCACCCTTATGTATGATAATATTATCTTGGTGCATATTTCTAATAAGTAATTGTATCAGATGCAAATGTGGATTTCAAGACAAAACTAAATGCAACAGGAGCACGTTTTACGGTGTAATAAATGTGAAGCGTGTGGCAAAAAACGGTGAAAAACCCAGTAATATTCCAGTTCATCCAGTATTAGACTGTGCAAAACCACACCAGACCGTCTCTCACACAGGAAAGCGTTGATTGTGCTATTCATTTAGAACCGTTTAATTGAAAAGAATCATCAGAAGAATAATTATAATACCAATTTGTCTGTTTGTGAAGCCCACAGTCAAACCATAGAAGTCATAACTGATAGAAACATCCAAGGTATAAAGTAAGCCCCGAACCGAGCGACTACACACCTCTGACACGTTTAAAGAAGGAGCTAAACTCAATGAATACTGGGAAAGCATAAATATTTTACATTGTGAGCATACACAAAAGCACCTCCGCCGGGGCTCTGGATGCTACCAACAATGACCACAAGTACAATTAAGTCAAGTCATGCGAGTGCCACAGGTTTCAACGTCATACAAAAATGTAGGTACTTTAAAGCCGTGTGTGTGTGTGTGTGTGTGTGTGTGCGTTTTGGTCGTGGTGTGTGTACGTGCAGCATGTCGGAGTGTGGTTTCTGTTAAAGCAAACACATTCACGTCATCTTCCCTCTGAAAAGCATAATCAACAGTGATTCGATAGAAGCTACCAAATGATCTCGCACACTAGCTGCAGTAAAGGACAAACTCCTAAAATAGGTCAATAGAAACAGCTTTTGTTTTTTTTGTTTTTTCCTGTTTTTCGTTTTCTCAAATATTAGTTTTCCTTCTATCTCTTACCAATGAACATTAAAATCCGGTTGTGCTTGATAGACAAAACTAAAACTTTTTTTTATTCTAAAATACTTTTTCTTTATCTGGTTTTCCTCTCATCCCCTCTTGGAGATCTTCCGTTTTCAACGGCTGTCCGAAATCCATCAGCGTCGTCTTCAAAAATATATAGATTCTCAGCCAGCGCAATAAAATAACTGTGTCAGTTCTATTAAATCAGGTTCGATTCCTCTTTTCGCATGGTCCAAACTAAAATCGTCCATCGTTTATCTAAAAACGCTGTCCTCCGTCGTCACAGTCAAGCAGTTCGACAGCAGTCACATGTTCACCGACGGAAAGTCATCTGAGCGTGTTTGTTTTTCGAGACCCCTCCCACACGTTTTCGGGTGTCGTCACTGTTTTCTTTCGACCGGCTGCTTCAAACACAGTTCGCTTCCCGCCGAGACAATTGGCAGGTTGTTGTCACGGTGATGGCCAATCAGGTGGCTTATGCTCTCGAATATGTGATCTTTCGTCCGAACCTTGAGGAGACATAAATTTGATTTGAAAGTTTAAGCACACATGACTGAAAGACGCTTGCATGTTCACTACTGTTTAAACGTAAAGAAATTAACACTTTTATTCAGTAAAGAGGCAATAAATTGATCAAAAGTGACATTAAAGACATTTATAATCTTACAAAAGATTTCTCTTTAAAAAATGCTGCTGAAAATTATGAACTGTTTTCAACATTGATAATAATCAGAAATGTTTCTTGAGCAGCAAATCATCATATTAGAATGATTTCTGAAGGATCATGTGACACTGAAGACTGAAAATTCAGCTTTGATCACAGGAATAAATTACATTTTAATAAGTATTCATATTGAAATCAGCTATTTTAATTTGTAATAATATTTCACAATTTTTACTGTGTTTTTGATCAAATAAATGCAGAGGACGTGTATCAATTCATCCTGAGGAAATATGGGATTTCTGTCATTAAAACATGGAGCTAAAATGTTTAAGGATTTGGAAAAGTTTTGGGAACATTGATCATGTGACTTGTCTAACTTCTCAAATTCATGTTCAACTTTTCACTCTTTCATGTTGTACATTCAACTACAATCATAGGCACCGATAGGCTCGGGGGCTGGAGCACCCACGGAAATGGTCGAGCACCTACGGAAAAATACGAGATATTCTCCATTGATTTTAACCAATAGTAAATCAATTGCAGCTTTCAGACACGATCTTCACCCTTTTTATAGTTTATTTAAGGCCGTTTCTATGGCGATATTTTAATGGCAAACGTCGAGAGCGCATCCAAGTGATGCGCGCGAGCACAAATGGCTCTGCTCTCGATCAGATACATGCGCGCGCTCCAACTCAAACATGACTCGCGACAACACTCGTGAAAAGAATGTGCTTTTGGGTCGAAATTGTCATATTGCTGCACGGATATAATGCAAATAAAACATCAAGTTGACGTTGATTTGAGTTAAATAAGAAGCGAACTAGCGCTGAAACGCATTCTTTTTGAAATCATGCGTTGTGGCTCGTTTAAGTTAGTCTTCTGACATACGCGTCAATCTATCGCTTGATGTGGGGCACTGGGCACCCACCGGCAGAAACATAAATCAGCGCCTATGACTACAATGTTTGATTAAACTACAAAAGAACCCAAAAAGAAACATTTTCTCTGGTACTCTGGAGACGTTTGAACCACTGTATTTGCTTTTGTATGGGATTAGATATTTCTAACATGTAGCATTGATACTACATTTTCACATGTAGTATCAATGCTTGTTATTTTTATGAAATACTATAACAATTTTCCAACCCAATCTCATGGATAAAACGACACTCTATCAACATCTTTTACAGGCTTAAACTACGTGAATGGGTGAAAACTAGGTGCTAGTCATTCATTTAAAGGATTAGTTCACTTCAGAATTCAAGTTTCTTGATAATTTACTCACCCCATGTCATCCAAGATGTTCATGTCTTTCTTTCTTCAGTCGAAAAGAAATTAAGGTTTTGAGGAAAACATTCCAGGATTTTTCTCCATATAGTGAACTTCAGCAGGAGTTGAGGGATGAATGTCCAAATTACAGTTTCAGTGCAGCTTCAAAGAGCTCTATACTTTTTAACCACAAATGCTCATCTTGCACTGCTCTGCGATGCGCCACGCATTATGTAATCACGTTGGAAAGGTCACGAGTGATGTAGGAAGAAGTACCAATCCAGTGTTTACAAAGCGATCATGCAAAGACTAAGTCAAATGCCCTTTACGAAAAAAGGTAAAACAACAATATTGGACGATTTTGAAGTTGGAGGAGAAAATTAGATTTTTTTCACCCTACCTCGGTACTTCCTCTTACGTCACGCATGACCTTTCCAATGTGATTATGTAATGCGTGATGCGTTGCACGAGCAATTGTGGTTAAAAAGTATATAATTTTTATTTTTTTTTATAATATGACAGATGGTTTCTCTAGATAAGACTCTTATTCCTCGTCTGGGATCATGTAGAGCTCTTTGAAGCTGCACTGAAACTGACATTTGGACCTTCAACCCGTTGAACCCCAGTGAAGTCCACTATATGAGAAAAATCCTGGAGTGTTTTCTTCAAAAACCTTAATTTCTTTTCGACTGAAGAAAGAAAGACATAAACATCTTGGATGACATGGGGTGAGGAAAATTACCAGGAAACTTTAATTCTGAAGTGAACAAATCCTTTAAGCCATTAGTCGACTAGTCGCACGTTCATTGATAATAATTTAAATACTTAAATATATAACGGTGTGGGGTTTGCAACAGCAAATGGTTTGGGTTTCAGGGCTGAAAAAGAATATTATATGTAACATTGTTCTACATTACAGAGAAATACTAAACCTTAATAATGAGCCTTTAAAATATAAATTAAGCGCCACAGCACTGCACCGCCAAAAATAATGATTATGAATGTGTCGGAAAAACAGCAAGGAGACTGACTGAACATTTTAATGAACTACAGTGGATGCGTCTATAGAGAGAAATGCATGTTAAGTTAAACATGTCATGCAGTAAACGCTGTACTAATTTAGCTTCCACACTTCGCATGAACACTTGGATATGTGCCTAATAATAGCACACATTTATCTAGGTTAATGTTAGCGAGCAGCCATATAAAGTGGCTAATGTTAGGCTTAAGGTCGATGAATGATAGGCAAATGTTTGGATTTGCTGCCCGACATAATTACCACATGGATCAGCCGTTTTCATGATCTGCGTGATTTTGCCACTTTTCTGTGATCAACCGACTAATTTAAATTGACCAAACCTCTTCTCACCGACTAACATTTGGTCAACTATTAGGGGTCAGTCGTAGTGCACAGGTGAACAATCACTCTCACCGTTCCCTCTGGATCGACCAGCAGCAGGTGTTTGGCCAGGCCGTTGTGCATCCCCGTCAGGACGTACGACCCTGGGTTTGTGGCGCTCTTCCGCACCAGGAAGTCACCGTCGTGGAGCAGCAGTTTCTCAGCCTGGCGGCGGCTCATCTCTCCGTGATACCATGTCTGGTCCTCCAGTTCCTCCTGAGCTCTCAGGGCGGCCGCTCGCATCAGCAGCGGACTGGAGTTATCGACGGACGCCGCTTTATGTAGTTCTGAGGCTGGAGGGGGCGGAGCTGGAGTCTGGGTCATGATGGCATCCTCAAACGGCTCTGAGGGCATGAGAGCACCAAACCTGTTATCTCATGTGTTGCAAAATGTAACTATATTATCCCCACTCTAATATGCTAAATGCAACTATAAGGCATGAAGATATTATAAACATCATTTTCTGTACAGCTGATTTGAAACAATGTGAAAAGCACTATATAAATACATTTGACTTGGCATGTGACATAAACATAAACATATTTTACTAAATTAAGGTGTTTTTGTTGTTTCTTTTTCCCATTTTTATCATCTACAGTAAAACTGCTGACAATGAACTGATACAATCAGAAGATATTTAATATTCAAATGAGGAGTATGATCCTATGATCCAAAAGCTCTGCTACCAGATTTATTTATGGAGAAAAGAAAAAAACTCCACATCTCGGCTGAGCTTTCGAGTTTGTTACGGAAAGTGTGAAGCTGATTGGTTGGTTCTTGTCACATGACCTGTGGTGCGCTTTAGGGATGGGCGATACCACTTATTTTGTTTTCGTACGATACCGATACTTTCAAGGCCAATATCGCCGATACTGATATGATACCTCTAATATGAACTTAAAGATTTTAACATTTATTCAATTATTGAATTACTAAGAGTAAAATGGGTTATGATACCCACTTAACATTATATTTGAAAGGCATTTTAACATTCAATATGCCTTAATTGCAGTTTATTAGATTATATTTTTGTTTACACTACCATATGCCTAGCTGAACTATGGTCACTTTAGTGACTGTTCATTTTCATAAGGGACTGCATTGACAGGCTGTTGCACCCATAAAATGAAACATTTGTATTCTGACAGAACATCAATATGAACTTTTAACGTTCATTTTAAATAAATGTAATTGCACAAACTATGTAGCCTAGGCTATTTCATTTTGTTATTGTGAAATAACTAATAATAATAATAATATATTTTTCTGTCTTCTGTTAAGCATCAATGGTTTCTTACGGTACTAAACACAACCCTGTTTGAATATAGTGTCGGCCGTGAGCGAACACTCTCTGTGATTGATTGGTTCTGACTTGCAGCATTTGCATGTTCAGATGAGCAGGAAAATACTTCTACTACAAATTAATTGGTAACATAGGTTATTTGTCCAATCCAATATTGTATGCATTAAATTTACTGTTAAGTAAACAAAATCACTGGTAAAAAAAACACCTTAGTATCGATATTTTAATTTGAGTATCGATACTGACGTTGAGTATTGAAAGTATCGATATATTGATACTTCATATCGATCTGCCCATCCCTAGTGCGCTTGCGGCATTCTGAAATGTTGAGGTTTTTTTCGTCTCACTGCAGCGTAGACACTCCTGGAAGAATTTTTTTATTGTGAGTGCATCTACATTTAAAATATTGAACTTGAGCATGCAAAAGACGACCCCTAAGCAATATACACTACCGTTCAAAAGTTTGGAGTCAGTAAGATTTTTTAATGTTTTAAAAGAAGCATCTTCTGCTCACCAAGCCTGCATTTATTTGATTAAAAATACAACAAAAACAGTAATATTGTGAAATATTATTCCAATTTAAAACAGCTGTTTTCTATGTCAATATACAGTGAAGTGTAATTTATTCCTGTGATCAAAGCTGAATTTTCAGCATCATTACTCCAGTCTTCAGTGTCACATGATCCTTCAGAAATCAATCTAATATGATGATTTGATGCTCATGAAACATTTATGATATATCAATGTTGAAAACAGTTATTTACATTTTTATTTCATGATGCTATGATGAATAGAAAGTTCAAAAGACAGCATTTGTCTGAAATCTTAACCTTTTGTAACATTAAACACTACCGTTTAAAAGTTTGGGGTCAGTAAGAATTTTAATTTTATTGTTGGGGGATAGAAATAAAATTAATCAATACTTTTATTCATCAAGGATGAGTTAAACTGATCAGAAGTTACAGTAAAGACAATTATAATGTTAGAAAATATTCTATTTTAAATAAATGCTGTTCTTTTGAACTTTCTATTCATCATAGCATCATGAAATAAAAATGTAAATAACTGTTTTCAACATTGATAATAATAATGAATGTTTCTTGAGCATCAAATCATCATATTAGAATGATTTCTGAAGGATCATGTGACTGAAGACTGAAGTAATGATGCTGAAAATTCAGCATCATTGTTATTAAAGCTACAAAAGTTATTCAGTCAAGAGCAGTGAGTGATTTTCTCTCAATTAACATCAGGGACGACAGCAGGTAAATTAGGCTGCTGTCACTTTAAGACCGAATGCAGATCTAACGTCAGTTTTTCTCCCAAATACATAACCAACCGTGTTTACTAGTGTACTCACCAAGACAGGTGGGTTATTTTGACATAACTTTAAAGGGGGTCGCACACCGGACGCGAAGCTCAGTGCCGCACAGCGCCGCGCCACGTCTTTAAAATTCGAACGCATTGTTTTCTATGAGAGTACGCACACCGGCGGCGACATTCGGCGCCTGTCCGCGGCGCCCAGCAACAACTCAGGAAGTTGTTTAAAATCCTGCCGCGCCACAGAGCGCCATGTACATTGTTTTACATTAAATGTATATTATATTTCTCTCAAATCGTCGTTAATGTACATACTGACTTCACCCTGTGCTGCAAGATACATCAGTTTCACATTCTTAGTTTAACAGCTTGAATAAAGTCTAAAAATGTATAATAAACGTAGCATTTTCTTTCCTTTTGCTTTGTTGTGCCATTTTTCCATGTACACTAACCTCAGTGCGAAATATTAAAGCATAGGCATGTAACATTTCCCTGTTGACGTAAAACACTCCCTTTGTGCAGCTCTTCTATCAGGAGTCGATTCAAAATTGAGCTCGCACGTATATAATGTGCGCGGCCGGTGTGCGATACCTGTGAGTTGTCAGAGACGCGGCGCCGAGCTTCGCGTCCGGTGTGCGACCCCCTTAAGTGTATAAATAAAGTTAATCTTGCTTACTGAAACTGTTATATGTTATGAAATGCATTTTAATGTGCCACCTATTGATGGCGCTGTGAAACATGTACATTATTACAGCACTGTGAAAAAAGAATTCACTCTTACTCATGTCAAAGAGGTCCTTCCTCGGGCTGTCTTTAGCTGGCCCAGTCGTGCCCGAATCAGACGCCGTCTCTGACTCTCCCTGCAGGGCGGCCAACACCTGCGTGTCAATGTGCTGCGTGTTCACGTACGTGGGGACTTCTCCTGCTTTAGAGGCTTGACCTTTGACCTCAGGGAGACTGTATATGTCACAGGACCCTACATGAGAAGCATATTCAGAAGATATTTTGAAAAATGTCAAAATAATGTTGTTTTGGACAAAAAAAAAAAAAAAAAATCAAAAATATCTTCTTTTGTGTTCTGCAAGAGGAAAGTCATGAGGGCTTCTGGGTGATCTGTTTCTTTAACTCCATCTAAATGTTAAAATAAAAGTGAACTGTACCTTGTTGGATGAACATGGGTCGGCCCTGGTAGTATGTCTGGTCGACTCCAGCGCCCTGTGTGGACAGCATATGAGTCATCATCAACAACAATAATGAAACACCTCCTCATCAACCTGGTGGAGTCACATTCACTGACAGACAGGAGTTCACACGACAGGAAGTCATCTAAATAGCCCTTCCATTAAATACATTTTCAACATTTATACAAGTTGTTAAGAAGCAGATCATGTGGAATGTGAGTTTTTTTAAACAATAACTAATACTGTACTGATAACTGTAACTTAAAGGAATAGTTACCAGAAGTAACTAGTGATTATAGTCTATAAAGTTAAAAATATGGATATTTTTCTTACAAAAACTCATCACTTCACTTCAGAAGGCCTTTATTAATCCCCTGAAGTCGTATGGATTACTTTTATGATGGATGGATGTGCTTTTTTGGGCTTCAAAATCTTCACTCCCATTATCAAGCTTGGAAGAACCAGAATATTTTTTAATATAATTTTAATATAACGATTTTGTTTGACTGAGAGAAGATAGTCATATACACCTAGGATGGCTTGAGGGTGAGTAAATTATGGGATAATTTTCATTTTTGGGAGAACTAAGTATTTCTTTTATGTTAAGTTTTTATTTTTACATTTATTTTTATTAATTTATTTGTATTTTAATTAATTAGTTGGAATTGTTCTATATTTTGTGTTGTCTGTTTCGATTTTATAACAAAATATAATTTAATATTTATTTTAATTGAATTATTATATATGTAGGAGTGGAAAAGTTGGAATTTCTCTGTACTTTGTGTTGGTGGTTTCGATATTATAACAATATTTAATACTTTAATTAATTAATTAATATTTTAATTGAATTATTATATATGTTGGAGTGAGAAAGTTGGAATTGTTTTGCATTTTGTGTCAGTTGTTTCAATATTATAACAAAATTTAATATAATATTTAATTTAATTATTATATGTGTTGAGTGGAAAAGTTGGAATCGTTTTGTATTTTGTGTCAGTCGTTTCAATATTTAAACAAAATTAAATATAATATTTATTTTAATTGAATTATTATATATGTAGGAGTGGAAAAGTTGGAATTTCTCTGTACTTTGTGTTGTTGATTTCAGGTATTATAACAACATTTAATATTTATTTACTATCTTAATTAAATTATTATTTATTTTGGAGTGGGATAGTTGGAATTGTTCTGTATTTTGTGGTGTTTGTTTTGATATTATAACAAAATATAATATTTACTTATTTATTATTTTAATTTAATTATTATATATGTTGGAGTTTCGTCGTTTCAATTATAACAAAATTTAATAAAAACAGAATTTAAAAAAAAAAAAGTAGACATTACCATTAATATGAGATTTGTTTGTTTCCCTCAATTTAAAATATTCCCTCGATTCATTTTAGTGACCTGATTTCTTTTATCTACAGAAGTAAATACTATCTTTTATGGAAACGTCATCATAGCATAACCCTTTATTCTCATTATTTACCAAAACACAATTAATACTGACAGAAACACATGAATCACATTTACAGAAAGAACTGAGCTATTGATCACCGGTCAGGTCACTTCCTGTCAGCTGGTATAAATAGCGCATGAGTGTGGGTGGGTGATTAGTGCTGCAGACCTGGCTGCTGTCTTGTGTCTGATTGGTCAGTCTAGCGTCAATGAAGCCTCCAGGTGGCGGCATCTTGCCGGGAATGCTGTTGTAGTAGTGATGATCGGCGGACTCCTCCCCTTCCTCCGTCCACGGGGGCTCGTCCGTACTCATAACCCTAAAGAGAGGACAGAATGAGATGTAGAAGCAGCCTCCGGCCCAGAATCCTGAAGGTGATCATGTGGACTCACTTGTCGTGCATGGATGAGGGTTTGCTGGATGGACACTGCAAATAGAGCTGAAAGCGCAGGTCGAACGCCTGACCGATCGTACTGATCACATCCTGAGCCAGACCGTCGGAGCACTCCAGAATATGACATGCTGGAAAACAACACACAGTCAGGATGAATCTCATCAATCCTGTCAAGAACATGTCTGGGTCATATTTCACCCCAAAAACCAAATGAAAAGAAAATATAGCCAATTAAGGACCATTAAAAATGTTTTATTCAGTCAAGCACAATTAACCCTCTAAATTCTCATTATTGTAACGTGAAAAAATAATGCTATTTAAATTGTGATGCTTTTGTACATCATGGTAGCATTAATTGTACTACATATGTGCATTTAATAATAACTGTATTGCAGTATAAAAGAATTTAAAAATACTATTTTTTTTATAATACTACCACCAGATACATTACGACAGGGATTCCCAGATTTTTTTTGTTAGCCAAACCTTTTTGATTTTAAACATTTACTCAAAGTACAATTTTTAATTTTTAAAAAATATTTTTTCAATATTTCAATAATTTAACATGTTGTTCACAGTTATTTGATGCTTAATTTTTAATTATTAAATAGTAAATAATTTAATCATAAAAAAGTTATATTTAAATAATTTGACAGTTTTCAATCAACAAGACTAATTTTAATGCATAAATGTGGGCGGCCAAATAATGAGCTCAGATGTGATGTCATAATCATGACAATTGACAAATGAGGCATTTTTAATTTAACATCACAATCTATGATCTCATTAACATTTGACCGCCATGTCATGATTATGACATCACATCTATGTCTATTTTTTTCAATTCATGTTATGAATATGACATCACATCTATGAGCTCATTAACATTTGACCGTAACGTCATGATTATGACATCACATCTGTGAGCTCATTAACATTTGACCGTAATGTCATGATTATCGCATCACATCTGTGAGCTCATTAACATTTGACCGTAAGTCATGATTATGACATCACATCTGTGAGCTCATTAACATTTCATGATTATGACATCACATCTGTGAGCTCATTAACATTTGACCGTAACGTCATGATTATGACATCACATCTGTGAGCTCATTAACATTTGACCGTAATGTCATGATTATGACATCACATCTGTGAGTCATTAACATTTGACCGTAAGTCATGATTATGACATCACATCTGTGAGCTCATTAACATTTGACCGTAACGTCATGATATGACATCACATCTGTGAGCTCATTAACATTTGACCGTAACGTCATGATTATGACATCACATCTGTGAGCTCATTAACATTTGACCGTAATGTCATGATTATGACATCACATCTGTGAGCTCATTACATTTGACCTAATGTCAGATTATGACATCACATCTGTGAGCTCATTAACATTTGACCGTAATGTCATGATTATGACATCACATCTGTGAGCTCATTAACATTTGACCGTAATGTCATGATTATGACATCACATCTGTGAGCTCATTAACATTTGACCATAATGTCATGATTATGACATCACATCTGTGAGCTCATTAACATTTGACCGTAATGTCATGATTATGACATCACAATAACTCATTAACATGAGCACCCACATTTACATCATAAAAACTGAAAAAAATTACTTGTTCGTGAAATTGTCGTGATTATTTATGACATCACATCTGAGCTCATTATCATTTGCCCGCCCACATTTATGCATTAAAAATAGTCTAATTGAAAAATGTCTTATTTAAATTTTACATTTTATATGATTAAATTAATTACTATTTAATAGTTAAGCATCAGAGAACTGTGAACAGCATATTGTTAAATTGGACTTCGAGTAAATCTATAAAATGTTTTACATTTTTTTATTATTAAAATTAATTATTATTTAATAATTAATAATTAAAGCAAATAGTAATTGAATTAAATTAATTAACTAAATTCATTATTAGCTTTTCAAGAACTCACAAACTACCTGCAGTTCTTTCACGAGTTAGGGAAACCATTATCTGCATTACGATAATGAGAATTTGGAATGAAAATGTGTTTTAATGTCATTGTCACATGGGAAAACAGACTTAATTTTCCTTATGCAAAATAAAATTGTCTGCAACATGAAAGTTTTTTTATCCATCAAAATACATGAAACACAAATGAAGCAACAATAAATCTGACATGCAGGTACACACACAAACGTAAGACACGCATGCTGAAGTTTTAGATATCAGCAGATGGCGAAACGGATGCCGATTTGCTGACTCACTCTGCTATAAAGTGTTCATTACAGGATTTTTTCCTCTGACAACATCAAAAATGCTTTAGAAAGTACAGCAAGAGTTTTAAAACGTGGCCTCTGCGCTGACAGGAAGTTAAAAGAGCCATGAAATGAAAAGACAGGAAGATATAACAGCCACAGAAATTGATTTTTTGATGCTAAATGCAGCCGTGGCGGACTGATCAATCACGCTTGTTTGTGAATGTAGCGCTACAGGGCGGTAAACACAATGAAACGGCCCTCAGGAGCCATAGAGCTAAAACTGTGGTTGACCAACAAGAGCATCGTCAATCTGCACCAACCACCATTGTGAATGTTGTGAAATTAGTTAAAGGTGATAACTAATTTGCTACTGGTCAAACAGGAAGTACTTGGCCTGAAGTTGACAGGTCAGACACTCTCAACCAAACAGTCAGTGTTACTCTGAACACAAAAATGGATTACTTAGAGTTGTCTCTAAACATTAACATGGATATGAGAAAGTATTTTAACATCCCAAAAATTACACACAAATACTCAGAGCACACAGCAAAGGAAAAGACGGGAGTAATACCTCTCCGGTTAACAGGATCTTTCGCTACATAAGCGACGTAATCAGTCGTGTCCTGTTGACAGAAGACAGAGAGAATGATTCAAACCTAATACTTTTATGGGCATGTTTCTTTAAAGGTGTCATATAATGGAAAACAGATATTTCTTGCTCTTCGGAAATAGGACTTTGATGTATTTGTACTTTAAAATTCACAACTTGTCCCCTCCTCAGTCTGCACAGATTAAAACTAAACTGCAAAAATGACTCATTTGTCAAATGTCATGATTATGACATCACATCTATGATCTCACTCCCAATTGACCGCTCACATTTATGCATTTAAAATGGCCAAAATGTCTAATTCACGAAAATGTCATGATTATGACATCACAAGTATGAACTCATTAACATGAGCTGCACCCAAATTTACATATTAAAAACAGCAAAAACTGTCACGATTATTTATGACATCACATCTATGAGCTCATTAACATTTGACCGCCCACATTTACGCATTAAAAAACAGCAAAAAGCGTGCGAGTTGTGAACTTTTAAAGTGCATAATACCTCAAAATGGCTCATTTGTCAATTGTCATGATTATGACATCACATCTATGAGCTCATTAACATTTGACCGCCATGTCATGATTATGACATCACATCTATGAGCTCATGTCATGATTATGACATCACAAGAACTCATTAACATGAGCACCCACATTTACGAACAAAAAACTGCTAAAAATTTAAAATTGTCATGATTATTTATGACATCACATCTATGAGCTCATTAACATTGACCGCCCACATTTACGCATTAAAAATTGAAAAATGTCTAATTCATTTAAAGGTCACGATTATGACATCACAAGAACCATTAACATAAGCTCCCACCCACATTTACATACTAAAAAACGCTAAAATGACTTGTTCATGAAATTGTCATTATTATTTATGACATCACATCTACAAGCTCATTAACATTTGACCTCCATGTCATGATTATGACATCACAAGAACTCATTAACATGAGCACCCACATTTACGAACTAAAAACGGCTAAAATTTGTCATGTATATATTTGACATCTATAGCTCATTAACATTGATCGCCCATAAAAATGGAAAAAATTCTAATTCATTTAAATGTCATGATTATGACATCACATGAGCAGCACCCACATTTACATACTAAAAACCGCTAAAATGACTCGTTCACGAAACTTTCACGATTATTTATGACATCACATCTAATTAACATTTGACCGCCAGTTTTGCATTAAAAAACATTAAAAATGTTTAATTCATGAAAATGTCTGATTATGACATCACATCTATCAGCTCATTAACACTGACCGCCCACATTTACAGATTAAAATTTTTGAAAGATTTCTAATTCATTTAAATGTCACAATTATGACATCACAAGAACTCATTAACATAAGCACCCACATTAACATACTAAAAACCACTAAAAAATAAAAATTGAAAACTCTCATGATTATTTATGACATCACATCTATGAGCTCATTAACATCGACCGCCCACATTTACGCATTAAAAATTGAAAAATGTCTAATTCATTTAAAGGTCACGATTATGACATCACAAGAACTCATTAACATAAGCACCCACCCACATTTACATACTAAAAACCGCTAAAATGACTCGTTCACGAAACTTTCACGATTATTTATGACATCACTACGAGCTCATTAACATTTGACCGTTATGTTAAAAACATTAAAAATGTTTAATTCATGAAAATGTCTTATGATTATGACATCACATCTATCAGCTCATTAACATTGACCGCCCACATTTATACATTAAAAATTTTCTAATTTCTAATTCATTTAAATGTCACAATTATGACATCACAAGAACTCATTAACATAAGCAAATTACTTGTTCATGAAACTGTCATGATTATTTATGACATTACATCTATGAGCTCATTAACATTTGACCGCCCACATTTATGCATTAAAAATGGAAAAAATTCTAATTAATTTAAACGTCACGATTATGACATCACAATAACTCATTAACATAAGCACCCACATTTACATACTAAAAACCACTAAAATGACTTGTTCGTGAAATTGTCATAATTATGACATCACATCTGAGCTCATTAACATTTGGCCGGCCACATTTACAAATTAAAAATGGCAAAAATGTCTAATTCATAAAAACGTCATGATTATGACATCACAACTAAGAGCTATTTGACATATTTCCCACATTTACATATCAATATTTACTCAATATTCAGCAACTTGACCTGATAAACAACTAATATACCAAGACTAGCCAGTCATAAGGTCACTAACGAACACAAGTCTTAAAGGGGTAGAAAATAATCAATAAAAACTAACCTATGCTTCTTTTTATGAAAAGAAAAATATCACAGAATCATATATTATGGCCCTTTTCATCAGAGAAACACTCATTTTATTCAATGTGCCCCTAAACACCTTCATTCTTTTCCCCGAGCCCTCTGAGATTTGCCATAAAGTGTCGTGAGACGGAGCGTCAGCTGAAGAATGAATCACTGGTGTGATCTTGTGAAGTCTTACCGGATCTCCACCGGAGGCAAAGGATATGGACTGCATGTGATGATTGGCTATTATCTGTGGAAACAGGAAGGAGCGTCATTCATCTGCAGTAAAACACTTCATCTCGAGACAGAGAGAAGACAGTAAGCGTGTGCGTTTTTGTACCTGTTTGGAGTCCGGCGTCATCAGGTTTAAACTGCTGGTGGAGATGTTGAGATTGATACTCATACCAGCAAACTGCAGGTTACTCTTGCCCAAAATACTGGAGAGAAGTTTCGAGGGAGGCTGAAAGAGAGAGCGAAACATTCAGACTATCCTTCTTAATTGCTTCTTAACTTCCTAACTGCAATATGTGATGATTGCTAATTTCTTAGACTGTGTCTATATCTTAGACTTTAATATATTATAAACTATAATATATTAAAGCATCTTTGGGTTTCCATGGTTTCTACAAAATTGAACCAGAAATCGAGGATAACACGGGTATGATGTCATTGATAGGCGATGTCCTGGTTAAAATTGCTTATTTCTCTGGATTTAAACATTCTTGGAAAAATTTGGGATAATGTAGGTACACAAGTCAACAAAATATATAACACTGTTCTAGTGGTTTTTGGATATTTTAATCCAAAAATCTTACATATTGTGATTAAATATGTTATGAATTATTATTTGATTTGATTTATGTTTTAATACTTTTATTTTATATTTTATTTTTTTATATACATTTTTATTTAAATATGTTCTGAATGATTCAGGGTTATTATATAGTTAACTAAAACCAAAAAACATTTATGTTGCTTGAAATAAAATAAATGTTAACTGAAATAAAATGAGAAAGCTTATTTCTGAAGTACTAAAATAACAAACTGAAATAAAAATTAATAAAAACTATAAATACATATCGTCGCTGTCCGATGAAAACCACGTATGTCCATTTTGCCGATTTTGAGATTTTTCGACGGATTGAATGTCCAGGTTCATTTCCGTATACAGTATGCTTCACATATCTAAATGGCCAATGAAAAGTTGTGAAATCATGTCATCTGATTTTCACGTATATCCATTTGGTGTCAACGCTGTCAATCACGCCGCGTATCTCCCGCCCTGTGGAAGCATCTCGCCGGTCTCGTGAAGTTTCATCGAAGCTCAGCACTGGATAGCCGAATAACACTGTGAGGTAAAGTATCAGCAAACGTTTGTTTTTGACAGCTGTTCTCAAGTAAACGTTTCCCCCCTGACGCCAGACGTACGTCTAGGAGTGACAAAATTACGGTAGGACTGTGCAAACAAAGTATCTGTCTAGCATTACCATGTCGGTATTGATTCATTGTCCCTTCATAGTTTGCAAGAGACATTTAATAAATTTATAATTAATATTTAAATAAACTAAGCGTATTTAATAAACTAAGACGTAGGCTATTTAATAAACTGAGCGTATTCATCTGTCAATATGAAACGCGACTTGGCCATTCTAATTAATGATCGGAAGAACGCGTATCGACCACCGTTACTGTAAAATATGCACGTATGTCCATTTAACTCCATTTTGGTCAAATGTGGATTATATCATTACACTGACAAGAATATGGTTACATGTAAAGATGCCGTACCAAGTATGACAACGCTACATTCAACTGCTTTTGAAATACGGTGTTTTTTTCACTTCCTGAAAAGTAACCGTTTTGGACATACGTGAGTTTCATCGGGCAGCGACGATATTTAAAAAAAAACTAACACAAAATGACAAAAGCAACAAAATTATTAAAACTTGAACTAAAATTGAAAAAAAAAAAAAAATGTACAAAAAAAATAATTAAAATTATTATTAAAATCTACAATAGTATATCTTTGGATAATAACAATTGAATGTTTTTTTTTTTATTTATATTTTATTAATACATTTTTAATACATGTTCTGAACTATTATTTTATTTTTAGTATTTATTTAATATTTGATTAAATTTATTATATTGATATTCCATTTGTACTATTGTTATTTGAATTTATTTTACTAATTAATTTTGTTGCATTAAAATGCAGTTGTTTTGTCATACAAACTAAACGATGATTCACTGATGAAGGCTGATTTCCGAAACGTTTGAATGATCCATATGTGCTATTTGCATAATAAAAAATTATTAATTTATTAAGTGCTGATCTTTTTTCTTTTTTTTGTCATTTTCATACACACTAAACTGAAATTCAATTAAAATCACAGTCTTCATTCATATTACAAAATGGAAGAAAATGAAAAAATAAAAATCACACATAAACTGTATCATTCTGTGTTTGATGTGGCGTCATTAAATCGGGACATACAGCACAGCATGCTTTAAAGGTTCCCTAAAATCCCCACACACACGTCTGTTCATTTGAAAGCAGACACGTCCCTTTCCACGGCTGCAATCCTCGCAGCAAACGTGCATCACGCACACACGCGCGGCAGGAGGCAGGAGGCCTGATTACTGCTGCTCAGTACAGAATGAGTCACCATGCTAACAGTATGCCCACACACACACACACACACACTGCAGCATGCCATTTCTCTTTCCCCAGCCTTTATTTGATCTCTAACTGTCTTTATCTCACTCCAAACCTTCTGATGCTCCTCTTTTGGTCTTTTTTTGCATCTTATCATTCTTGATCTGCATCTATAACCTCCACCTCCTGACCACTTCCTGTTGTCATGTGCAATAATCTATAACTCTGTCTGTTTGTTTTTAATTAAACTCAATTCTAATTCAGTTAGCTTCAACCTGACATGCCTTTATCATCATGTCTGCACCATCAAAATACTATTTTCCATGAAGATTAACCATTTCCTAAGACAACAATGGGAATAATTACTCATTTCTGTGCTGATATTTCAGGGAAAATATGAAAAATTACAAGGAATAGATTTAGAAATGGTAAAATGTAAGAGCTAAGAGTACTATAATCTTACTGCAGCTGAAAGCATCATCAAATTAGCCAAAATACTTATTGCAACACAAAGGAACCAGACTTGAGGATTTTTGCACGAGTTTCCAAGTTGGAAGTCCGACTTCAAGAGGCTTATTATAAAGTGCATTAGCGCCCGCCCACTTTTTCAGCAGCGCTTGTTCCGGAAGTATTTTTGCACTCATTTCTCCCATAGGGATTTCAAAAAATCATTGTTAAAGCATTATAAGCCACGAACCAAACCAACCAGCTGCGAGGAGAATCACAACACTACAAATTTTGATTTGAAGCAAAAATACAAAGGTACAAGACTGTGACTTTAAAGGCTTCAATGAAGAAAAGAACTACAATCCTAAAACTACTACTTTAAAAATGTTGCTATATATATGTATAATCAATATATTTTAAATTTATTGCAAAATCGACATATATTCAAATATTTCGGTAAGTAGACTGATTCATTTGCGAGTGGGGGAGCTAAAAAGATCTTTTGGCATGTTTCGACTCTCTGATTGGTGGAATTGCGACTTATTTAAAACTGAATGGAATGCAGTATAATAGTTCATCTCATTTAGTTATTTTCTTTAACATATTTCCACACATTCTCTCCTCACAAAGCATCTTCTCTCTTTCTCTCATTCTACCTTTCTCTTGCGCAGAGCTCCTTTGGCACCAGGGACAGCTTCACACACCAGACTGATCGCCTCCCTGCGGAGAAACAAATGACAAAAAAATATAAAGACATGAGTAATTCTGAAGTACAGAGAGAGCAAACTGTAATGATGCTGTGTGAAAACAGTCAGACTGTAGCGGCATTCTGGAAACAAAGCAAAACTGGTCATTCTGGGATAGATTTGATCTGTTTCTGTGAATCCGGCTCTCAGATCTCAGCATATGAATCTATCATTTTTAGTCATCCACTGATATGGGGTTTATAGCCGATGCTCATGATAATATCTAGAGAACAGGGTTGTCAATGGTGGATATTAAAAATGCCAAACTTAAAATATAAATAAAATATAATAAATGTTACATTTTAAATATATGAAATAAATTGCTAAAAATAATATATATTGACAAGGTTGAAATGAAATACAATTTTGATAAATAAATTGATAATGATATAAAAATGTAATAATATAATAAACATTAACCTATATAAAACTCACATAAAATATAATAAATATTTATATTTTAAATATAAAAACATTTGCTAAAAATAATATATATGTTGACAAGGTTGAAATGTAATGAATTACACTTTGATAAATAAATTGTTGATAATATAATAATATAATAATTACATAAACAAAACCTATATAAACCACATTAAATAAAAAATATAATACATATTTATATTTTAAATATAAAAAACTTTTCAAAAAAATATATATTGACACGGTTGAAATGAATTAAATACACTTTTGATAAATAAATTGTTATAATAAAATATAATGAAAATATAATATTACATAAACAAACTATATAAACTCACATTAAATAAAATAAATACATAATAAATATTTATATTTTAAATATAAAAACATTTGCTAAAAATAATATATATATTGACAAGGTTGAAATTAAATGAAATACACTTTTGATAAATAAATTTGATAAATAATAATAATATAATAAAAACATAATAATATAATAAACATAAACCTATATAAAACTCACATAAAATATAAATAAGCATTTATATTTTAAATATAAAAACATTTACTAAATATAATATATATTGACAAGGTAAAAAAAAAGGAAATGTTCATATTTGCCACAAAAAAAAAAAAAAAAAAAAATCATAAATTATATTTTGTATAAGGAAAATGAAGCCTATTTAAGACCAAAAAGACTATTTTGCACAGTGACATTATTTGGGCAATTAAGCACATTTCTCCCAATTTTCCCATTACTGTAATGCATCTGACATGATGTTTTAAATAATTCTCAACTTAATGCTAAATGCTCAAATTAATGCTGATCTTCATTAGACACTCTTTACTGTAGTACATTTATTTTAGTCAGCATAAATTTAATGCAATGCAACAAATACTATATATAATTTTTGTATTAGAGTAATGAGATTGGGATTTTAAAATCACAGTAATGAGAAACTGGGTGGGGAAATGTATTTAATTGTCCAAAAAAATATTTCAAAATGCAAGAACTATATTTTTATTTCTTTCTGAACATGTTCTCAACAGACTTTGTGAGATTCTTTTAATGTTTTACGAAAGGCACAATAAATATTAACTATCACATGCATCCAGTCCTCTTTGCTCTCAAATAAGACATTCAAACACAGAGTTTGGACCCGTCTTTGTGTCCAGAGAGCGGTCGGGAATGAGTTGTGTGTTCGTGTGAACGCTACAGCAGAGAGAGCAGGAAGTCAGGCAGAAAAGAGGATATGACATGTCATCTCCAGCGTTGCTAACGCTGGCTCCCCGTCTGTATGAGGATCGGCCCACACAGCCCAGCGCTCAATAAACAAGCAGCGTCCGCTGGGATCCGATCTGCTGCCTCGACACTAATGTTACGCAATGACTCATCAGCACACATGGATGGGTTACATTCACATCTCATGCGCTCATTTTAGCATCAATAAATGAGTGTTTGGCAGCGGATGCAAATAAAGGGGAAAAAAACATAAAAGTGCCATAAAAGAGCTGATAACAGTCATGTAACGCCACACGGGGGCCATTAACTGTGATGTAACCGTAAAGCAACTAAAAAGCAGCGTACAAAAGCCATTAACTGTGATTTAGTAGCAAAACAACAAAAAACATAAATATTTATAAATACATAAACAGAGAGAAAATGAAACATTACAAACACGCTCCCCCTCTGTTGTCTTCAATAGATATCATTTCATATGTAGCATTGGAACGTCCGATTCATTTTCAGTTCATTTGGACAAATGACAAAGAAAATAATCAATGTTTTATAGTCACATATGAAAAAAAATCTTTTTGCATAATTTTATTTTTAAAATAAATAAACAAATTGTAAAATTATATTTAGAAAGTGAGGAAAATGAGAGCAGATCATTATATCTTTTCTTTTGTGACCATTAATATTTATTGATATTTGCACCTATTTTTGTATATATTTCACATACTTTTATTTATAAAATGAATAAATTGTAAAATGAAATATTTAACAAACTGAGAAAAATGAATGCAGATTGTTTTCTTTTTTCTTTTGTGATTATTAATATTCATATTTGCACCTCATTTTTAATCCTTTTACATAATTTTATTCATACAATAAATAAATTATAAAATAAAATATTGTAAGAAACTGAGGAAAATGAGTGCTAATCATTTTTTTTATTAAAATTCATTGATTTTTTTGCACACCTTTTTAAAAATCTTTTAACAATTTTATTTATAAAATAAACTGTAAAATAAAATGTTTTAAAAAATTAAGGAAAATGAGAGCAGATTTTTTTTTTCTTTTATGATTATTAATATTCATTGATATTTGCACCTCTTTTTTAATCTTTTCACAATTTTATATATAAAATAAATAAAGTGTAATATATATATATTTAAAAAAAACTTAGGAAAATGAGTGCATATCATTATATATTTTTTTTAATTATTAATATTTATTGATTTTTGCACATCTTTTAAAAATCTTTTTACATATGTTAATTTATAAAATAAATAAATTATAAAATAAAATATTTTTAAAAATTGAGGAAAATGAATGCAGATTATTACATTTATTTATTTTGTGATTATTCATATTCATTTATATTTGCACCTTTTAAAATCTTTTTATATAATTTTATTTATAAAATAAATCATAAAATAAAATATTTTAAAAAATTGAGGAAAATAAGTGTAGATCATTTTATATATTTTTTTGTTTTGTGATTATTAAAATTTATTGATATTTGCACCCTAAGTTGGTAGAGCAGTAATTTTAATAGCGAAATCTTTCTACTGTTCATTACTATTTTTTTTTTTTTTTTTTTTTTTTTTTTTTTCCAATATATCGCAACAAAACTGTGGGCACATTATAAAAATGATCCAATTTTGTTGTATTAGATGGAAAGCATAAAGGCCCGTTCACACCAACAATATTTATAAAGACTATAAACACCAATTCACAATATCGTTCTGTTTATTATAAGCGCGCGCTGCAGTTTTGTCGTCTGTCTCTTTAAATTCTCAAGCTCTTTATAGCAGGATGGATTCTGATTGGCTGTCAATGTTTAAATCGTTCATCAGCTGTAAAAGAATCGTTCTGAAAGTAACATCATTCCTCTGTGCCGTTATCGTTGTGCTGTGAACTCTGCTATTGTTTTATATTCAGAATGATTTTTAGAACTATATCTTTGCCACTATTATTATTGTTATAGTTACTGTCCTTGGTGTGAACGGGCCTTAACTTTACCAGTTAATCACAATGCTAGAGAATATGCCATTCATAATGCATTAACAATATTACAAAAGGTGCCAGTATGATATATGGTATATGATATACTTCTTTCTTGGAAGCGTGCATCCGTGCATGCTATTTCAGCTAAAATTACCCACAATTTCTTGTACAACACAAGAGGAAGAGTTTGTGGCTATTTTATACTTTTTCATGTGTAGAAAGACAGAGAGAGTTGCTGTACCGTGTGATTTGTGACCGTGTGGTGAAGTCCAGGGATCTCATGGACCGGAGAACTTCAATGCAGCCCAAATACTGAAAAAGGAGGACACAAATGAGATTAGATCAGCTGATAATCATCTTTTCTTCAAAACCAGATATTGTTATTGCCCGTGTGTGATGAAGTACCATAGTAATATTTAAACCAACTGTAGCTGTTTGTTTCCTTCCAACGTCGCAAATTTAACTTATGTGCAAAATAAATTGGAATATCGCATAAAACATTTGCAAATAAAGTACCGTTTCCATCTCACGTGTTCAAGAGAACAAAAATGGTCACTTCCTGGGAAATTTGCGCAAAATATCTGCAATAAAAGTGGAAGTTTCTGAAACTGTGGCTCTTTTTATTATGAATGGGAGGAAGTGCAAAAAGCAATATGGCAGAATAAGTCCCGCCTTCTAAATCACCGATTGGTAAAGTCATCGCGTCACCCCGCAGCTGCCGTTAGAAGCTCCGGTTCCTATAGAAACAGTCACATGCGCGCTTCCTATAGAGAGGCGCACTTCGGACTTCGCATATGCATTAGCTTGATCCAGCCTGAAAAATGCAGTTTTTTTGTCATGATTCGAGCGTTTAGAAACACAATTTATGAGACAGTTGTTGTCAGATTTCATTGGTGATTTCATTTAACCGAAAGCTTGCCAAACAGCTTTAGAGGATTTGATGTTTCCCCATTCACAGAGATGCCCGAGAGGAGTTTCAAACATGGCCGCCGGGACTTTGGTATATGTCATAAACCCCGTTCTCTCCATGTAATCGAAAGGGACGTGAGCCAAACTAAAAAATCCAATTACACTTCAAATCATTTTAGGTAGTTCTCATCACGCAGATGTATGTTCGTTTTTCCTTTTGTTTTAGTTTAGTAAAAATGGGGTGAGACATCATGATTGACAGCTGTGATTGCCATTGAGTCTGGCTCCACCTCTGGATCACTACTGCGCAGAGCGTTTCTGGGATATTTTAGCTTCATTTTTATACAGTGGAAGGAAGCGGAGACACATCGTCCATCTTTTTTTACAGTCTATGGTGTGTGGTCATTATAAATGCATGCAAGAACCCCCTTTTTGGGTTCCATAAAATAACTGCAAAAAATTAATAATAAATACAGGTTGTGAACAACATGATTATCTTCATTTTTTGATTGAATTATTCTGTTCATACTTCAATCTGTCTGCAGCCACTCACCGTTAAACACACACACATCACTTCTGACTAATGTTATATACGAACACATATACGAAAAACATACAAACACGCCAAGCTCACATATATACAGGCATACAATCAAACTTTTTCTTCAGGAAAACAACAAATTTCTCATTTCTCAAAATGCAAGACTGTAATTTCACACAATGTCCCTCATCAGATGTGATATACACTGTACCACGGTATTAACATGTCCAATCTGATCACGTGACTTCACATAAACTCACTTGAAAGCATTTGTTGGTAAAGAGTGAATGGATTTGTTTATTTTTAGCATAAAATGAGTCATTTGTCATTTATGCTAAAAAAGATTAAGTACAAAAGCAAAAAAAAAAAAAAAAACTGCATTTTGACACTGAAAAAGTACACATTTTATTTCATATTATTTAATCTATAAAAACTTAACCCTGAATGAACTATATAGGAAAGTATAAATAAAAAATAAAATAAAATTAAACTAAAAATTAAAACAAATAAAAAAAATAAAATAAAATAAAATAAAATAAAATAAAATAAAATAAAATAAAATAAAATAAAATAAAATAAAATAAAAGTGATTAACTACAAAAGCAAAAAACTAAATTGACACAGAAAAAAACACACTTTTGCTTTAAGGACTCATCTGGTATTATTTTATCTATAAAAAGCTCAAAACCCTAACCTTGCACGAACTATATAAGTTAGTATAAAATAAAATGAAATGAAATAAAATAAGTGATAACTACAAAAGCAAAAAAAAAGTGACACTGGAAAAATGACACACTTCAACTTCAAGGGATTTACCTCATATTGTTTAAACTATAAAAATCTCAAAACCATAACCCTACATGGACTACATAAGAAAGTACTCAATAAAATCAATAAAATAAAAATCAATAAAATAAAATAAAAAGTGATTTAACTACAAAAGCAAAAAAGATTCATCTCAAACACAAAATCCTAACCCAACATCTACTATATAAGTCTTAAATAACATGAATAAAAATGCTAATAAATCCTTATATAATTAGAATATAATAATTATATGTATTAAAAATGAGCTATGCATGAGTGTAACTTCCTCTCCAGTCGATGACATCATGCCTAAACAGTGACATCACGCATCAACACATCTCTGCTTTTTTTAGCCTCTCACCTCAGCATCTCTCAATGCCGTATGACTCACTCATTGAGAGTCTCACTACAACTTTCCTTGACTAAATGAATGACTCACCTGCAGTAACCCACCTGAGAGCTGTCTAACCCACTGTCCGGTCTAACAACGTCACATGTTTCTCCCAGGAACGCTGTAAATGCTGATTAGTTAAGTTTACTCGAGTGCTCTATGGAAAATTATCTCCTTACTGACTCTTATTTTATTGCCCAAATTAACTCACTGGTGTACGATTCAAAGCGCAGAAAGGAAATGAGACCGGAAGCGGACGATGAGTCAGTGCGATGTTTTGGCAAATAGTGTTTGGCTAAAAACAATGACGGAGGCTCATTGACTGACTGTATTAGATAAAGTGGGTACTATATAGTAACATGCCAAGATAATCAAGTCAAATCAAATGTATTTATAAAGCACTTTTCACAATACACATTTCAAAGCAGCTTTACAGAAAATCATGATGTTAATGTTTATAATATCTTAATATCTTCATGCCTTATAGTTACATTTGACAGATTAGAGCTGGGTGACAATTTAGTTACATTTTGTGACGATATAAACAATCAACAATCAATTGAGATTTTCTATATAGTATATATACGCTTTACATGAGTATATACTGTATGTATGCAGATAAACATATATGTATATATGTATATATATATATATATATATATATATATATATATATATATATATTATATATAGAGCTGTGCGTTAATACAGTACATTTTTGTGACAATATAAACAATCACTCAACCGAGATTTGCTATAATATAGTATATATTGCTTTATCTGAATGTACTGTTTGTACACAGGTAAAGTAGGATTTACTATATATCCAACTTTTAATACATTGTCAAGCGAAAGATAGATAATATAGTTAACAAAATCAGTAAAATGATCAACAATTTTCTAGTGCCAGAAGGTTTTTGCATTATGTTATCTGCTAAACACCAGCTCTTTACTTTACATTCAAATTCACACTTGAGAATGAAACCGCTTCTTAATAAATATAAACAACTACACAGAAAAGCACAAATACACACACAGCCAAAAATGTTGAATATGCACACTTTAAAAAATGCTGGGTTGTTTCAATCCAAATTTGGGTCAAATATGGACAAATCCAACTGATGGGTTAAAAATTTAATCTAAAAATTGAACCCACTGGCTGGGTTTGTCTATTTTTGACCCAAATTTCGGTTGAAACAACCCAGCATTTTTTTTTGAGTGCACTATATATTCACAGTGCATAGGGCCCTATGATTTCCGTGATGCAAAAAATGCGGACGGAATCGCGGAATTCAGTCATAACAACAGAATTTACTGTATATCGCGGAATGTCACGGAATTTGTCAAATTTTTGATGAATAAATAAAAAGTAGGTCAGTAGACTTAATTCACAATATAGACTAGTGTCTGTGAAAATTAAACCGCAAAAAGACTGTTTAAATATAAATCCTGCATGCTGTGTGTGTTTCTGTGTGAATGAATGGCGCAGACGTGCGGTTTTATTTACCTCACACACACACTGAAGCACGCTTGACGCTCGCTGTTTTTCAGCCTTTGCCACCTCACTACATGAGGACATGAATGCATGAACTTCATCTCCAGAGCCTCTCTGAGAGTCACTTCATGAGCATTTTACCATTTCATTTGAGAAAATCTATTGTCATATCATAAACACACAGAAACTCAAAGGTCTTCACTGCAACCTGTCAAAATAAAAGTTCGGTTTAACTTAAAGAAATTGTGACAGAAATATATTACTGTTGTACAGTAGAATTTAGCTAAGTCTCAATTTAATAATACTAACACTAATAACAATAATAAAAATAAATTATTATTAAAAATTTATTTTTGTAAGGAATAATCACAATTTTTCTTCTGTTTTAATTTTTACAGTAAAGCTTTGTTGTGCAGCATTTTGACAAAAGTTTGTTAAATGTCATATGATTAAAAGATAAATTTAATTAATGTTTTATGCCTTCATTTGATTGTCAGAAAAATTAAAATAAACAAGACAGAATTTATGAAAAAACCAAAAACAAAAATATTTTTGTTTAATTAATAAGTATTTTTTTAGTTTTATGAATTAAATTATTCAGACATGCTTTTTGATTATTAAAATTTATTCCATTAAAATGGAATCCAGAAAACTTCAAACAGAAAACACAGAATTTGGTAAAAAATAAAACGAAATTTTAGTGGGGAAAAAAAATAATAGAGCCCTAAAAAATTTACTTTTTGTTAAACTTTTAATAAATTGTTGTTAAATTGAATAAGTTTCATGATTTCAATTAATTAGACATGCTTTTTGGTTAATAAAATTTAATTTATCCCTTAAAATGGAATCCAGAAAAATTAAAACGGAGAAAAAAAAAAAAAAAAAAAAACAGAATTTGGAGAAAAAAAAAAAAAATCAAACAGAATTTGGGAAAAAATTCGTTAAATTTGAGAAATAAATTAAGTGCACAAATTTTCACTTAAACCTATAAATCAAGCAAGGGCTGTATCTAAAGTCTGTCATCTGTCACAATGCTGGTAACGCGTGTTTGAGAAGCAGCCCGTCCAGTCAATGTCAGCAGCTGTCCTTTTAGTGAAATAGAGCATGGTGTGTGTGTGTGTGTGTGTGTTCATGCACAGGGTCACTCAATAAGTGAACTGTAAAGAATAACACACATTCAGTCCTGCAAAGGGACGCTAAAGGGGTTTGGTACGGAAGCTGCCCATTTTTACCAACTAAAAAGCAAAACAAACAGAAATACTCTGTCACTCACTTCATGATAAACGCTTAGAGAGACCTTCACCAATCATAATAAAACACACTGATTTGGTTCCCTTCCATTGTACGTTGATTCACACAATCTAATTCAATGGTGTTGACAGTTCATATTTTGCCTCTACAGCAACTGACTATTCAGAAGGTAAAAAAGCTAGAAGGGAATAATGTATGATTCATCCCGCATGAATCCGAATCACTTTTAGCTCTATGAGGCTGCGAACATGCTTATATGATCGTAAACACTTAAAATGCATGATACTGAGGTCAGTGCACAATATGCATGGTCTATAATGCAAACATATTTAAAATGTGTTAGAATTAATGTATTAATTAATGCACAAACATCTCAAAAAATGTCTGCAAATAACCCTAAAGGGAGACAATGATGTCTGCATTTCTACAGTTAATGTATACAAGAAAAATGTACATGCACTACAGAAATTTACATGACTTACACATTGTAGGCTACTCCAGCAAATCATTATCTAAAAAATAATATTTCCAAATTGTTGACTAAGGGAACCCTGGATAAATATATATAAAGAGCGTTGCACATGCAAGTTACACGGGCGACGTGTGGCGTACGTGCACAAATCCAAACTTCAACAGTCAAAGATCAGTTATCATGTTTGTCTTTGCATATAGATGTGGACAAGAATAACAGCTCTGTCTTGCAACGCGTCATGGTCCCCGGAGACGATACAGTAGCAGAACTGTAGCCGGAACAACATCCCCCTGGTCTGGTAACTGGTCGCCGTGGTTACGCGATTTGCATGCACTTCCCTTTTGATGTGATAAACTTGCAGTTAATTTGAATAGATCAAATCTGTGGAGGTAAAAAAAATAAGCGGTCGCACGGACAACCGGACCACTACCACTATATTCTCTCCACTCACTAAAGAAAGATTAATATTACACTGTGGAACATATGCATGTGATGGTAGAAATGTGGCGACATGCTATACTGTATATGCCGAGGCTTTGATCAGACAGTACTGATTTATCTTATTTACATACAGCATCAACACTGCTATTGGATTAACACTAAATAAACAATGATCTGAATTGAGCTAAATAATGAGACGATTGTCTTCTGTAGAGCTGCTTTACAGATGAATTTTACAACATTAACACTGTTATTTTCCTGTTTATTACCGTGAAGTTACTTTGAAACATTTGTATTGTCTAAAGCGCTATATAAATAATTATGACATGCGATGAGAAATACAGAGAAAAATATAGATCTTCACAAGTTTAAGCAACATCACGCCATATTTGGACAACTGACGCTGAATCATGTGTTGATAAAATTAGTTTGACTTTTGTTATAAAATGTCAACAATTTGTTATGGATAATAATCATCTTTTTATTTGTGTCCATTTAGTTCCAAATTGAACAAAGAAAACAAATCAAAGGAGACTTTTTTTAATTCACTGCATTATTTAAATATATTACTGCATAATTAACTAATATATTATATATATATATATATATATATATATATATATATATATACACACACATATGAATTTCCAACTACTCTGATGAAAATAAAAGGTAAACTCTTTATTTTAGGGTTCAATTCTCACTTTTAACTAGTTGCTTATTAGCTCGCATATTACTAGTATTTTTGATGTTTATCAGTACTTATAAAGCACACATTAATGCCTTATTCTGCATGACCTTACATCCCTTAATCCTACCCAATACCTAAACTTAAACGCTGTAAAAACTACCTTACTATCTATTAATAAGCAGTAAATTAGAAGTTAATTAAGGCAAAAGTTGTAGTTAATAGTGAATACGTGTTCCCTATACTGAAGTTTTACCAAATTAAATATATATCCTTTACATTTATTTATATAGCAGACGCTTTTATTTAAAAAGTGACTAAATATAGCAAGCAATTCATCTTAATGTCCGTCTGTATGCAGAAAGCTAGTTATTTTAGTTTATAAAGTTTTAAATATGGATATTTTTCTAACAAAAACCCATCGCTTTGCTTCAGAAGGCCTTTATTAACCCCCTGGAGTCGTATGGATTACTTTTATGATGGATGGATGCATTTTTGAGGAGCGTCAAAACACGCCCCCCTTCACTCCCATTATAAAGCTTGGAAGAGCCAGGATATTTTTAAATATATCTCTGATTGTTTGTCTGAAAGAAGAATGTCATATACACCTATCATGGGAGAATTTTCATTTTTGGGTGAACTATCCCTTTAAGAAGCAATAACATGAGAAGTGCCAGCAATACAAAGTTTCAAGCTTTGTCCAGAATAGTACAAGCAAGAACAGAGAGGGATATAAGAAATAGTAAAAGCATTGAATTTATATATCACTCTAGATACTGTTACTGTGATATAAATAAATAATAAGATTTCGTTCATACCGCGCCCACCTCCACATGCATGCAAGACTCATTTGAAACCGACGCCATGTAAACATGTATGTGTCGGAACAGTCTGTGCTTTTGTGGTCAGTTATGAACGTAACCGGTGACCTTCCTTCCAAATCGTACACATAATCCCTCTGTACCAGCACACGGACAGGAAGACATGTATTCTACTTTTACGCTGATGAAAAATGCAGAAGAGAGAAAGGATTTGGGATCTTACCTTAACGACGTACGTCACTCCAGGTCCGGAGATCTTTTCGCTGGAGTGCAGCCATCCACGAGACGGCTTATTCACCAGCCCGCCGCAACCCGCGGCGCCCGTCCCGCCCAGGCTCCAGCCCTCTCCGCCAGGCTGAGACTCTTCCATCCTGCCCTTCTTCCCCGAGCTCACGAAGCCGGGCTCCAGCGGGGCGTGAGGTGCTGCGGCGGCGGACGCCGGGAGGGCAGTTGAGCCCGGGCTGCCGGAGCCGCCTCCTGTCGCTCCTCCCTGGAGCTTGGACACGGCCAGGTCCTTGACGGCAGACGGCAGGCCCTTGATGCCCAGCAGTCCGGAGGAGTTGGCGAATTTGAGGTTGGAGACTTTGTTGATGAGGGTGCACAAGGTTCCGGACTCTTCCGAGGGTTCGGGGTCGGCTGGCGGGGCGTACGGAGGGTCGCCCACAGGCGGCGACGGCGGGACGGCCGAGACCTTGGCGTTCATGGAGAGACCGTGCAGAAGCTCATCGACGGACGTCACTGACTCATTCCGGAATCGGTTGTATTTAGCACGGTGAAGCATTCCCCTCGGTATGCCAGCCTACACACAAACGGACACATCCAACTCCCAGCTGACCGTCCACATCTTTTGCATGCTGGAGCCGAGAAAGCGTCCTCGAGGGTTTGAAGAAAAAGGGAGCGGGTGGTCGTCAGGAAAATCCGACGCCACGCAGCAGCAGCAACTCGGGGACCAAAAATAAACCACAAAACGCGGAATCCATGGAGACAGAGGACGAAGAGAGAAAAGCAGCGCGAGGTCACTCCTCTACAGAGGGCCAGAGATGGCAGAGAGAGAGACAGATCTCTAGTGAAGAGATGTCTCTCTCTCTCCCCGCATCCTGGCAGATCCCTGAACATGCATGACTCACTCGGAGAGAGAGAGAGAGAGAGAGAGAGAGAGAGAGCGAGAGAGAGAGAGACCCTTCTCAACAAAAGACTCACTCTACACTGCAGAGCACTTTCCGTTACAAAAAAAACTCCCACTTACTGCTCGACAGAACCAATCAATTGGCAAAATTTGCCCTGTCCGTAGGAACGTCTCCTGTTTTGATTCAGTCCGTGTGAAAACAGATAAATAGAATGGAAAAGATGCTATAAAGAGATCACTGAGAACAGTGAAATCAGAGTCAAAATGAATGAGAATCTTTGAATCAAACTACTCAAAATGATGCAAAAACAGTCTGACATAATTCAATGCAAAAATCACAATAGAGCACCGTGCATGTTGTCGGATCACATGTACGCCACATAGAATGAAACTTGAGTCAGTGTGCATGGCGGTTGCTGATTTTTCAAACATATAATTGTGGTTTTACTTTAATTCAGAAGCGAGGTGCTCTCCTGAAATGAAAGCATAAGATTGCACACGATTGTGAAATAAAAATAAAAAATTCAAAGTTAAAAATACTTGAATGCATTCACCTTTCGCCCACAACCGCGTTCTACCTAGCTTTTGTTAACGGCGAGTTTAAAATGTGCTCAAATTTAAATCACGAGACCAATACGGCTTTATCTCTTTGTTCGTCACGTTCGTTCTTCCTTACATACTACGAAACATCAGGATAAATCCATCCACACGAGCACTGGAATATCTCCCCCTACAGAAAGCAAAACAAGCCAAGCTTTGCTCTTGAATGAGCTTTGTTGAATAATTAAACATCCCTCTCAAATACACAATGTCGAGATTCGATCTTACTAAAACGCCATCCGGATTCGGCAGGGATACGACCGTAAATAGTGATGTCAGATCTCCCGGCCCCATTAAAAAGCATCCAGCGGGATGAAGCCCATGACATTAAGGCAGCAAAAACAGAGCCATTCATGTAAAATGTCCAGTAGAGCTTGTGACAGGGAAGCAGCAGTCATTCACAAGCTTCCTGTACCGCTGCGGCTAACGCACTGCAGTCCCTCCCAGCGTCTCGCTTTCCTGCCTGCCTGCGAATTGAAAAAAAAAAGGAAGAAAAGACACAGAGAGAGAGAGAGAGAGAGAGCAAGGGTTTGTCTCCTCCACTGAGACAAAAGCAAACAAGCAAAAAAAAAAAAAAAAAAGCGTCGCTCGGTGTTGTCACGGAGATGCAGAAGAGATGCTGAGGAGAGGAAGAGAGGATGCTGAGGAGCTGAGCAGGGAAAATGTTTTGGGCTGGCTGTGAATGGAAAGGCAGACGGGCATACCGACGTTTCTGTGAATGAAGTCAGGCCTCGGCAGCTTTCTGCACAGCAATCCCTCGGGATGGATCCCGACCGGCCAATCAGGGAAGAGCAGGATGACTCATTCAGGGTAGGCTGGCTGAATAGTGGGGCAAACCACTTGAAGCACAGGTGAAGGGAGAAACCATTCCCATCCCACAGCACTGCATACTGCTCGCTGCGTCGCTTCTAAACTCCTCAAACCATGCTATTCGCTTCTAAAATATCTCCTGGCAGGATGCATGTCCTGTTTTGGAAAAGAATAGCAACGATCAATTGCACGATCCAAATAAACTGGCCCCTCCTCGTGTCCTGAGTGCAAACTTTGCACATTCATATGAATGAAGGGTGATCAAAGAACATATGCTGAACTGAATCAACTGAATTATATGATGCATCCTGCCCAGCAGAGCCATTTACATGCAGAATGTCAGTCAAGACAATTCTGGAAATTAAAAACAGGCAGAAAAAAGGAAAGGAACTGGATCTGAAATTTCTTTTCTAAAGGGGTCATGAACTGCGTTGTTTTATTGTTTTATAATGTTTCCTGGGGTGCACTTTTAATGTTAGTATGCTTTTTAAATAAAAAATTTCATAATTTAGAAATAAAAGGCATTTTTCCCATTCTTTCCGATTTTAGCCCTCTGATTTGAACACTCTGTTTTAAGGGGCGTGTCTGATTGGCTAACATCTTTGCATATGAAATAGCTCTCTCGAAAACTTTTAGCATGTTTCTACTATTACAGCTCTCAAGGTTAACTAATCATGTAAAGTGTTGATTACAGCATTACATTTAGCTCTATGGCATTATATTTAGATCGTGGCATGAAAGATTGCAGTGATGAACATTGTAGCCGATCACAGACATCTTGTTGAGCGCTTGAAAGCAGTGATCTCGTCAATTTCTGCACACTGACGAATGCTTTCATCATAACTAACAGTGCAAACGCGATGTAACTAAGAGATTTGTTGAAAAAAACGGGAGATTTGGCGCGAGTCCAGAACTCATTCACTGATAAACTTGGGCTGTTTACAGCGATTGTAAATGGAGCGTTCTTTGATCGCTTTCTATATATAATTTAATCATCGTTTGAATAACAGATTATTTTCATCCTACTACGAGAAACAATGTGAAGTTGATCGTTTAGTCACTGGTTTGATTTACTGACACATAGATAAAGAACATCTGACTGTACATGAATCATTAATATCAGATCAAGCATTAGAATGAACACAGTTACTGACATGTTGTTGCATTACTATCGAGTCCATTTTGTAAAAGTCTGTTTGCAAATCCTGCGCCGAAATGCAATTGATTTACCAAAGAATCCACAGTGAAATGTACCGAATACAAATAAATAAAGCTCAACTGAGACTTTCACATTGTTGAAAATAAATCACCATATTCCTCGCATTAGGATTGAGACGAGTCGTTCGCTGGGCCGGGTGTCAATAAAAGCTTTTATTGGACTAACAAGGAAGTTTTCAGTTCTGAAACTTACAGGATATTCTTATAGTACAATGACCTCTTATATATCAGAAGCTCAAGGAAAAGTTGATTTCTCAATTCATGACCCCTTTAAGAAAATGTAAGTGATTCCTCCAGGATCCGAGGCTGATTTCTTACTGGTTGGGTTCCTCCTTCAATGCAAGTCTGTGGTATTTTATTCATCTGTTTTATCATCCAGCAGGTGAAAATAGTAAATCTGATCACTTAGTAAAGTAACAGCTCCCCTCTCCTCAACAAGACATATGACTTGAAGCTCAAATAGCACTATTGTTAGATCCACAAATATATGACATTGTGTAACTTGTAGCCCATGAATGCATCATTAAAGTCAACATGAACTGCTGTTCGCAATAGTGTTGTCAAAAGTACAGACTTCAATACCAAGTCGGTACTGACATTTTAAAAATGTGATGCTTTGAGTGCAGTTGAGCGGATTTGTAAACACCTCTGATTGGCCACTGTGTTCAAGCGCTCAGCAGATACATCTGTGATTGGCTACAATGATCAACGCACGGGAGCGTTTGAAAGCATTTTGAAAGCGGAAGTGGGAGTGTTTGAAAGCAGGCGTTTATCAGCATGTGTAAGCGCTCGGTGAAGAGCGTCATTGATGTCTATTTACAACATGTTTTTGAAGCGTTGATCATTGTAGCCAATCACAGACGTATCTGTTGAGCGCGTGAACACAATGGCCAATCAGAGGTGTTTACGAATTCGCTCAACAGCGCTCAAAGCATCACATTTTTTAAATTTCTGTACCGAAGACGGTACTTTTGACAACACTAGTTCGCAACCCATTTTACTTCTCATTTTGCCGCAATATAATGAATTTAAGAAAACTATAGTCAGCGTGCAACAGCCGGGTTCTGGAAGTAAAAACTCCATTCATTAGAACGATAACTTATAAACCTTTAGATTTTGTTTTGAAAAATGCGAGACGCAGGCAGTGGAATGGGGAAAAACCCCAAGGTCTTTAAAAAGTTTAACCCATTTTAACTTTAACGATATGATTTAGAACACTGTGCCATGCATGAGACCCTGCAAAAGACGCAAGACGCAAGCGCAACTGTTAAACGCAAAGTACGAAAAGTAGAGCAGTGGACTGGAAAAATGCGTTCTGTGTGAATGACCCCTTACTGTGAATTACAAGGCTGTTAATCAATGGTATTTGCTTCTGCTGAAGCTGTCAGCCAGCATTATTTCAGCTATTTTTAAAATAATCATGTTTAACAATGGAATTCCTGGTGAAAAACTACATTACCCATGATTCTAGAGAGTAAAAAAAGCAACATGCATCAAAATAGCTCTTTAGCTCCGCCCACTTCCATGAAGCACTGGGAATGATGTAATCGAATCTCCCTACACTCTCAAAATACTGAAATGTTTGTATATATATACATGCATATTTTGCAATAAACTTAAAATATATTGTTTTCATACCTATAATCAACATTTGTAAATGTGTAGTTTTATATTTACAATCATGCTGTTTGCAACGCTTCATATTAATAAAGCCTCTAAATACAAAGTCTTGTACTTTTGTCTTTTTGTCTGATTTTTAAAATCTTTTTGCTTCAAATCAAAGTTTGTAGTATTGTGATTCACCTCATATATCTGAGTGGCTTGGTTCATCATGGCTTATAACGCTTTAACGAAGACTATTTTAAAATACCTATGGGAAAAATGAATGAAAAAAGTACTTCCAGAACCAGCGCCACTGAAAAGCACTGCTGCACTCCATTAAAATGTAGGACGGGACTTATATTTAATTTTTAAAATCATTAGTCATTACATACTAGAATGAAGTCACATAGAGCATTTATTGGAATAACGTGCACTTATTAAAGAAAAATAAGACCAGGAACATGTATTGAGAAAGTAAACAGGGTTCAATTACTTCATTTGACTTCATTATTATCTATAAAAACTGGTCAGGCAGTTTACTCACCGTGGAAAAGAGTTCATCGGGTTTATCTTCCTTTCATAACCCACCTGAATGTCCTGAAGCAAGAAAAATACAGACAATCTATTACAAACAAATAGGAAATTAAACTGCTTCACTGTGAATGTACTTCATGTATTACACTTTAGACATTCTATATGTTTATATTATACACATAGAGAGAGAAGAGATAGTGGGTGGCGGACTATGTGTGTGTGTGATCTTCATAGTCGTGACTGAAGTGTGTCTGGTTCACTCCTACACATGCTCATTAAAACGGCAGGAAGTATAGAAACTAGAAGAGACAGAGAGAGAAAGGCTCTCCTATTCAAAGTCCAAAAATCACATCACATGTCTGTTGGGACACATATCAGGTACGTCACTCTTAAATGGCAGGTAACGCAGGCTAAATCAAGACCAATTTATGTCCAGTGTCTAATAGTGATACCTGTTTAACTAAATTGTACATTTAATACATTACATTTGTGATCCCTAAAATTTGTAATGTCTATAATGTGCATATGTAGAATAATGTAAATACAGAATAAAGAATATCTACAACATATATATTTACAGAGATTAAATTTCAGTGTAACACTGCACAGCATTCAGCAGAGTTAACGTTCCGAATGCAGTCCAGACACATGCGGAAAGTCCATACAGAGCGAGACGCTGCCTACATGAACCTTTACTGTAACCATAGTTTCAAAGACAGCATAGCAACAGGAATGAGGTGAGGGGGCCGGCCGTGATGATTGGCAGCTCACATCCGGCGGATGCCATTGGCTGCTGTGAGTGAGTGTTTTCCGGTGTAGCACTGCATATTCTAGTGTACATGCCACTACATGCGTTTTGCAGGAAGATGGAATTCAGGTGTTACTAGGATACCACTACATAAGATAAATATTTGTTTTTGTGCAAACAATCTATAATGCAAATACCCAAGTGTGAGTCACTATAACTGAATCATGAATGATACTGATTCATGTTTTTTGTGTTTTTTTTTTAATTCTGCTGCATTCAGGAGGTGAAGATGACATACTCATCTTAAAAAGCTGCAGTGGCTCAAATCTAGAGTTCAACAGGCGGGTTCCGCAAATAAAAACTCCATTCATTTTCTCCATAAGGAAATTGATAACTTTTAAACCTTTAAAGACAGACTTACTGTGAGATACGAGGCTGATAATCAATGGTATTTGCTTCTGCTGAAGCCGTCAGGCTGCATTATTTCAGTTTATTTTTAGAAATATTTGTGTTTAACAGTAGAATCCCTGGTGAAAAACTACATTACCCATGATGCTGTACAGAAGACTCTACCAATCAAAGAATCGAAAATACATAGGCTATTTATTTTTGCAATAAACTTAAAAATATATTGTTTTTATATAATCTGCATTTGTAAATGAGCAGTTTTATATTTAATATAATTGTTTTTAATTCGATTATGCTGTTTGCAATGCTTCATGGGATTGTAGATTAAGATCTTTTTGATGAAATCTGAGAGGTTTCTGTTCCTCCATAGAGGTCCAACGCAACTACCACTGCAAGGTCCAGAAAGGTAGTAAGGACATCATTAAAGTACTTCATGTGACTCCAGTGTCTTAAACTCAATTTTATGAAGCGACGTGAGTGCTTTGTTTGCGCAAAAAAAACAACATAATTTACCACTTTATTTACAAAATAATATTATCCAAAGCGTTCATGCAAAAATGTCAGCTCTCACGTGAACATAACACGTATGCATTGTGAAGCTCTCGTGAACACTCGTGCACATGCGTTAAGTTGACGAGCAAGTCTGAACACAACATGCATGCGTCGTGAAGCTCTCGTTAACACTCGTTCATGTGCGTCGAGTTGACGCATGAGTCTGAACACAACACGCCTGCGTCGTGAAGCTCTCGTTAACACTCGTTCATGCGCGTCGAGTTGACACGCGAGTCTGAACACAACACGCCTGCGTCGTGAAGCTCTCGTTAACACTCATGTGCGTTGAGTTGACGTGCGAGTCTGAACACAACACGCATGCGTCGTGAAGCTCTCGTGAACACTTGCGCATGTGCTTTGAGTTGACGTGCGAGTCTGAACACAACACGCGTGCGTCGTGAAGTCTCGTTAACACTCGTTCATGCGCGTCGAGTTGACACGCGAGTCTGAACACAACACGCCTGCGTCGTGAAGCTCTCGTTAACACTCGGTCATGTGCGTTGAGTTGACGTGCGAGTCTGAACACAACAAAACACTCGCTGTGCTTTGAGTTGACGTGTGAGTCTGAACACAACACGCCTGCGTTGTGAAGCTCTCGTGAACACTCGCGCATGTGCTTAGAGTTGACGTGCGAGTCTGAACACAACACGCCTGCGTCGTGAAGCTCTCGTTAACACTCGTTCATGTGCGTCGAGTTGACGCGCGAGTCTGAACACAACACGCCTGCGTCGTGAAGCTCTCGTTAACACTCGGTCATGTGCGAGTTGACGTGCGAGTCTGAACACAACACGCCTGTGTCGTGAAGCTCTCGTTAACACTCGGTCATGTATGTCGAGTTGATGCGCGAGTCTGAACACAACACGCGTGCGTGAAGCTCTCATTAACACTCGGTCATGTGCGTTGAGTTGAGGTGCGAGTCTGAACACAACACGCCTGCGTCACGAAGCTCTCGTTGATGCGCGAGTCTGAACACAACACACCTGCGTCGTGAAGCTCTCGTTAACACTCGGTCATGTGCGTCGAGTTGAGGTGCGAGTCTGAACACAACACGCGTGCGTCACAAAGCTCTCGGTGATGCGCGAGTCTGAACACAACACACCTGCGTCGTGAAGCTCTCGTTGGCGCGAGTCTGAACACAACACCTGGTCGTGAAGCTCTCGTTAACACCGCATGTGCGTCGAGTTGATGTCGAGTCGAACAAAACGCCTGCGTCGTGAAGCTCTCGTTAACACTCGCGCATGTGCGTTGAGTTGACGTGCGAGTCTGAACACAACACGCCTGCGTCGTGAAGCTCTCGTTAACACTTGGTCATGTGCGTTGAGTTGACGCGCGAGTCTGAACAACACGCGTGCGTCGTGAAGCTCTCGTTAACACTCGGTCATGTGCGTTGAGTTGACGCGCGAGTATAAACACAACACACACATGTCGTGAAGCTCTCGTGAACATTCGCGCATTTGTGTGTTGAGCTGACGCGTGATTATGAACACAACACGCATGCATCGTGAAGCTCTCGTGACAGTTGAACACAACACGCATGCGTCGTGAAGCTTCGTTCGCAAGTTGACGCGCGAGTCTGAACACAACACGCATGCGTCGTGAAGCTCTCAACACTCGGTCATGTGCGTCGAGTTGACGTGCGAGTCTGAACACAACACGCCTGCGTTGTGAAGCTCTCGTGAACACTCGCGCATGTGTTAGTTGACGTGCGAGTTGAACACAACCACGCCTGCATCGTGAAGCTCTCATTACCTCATGTGCGTCGAGTTGACGTGCGAGTCTGAACACAACACGCCTGCGTCGTGAAGCTCTCGTTACATCGGTCATGTGCTGAGTTGAGTGCGCGGTTGACACAACACGCCTGCGTCGTGGAAGCTCTCGTTAACACTCGTCAGTGCGTCGAGTTGACGTGCGAGTCTGAACACAAAAGCTCTCGTTAACACTGCGTCGTGAAGCTGTGTCGTGAAGCTCTCGTTAACACTCGGTCATGTATGCGAGTTGATGCGCGAGTCTGAACACAACACGCGTGCGTGAAGCTCTCATTAACACTCGGTCAGTGCGTTGAGTTGAGCGGTGTCTGAAACAACACGCCTGCGTCCGAAGCTCTCGTTGCGATTGCGTCGTGAAAGCTCTCGTTAACACTCGATCATGAACGCGCGTCGTGAAGCTCTCGTTAACACTCGATGTGCGTCGAGTTGACAGTCTGAACACAACACGCGGCGTCTGAAGCTCTTAACACTCGTGCGTCGAGTTGATGTGCGAGTTGATGCGTCGTGAAGCTCTCGTGCAAGCACGAGTGACGTGCGAGTCTGAACAAACAAAGCTCTCGTGAAGTGCGAGTTGATGTGCGAGTCTGAACACAAACACGCGTGCGTCGTGAACACCGTGCAAGTTCTGAACAAACGCGTCGTGAAGCTCTAACACTCGCATGTGCGTAAGTTGACAGTCTGAACACAACACGCCTGCGTCATGAAGCTCTCGTTAACACTCGCGCATGTGCGTCGAGTTGATGTGCGAGTCTGAACACAACACGCGTGCAAAACATGTGCGTTAGTTGACGCGCGAGTCTGAACACAACACGCCTGCGTCGTGAAGCGGTCATGTGCGTCAAGTGACGTGTGAGTCTGAACACACAAGCGTTAACACTTTGCGTCGACGAGTTGAACACAACACGCCTGCGTCGTGAAGCTCTCGTTCATGGACGCGCGAGTCTGAACACAACACGCGTGCGTCAGGTGTGCGTTGAGTTGACGCGCGAGCATCGTGAAGCTCTCAACACGCATTCTCTGAACACAACACGCATGCGTCGTGAAAACATGAAGTTGACGCGCGAGTCTGACACGCCTGCGTCGTGAAGCTCTCGTTAACACGACGAGTGAACACTCGTGAAGCAACATATAGTTGACTCACAACACGCATGCGTCGTGAAGCTCTCAACACTCGGTCATGTGCGTTGAGTTGACGCGCGAGTATGAACACAACATGCATGCGTCGTGAAGCTCTCATGAACACTCGCACATGTGCGTTGTGTTGACGCGTGAGTCTGAACACAACACGCATGCGTCGTGATGTCATTCCTACCTTTCTGGACCTTGAAAATGGATCTCTATGGAGGGACAGAAACCTCTCAAACTTCATCAAAAAGATCGTAATTTGTGTTCCGAAGATGAATGAAGGTCTTACAGATGTGGAATGACATGAGGGTGAGTAATCAATGACAGTATTTTCATTTTTGGGTGAACTAACCCTTTAATATATTTTTTTTTATCTTATGACTTAATAAAGCGGTATATAATATGTAAAATTAGTAATTGTTGTACAAAAGTTTTTTGTTGAATTATAAGGTGGTTAACTGTAGGAGAATGTCAAGACTACCTGTTAATTGCAAACTAGTGCCATCAGATGAAATCGATTAATCGCAATTAATCGCATCTAACAAAGGTTTGTAAATATATAACGTGTGTACATATTTTTGTTTGTTTGTTTCTTAAACACACTAATTTGAGGCAGTTAGTAAATTAAATTCTAAACACCTAAAAACATTTAATTCTTTTTTTTTTCCCAAGTAAATGTCTTTGGTAAAATTAAGACCAAGAACTGAAAATGTTTACCGTAATAAAAGTGAAACGTTATGACGTAATAAACACTGTTTTCTTTCGGTAATAAAAATTTCACTAAACTTTTAACTAAGGTTTTAAGCTCTCAAACTCTGTAACCATCGAGCATGGATCAAAATAGCATGATAATGCAGTATTAACCCTACACACTTTACCTTTGACGGGTTTCTGAGGGAAAAAATGCAACGATTTGGATTTTCTAATTATTTTTTGTACAAACTAGCGGCACACCACTCTCATCGCTGATCTGTTTCCAGGACAACGGCCCTTTCCTACGCCCCCGCCCTTCCGACGTGCTCACGCTGACTAAAATCACATGACCTCTCTCAGCCAATCAGAATCGGCGGCTCCAGTTGAATTGCGGGTTCAAAACTCTATCGGTTAAATTTGTAAAGTTGCAAGAGTTTGAACGAATCCTTCTTTCACGGTTCAATAAACCCGAATATTGTCATAGCTGACTTCATTTAACACTCTAATATGGCTCATAAACAGATCTACTACTCGGATAAATACACAGATGATCACTATGAATACCGGTAAGGAGGTTTGAGCTGCTTCAAGGCCTCGTCGCGGCGTGTTTGTTTAAATGTCATTCATTTAATTTCACATCAGTGTTGAATTGAATCTTAATTGATTGCTTAATAAAGTTAGGTAATATAGTTGAGCGGCATGTGTTAATGTATTCACAAAGCTACGGATTTGATTGTCTCTCATGTGCTTTTAGTCCAGTGACGTCATTCTCTACGCGTCGTGTTCATGTCAGTCTCGATATTTGTTATTTGAAAGTAATTGAATGTTGTTCATTGTCATTTGTGATGGCAGGCATGTCGTGTTACCGCGAGAACTGGCCAAACAAGTGCCCAAATCCCACCTGATGTCGGAGGATGAGTGGAGGAGGCTGGGCGTGCAGCAGTCGCTGGGATGGGTGCATTACATGATCCATGAACCAGGTCTGTATATACAAACACACACATTCATCATGACAAGATGTGTGTTTGCTCTGAAGTCAGCTGATCTATGACCATGTGATCTGAAGATCCAGAAGATCCTGATATTCAGGATTTTTCTATATATAGTGGAATTCAATGGAGCCTAAACGGTTGAAGGTCAAAATTACAGTTTACAGCGATCCCAGACGAGAAATAAGGGTCGTATCTAGAGAAACCATTGCTCATTTTCTAAAAAAAAAAATAAAATTTTATACGTTTTAACCATAAATGCTCATCTTTAGCAAGCTCTCTTCTTCTCTATTTGAATTCCAGCGGTGTAGATGCTGCTAAGTGTATTACTGCCCTCCACAGGTCAAAGTTTGAACTAATTGTTATATACTTGCACTAGCATATTGTATATGACAATTTAGTTCAAACTTCGACCTGTGGAGGGCAGTAATACACTTAGCAGCGTCTACACTGCTGGAATTCAAATAAAGAAGAAGAGAGCTAGCTCAAGATGAGCATTTATGGTTAAAACGTATAAAATTTTTATTTATTTTTTTAGAAAATGAGCGATAACCGTTTGGGCTCCATTGAAGTCCACTATATGGAGAAAAATCCTGGTATGTTTTCATCAAAAACCTTCATTTCTTTTCAACTGAAGAAAAAAAGACATGAACATCTTGGATGACATGGGGGTGAGTAAATTATCAGGAAATTCTAATTTGAAAGTGAACGAATCCTTTAAGTTAGACTTGTTGGACTTTTATTTTAGGGTCCAGTTCTCACTATTAAAGTGTTAGTTCACCCAAAAATTTAAATTCTGTTATCATTTACTCGCCCTCACTTTTTCATATTCGGAACACAGATTTTGATGAAATCTGAGCGCTTTCTGTACCTCCATAGACAGCTACACAACTGACACTTAAAAAGTTCATAAAGAGATCGTAAAATTAATCCATATGAATTGAGCAGATTAGTCCAAATTTAATCTAATGCTTTATATGATGAACAGATTTAATTTAGTCTTTTATTTTAACTGGTTGCTTATTAGCATGCATGGTTTGACGCGCCGCGTTAAAAACAGGCCGACCAATGAGATTGGTGCTTTTGTTCACGTGCCTGGTGCTGCTGAAGTTACAGTAAAACACGACTTGGTGGCGCTCAAGCACAAAACAGTCTTGCCGAGCACACAAGACGACGAAGAGAAAGTAAGTAGACGAGGAAGACCCCTACAAACTATCCCTGCGTCTCAAACAGCTCCCTAACTTCCTAGGTCGTGTATCAGTATACCATTTAAATGAATGTGGCCGACTCCCTGATCAGTGCCCTGACTAGTGAACTAGGGAGCTGATTGAGACGCACGCTATGGGTGCTCTGCCACTTCTTGGCCATACCAATAGATGTGTATTATTTCTGTATTTTTGCTGTTTTTTTTTCTTTTACATTCAAGAAATATAGTTGAGAATGTCTATTTCATAAATGTTTATTTGCACTACTGTTTCTGACTACCATCTCTCATATATATGCCATTTAATATCTGCATTTTTATCTTCTTTAACTTTATTAATATCATAAATATGTTTATTTGCACTACCGTTAAGCACAAGCGCCACATACTGTCAGGGAGTGAATTTGCACGTTCACTCTGCGCATCGCCAGTGAAAATCGCTTGGGTGTGAACACAAAAAACGTCTCGAAAAACGCTGGCGAAAACGCGTGCGATATTCGTCCAGTGTGTACCTGCATGACCATATTCTACATCCTTTTAAAGGATTGGTTCACTTCAGAATTACAATTTCCTGATAATTTACTTGATGTCATCTAAGATGTTCATGTTTGTCTTTCTTCATTCGAAAGAAATTAAGGTTTCTGAGGAAAACATTCTAGGATTTTTCTTCATATAGTGGATTTAAAGAGTTACCAACAGGGTGAAGGTACAAATCGCAGCTTCAAAGAGCTCTACACGATCCCAGACGAGGAATAAGGGTCATATCTAGCGAAAAGTTCTGTCATTTCCCCCCCCCAAAAAAAATTATATACTTTTTAACCACAAATGCTCGTCTTGCACTGCTCTGCGCCACGCATTACGTAATCACATTGGAAAGGTCGCGCGTGACGTTAGGGGTGTGTGATATTACGATTTTTGATTGTGGATGATTAAAATGTCTCCCCGATCTGCTTATGTAGAAATATTGCAGTATCAGTTGCAGTTCTAGCACCTCCGTCTCAACATACTGTACAACGTGACGTACATTCACATCACATTACTTGTAACGCAGCGGTAGAGTAATATTATTGGGACACTTCAATTCACAAAAGTTCATTATTTGCATGTGCTTTAAAGCCTTGCCGGTTAAACATTTCATTCGGGTGTTGATGCGCTGGTCTAACATGCGTTTTTCAGAACGCGTACACCCGAAGCGCACAGGCCCTAAAAGCCTTTCAAACAGCGATAACAAATTACTAAGTTATCTTTCGAAGCTGATTGCTCTAATACTGTCACAAAACGTTTACATAAACACAGTTGGTTATGTCTAAAGTGAAAGTAAACGTTTGAGAGCGAATTGGATGTGTGGCTGTTTATTAGAGATACGTGCAGGTCTTTAAAGTGACAGAGCAGCCTGTATTAACCATGCTGTCGCTTGTCCTTAAAGGGATAGTTCACCCAAAAATGAAAATTCTGTCATTATTTACTCACTGTAATGTTGTTTCGAACCAGTATTAATTTCTTTCTTGTGCAGAACAAAAACATATATTTTGGAGAATGTGGGTAACCAAACAGTTGCTGGTCCCCATTGACTTCCACAGTAGGAAAAACATATTCTAGTCACTGTGGACCAGCAACTGTCTGGTTACCCACATTCTTCAAAATAACTTTTATTTTCAACAGAAAGAAACTCATTAGGGTTTAAAACAACTTGAGAGAGTAAATTATGACAGATTTTTTGGGTTAACTATCCCTAATAAAACAAAACAAAGAGAAAATCACCCACTTCTCTTGACTGAGAACTTTAATACATTAGCTTTATTAAAGGTGCAGTATGTAAGTATTTTGCAGTAAAATATCCAAAAACCACTAGGCCAGTGTTATATATTTTGTTCACTTGAGTACTTACAATATCCCAAAACTATTTGTAAATCCTGAGAAAATTGCAATTTTAACCAAGGCTCCGGGACGTGTGAGGAGTCGCCTGTCAATTGCGTCATACCCGCGTTACCCTCGGTTTCCGGTTTATTTTGTAGAAACCATGAAAACCCCAAAGACGCTTTAATATATTACATGTTTTAATAGACAAGAGAACAACTGTTTTGATATATTTATAGACAGAAAACTAATTATTGTTATATAGCTCAACACATTTAGTCTTATTTAAATCTAATTTTCTTGATTTTTGCGAGTACCATGCTTTACCATGCCTCAGAGAAAAACACTATTTTGTGAAGTAGCTAACATAGCATAATCAGATGCAGCTTTATTTTTAATAACAGTAATGCATAATTTTCTCCATCATACGCTTTAAAATTAATTGCATGTCATTTATCAACACAATCATCCAGCATTTAATATGATATTCTAAAATCGATCTATCTTACTGCAGTGTGTAACAGTGTCTCACAGCAGCCGCCGAGCGAACGCACAGAGTAACGTTATATAATTTTCAACACACTCAAATGTATCTAATATAAACAGAGCTGTGTTACCTCATACTCATAACTGGAAAAGCGGAATTGGCGCCGGCGACTGTGTCATAATAAAAGTCCCGCTGCTCGTGAGGCGTGTGTTGATCAATCGCTCCAGCTCCTCGTTCAGCTCCACAACACTCGTTCCTGCTCTGCTTCATACTACAGTAACGTTAATAATCTCAACCATGAACATGATTTCTTCCCGAGTCCTATCCCGATTGTTTGCACCGGCTGTGAGGTGGAGACCACATGTCCCAAGATTCCGCTCTCAAACTTGCCGTCATCAAGCTACGCCTTTGTTTTGAATAGGCCTCTTGTGGACAGAAATCTTACATATTGCACCTTTTAGAATCAATGTATAATTTATACAGTTATGTCTAGTGTTTTATGTTTATATTTGTTCATTTAATTTTTTACTTGATTGCTGCTGTTGAACACCTACTGTAGCTGAAAAAAATAATGCACTGTTGATTTAATTTGTATAATGTGTAGTCTGTCTTTTTCTTTTAATAACAAAGATAAAATAATGACAAAGATTATCTTTGCCACTTTGGCCTAAATGTCTGCCATTCTTTTTTTATTTCATATTTTGTTATTTTGTAAGGCTTTGTTTTTAAAATAGGGGAATTAGTTTGGCTGTAATGCTCAGTCACTTGCCAACATGAAGAATCATGATAAAATCGTGATATGATATTTTTGCCATATCTTTCCAACATGATTACGTCATGCGTGGCACATCGCAGAGCAGTGCAAGAAGAGCATTTGTGGTTTACTATTAATAAGCACTAATTAGGAGTTTGAGGTAAAAGTCATTGTTATTAGTGAGAGTTGGACCCTAATCTAAAGTTGTGATCTTTTGATCAAATAAATGAAAGACGAATAACCTTGCTTTTGTATTTTTTTTTTTTACCCCCAGAACCTCATATTCTGTTGTTTAGGAGACCTCTACCAAAACAATGACAGTGGCGTGTGTCGGCTGCTCTGGAACATTCCTGTGGTTGAATGTGATATATTCAGTGAATACTGGAGAACTTCACCTCGTTTCTGGACTCCTATGACCATGATTTGTGCTTGGACGGAATCAAGAAATTATGGGAAATTTTCAGTGAAAATTCTAAGGGCTCTTAACTTAAAAAACAAAAAACAAACAAAAAGCATGTGACCCAAGTGCCTCTCTGGGTGAAGCCAAACCTTTGTGTGTTGAATAAAAGTCTGTGATGCAACATCAAGTGTTTAGAAAACTAAATCAGTGTTTTTATGGCTGAACTAAAGGACAATGCAAATTATTTTGGGGGGGGGGATAAAAGAAGTACTGTATGCTTAAAAGGGAGATCATTTGTGTGTATCTAGGAAATTATGCATTGGCCAAGATTCTTAGTTTGCATTAATTCTTCAGGGAAGGCAAATGGTATACTGTAAAAACGCTTTGTGATGTTTAAATGGCGATACAAAACTTGAACTGTCTGTTTAAAAAGTAGTTATAGAGCCATGATGACAGCACTATCAGCAACTGCGCTTCTTGAAAACAGGGTTTATAGGGATAAAAGAACAAGTTTTTACCTTTCATAACAACATTACTTTTCAAAAAGAATAGAATTATGACCTATTTTATTCTTGCTGCTCTTTATAATAAAATGAAAATGCCGCCTCATGCCTGTTTTCTGCGTAGTTCCTCTGTCAGCACAACTCAACTTCCAACACAAGATGGCGCCACATCGCAACTAGTGCTTTGGTTCGTTTTGAATAACATTCATTTGAAATAGCAGGTGTACTTAAAGTGTTAGTTCACCTAAAAATGAAAATTCTGTCATCATTTACTCACCCTCAAGTTGTTCCTAACCTGTATTAATTTCTTTGTTCTGCTGAACACAAAAGAAGATATTCTGAAGAATGTGGGTAACTGAACAGTTCTGGGGCACCATTGACTGTCATAGTATTTCTTTTCCTACTATGGAAGTCAATGGTGCCCCAAAGTGGCCTGGTTACAAACTTTCAGCAAAACATCTTTCTTTGTGCTCAGAAGATGATGTATTTAACTGTAACCAATTTTAACATAAAACATTCATGTTGTATTACTCATTTGTTACTTTAAATAAGAATATAATACATGTAAATTATAATACAAATGTGTTCCCATGTGTTGTTTATCGCTATGTTTTCAATTAGATTATGTGGTCAAAAAGCTCCACCTCACAGTTTCCCAGTCGAGTGATTTCCAAGCTTAACAAAAATATGTTCAATTAACATTTAATCAGTTACCTTATACGTTTTTCACACTTGACTTCGACGCGAAATCTCTTCAGACACTGCAACGGTCGTGATATGACGTCACGCTTCGAAGCGTCTTTTTTATAAACATGAATTCAGCATATAACAAACAGTAATACACCTAAAATGTAAAAAAAAAAAATATCCAATCTACTCGACTTTACTGCAAAAATATCGTTTTTTTAATTAATCCAAGAGGTCACGCCGTGACGTAGGCTACTGTATCTTCTACTGGTCACACGTTTTTACGTGATGCGAATTCAATCGCCGATTGGTAAAGTCATCGCGTCACTGCAGCGACCGTTAGAAGCTTCGGTTCCTATAGAAACAGTGAGACGCGAGACGCGCATTTAGGACTGCGAATGCGCTTTGCTTGATCCAGCCTGAAAAATACCGTTTTTTGCCATGATTTGAGTTTAGCAACAAAATTTATGTGACATGTGTTGTCAGATTTCATTGGTTATTTCAAATATGAAATTTAATCGAAAGCTTGGCAAACAGCTTTGGAGAATTTGATGTTTCCCCATTCAAAGAGATAAGAGCTGCACTTGAATGCCCGAGAGGAGTTTCAAAGATGGCCGCCGAGTGAAATGACTTGTCTTAAAGGGCTGATACTATTCATCCTAAATATGTGACAGACATTAGTAATGTTCAATACTATTTAGGACAGATAGGGTGGATAATATGCACATTAGGATGCAGGGATGAACTTTGGAACACAGTGAAAAACAAAGCTTTTCGCATGAGCTTGCGTTTCCGGTCTGACACATTCATTTGAATCGGTTTGAATGGAAGTTAATGGAACGAAAAGTGCAGTGTGAACGCCCCTTTAAGCCTATATACGGTCATAATTTACACAGACTTTTTTTTTTTTTTAAATCAGCTTTCTATAGAGTACCTCAGGGATGACGTGTTTTTGTTGGCAAAACCTGGAAGTAAGTTAGCATTTTAGGACTGCCGGTTCCATTGCCCTAAAGTCTATGGGTTTTTTGCTAAATCACCTGAAATAAGGTCTGTAGTTAACAAAGCCTCTAAATATTCTCACGTTTTGATCTATGACATAAAACACACCAGTTATAACCCGCTTGTGATTTTTTAAACCTTTATTGTGTCTGAAAAACGGCGGTTGCTAACAAGTTGCTAAAAGGGACTACTTCCTTTGGCAGGGACTTTAGACGTCATCATGACAAACAGGACATTTGGACAGCATTTCTCATGAAAAAGTGGATAAGTATTCATACACAGTACAGATCATAATCAGCAAGCATGTTTTTAAATAAAGTTTGAGGAAGCTTGGTGGTGGTGACGTTGATCCACGACCATGATGTGCTGTAGTCCGTTTATAGCCTACTGTTAGCTTTATCTGACGACTTTATTTAGGCTTCAAAATGTATAAATGTTCTGTTAACTTGTAAAGATTATCTTGATAGACAAAACGTGTAAGTGTCATAACCCTTTGTTAAACACAGAGCTTATTTTTTGCAATTTTCCAAAAGTCTATGGGAAAAATGCATAGGCTTTCGATTGAGGGAACCCGTGCTCCGCTAACTTCCGGGTTGGCCTACAAAAACACGTCATCCCTGAGGTACTCTATTACTGTCATTTTTATAAAAGCACACTGTAGGCTGCGTTTTATTATTGGCGACACGAGTCCTGTTTTGTTTCTCAAAACAGCTAATGCGGATATAAAAGATTTGATTGAATGTTGCTGCTAAATATCTGGACTTTACCTGAAATATATTTAAGATGAAAATCAGACTTCAACAGCTGTCAAAATGACAAAAGCCACTAGTTTTGCACTGTAAACAGGCCTGTTCATTGGGTGGAGTGATAATAATAAATATTCCCGGAACTGTGGAGCATGACAACTCGACTTACAAATGCTTGTCTGCGTTTTATCAAAGTGAGCTTTAATGAAATACACATGGCGTTACATTCACTCACTTGTGGCTGGATCTCTCTCATTTCCTGTTTCTGAACCGCATCCTGTATGTGGCAAAAGATGCTCCTGATGAATATAGGAGGAGGTGAAAGTCTGAAAACCACAATATTAAACCACACAATGGTTTCATATGCTCACATCGGAAAATAACTCTTTTAAAATGTTTGCATTTAAGAATCTTGTAGAATTTAAAGAATTTATGAAGTAATTAAATGTTTGACAACTGCAGCATGATACTGTTTAGCATGTTGCATGCAGCGGCCAAAAGTGATGTCCGGCCTATAACCATTTATAAAAATATTATATATAGAATTATTAATTATATAAAAATATTTCACCCCTTTCACAAGATGTAATATAAGTCTCTGGTGTCCCCAAAATGTGTCTGTAAAGTTTCAGTTCAAAATCCCCCACAGATCATTTATTATAGCTTGTCAATTTTGCCCCAATTTGGGTGTGAGCAAAAACATGCCGTTTTTGTGTGTGTCCCTTTAAATGCAAATGAGCTGCTGCTCCCGCCCCCCTTTCCAGAAGAGGGCGGAGCTTTAACAGCTCGCGCTTCGGTTGCTCAACAACAACAAAGCTGGAGAATCTCACGCAGACAAAATGACGAAAGTGTTCATCCTTACATTGTTCAAACCGGAGTCAACACTGATGGAGAGACCTTTGGGTAAGGATAAATGATGAGGGCAGGATTGACCTTGATAAAAACTACAGCTCAAAATGCTCCAGATACATTTAAAACATGGTTAAAGTCTCTGACAAATATTAGAAATATGATTTATTGTGGTTATAACCTCTAATGTGGAGGACAAAAAATATTCTATACAGTCAAAAATATATCTGTTTAGATAAACACACTGGATTATTTCAATAACTCAACAGGAGGTTCAGGAATTTAACAGACTGTTATAAACACAAACATTGCTTTCACTAACACGAGCCGTTGTCATTTGCTCTCGAGGATGGAAGGGCTACAAATAGAAGTGTGCAAACGGTCATAGAAAGCAGTTGTCATCAGCCTCAGAGGCCCGTCTCACTGTCTGCAGCTGTCTCACTGCGCACGTCCTCGACAACTGTCTTAAACGGCCTGGAATCCCGGACATTCGCCGATGGGATCTCTGATCCACGGAGCAGGAACACGGAGCCGCTGTGAGTGTGTGTTTGCATCATGGGCCTGAAGCACCACACACCAGCAGTGTGATGTGAGTGTGTGTGTGTGTGTGTTTGTAAGTGCTCTCGTCCAAGCGTCCGTCCCTGGAGTCAGAAAATGATGCCATGATGAGCGATAATGACCCGGTTCAGAGAACACCCTGTCCATCACAGCTCTCCTACAGGACAACAAGAATAACAGTGATAAACAACAAATACACAACCATCATCATCATCATCACCAACATATGCTGATGCTGAGACCTTCATCCTATATATATATATATATATATATATATATATAAAACTAGATAAAAAAAAGTTAGTTGAGACAAACTTTAAAGCCTAGCTTGAAAGTTTGAATAAGTTTTAAAATTTTGGAAGTTTAAGGTAGTTTTAATGTTCAAAGTTTGAATGTTTTGAAATAAAGCCTATCAGTAAATAGATGGATCGATAAGTCAAGTCAAGTCACTTTATTTATATAGCGCTTTTTACAATAATCATATTGCTATGATTAACATGTTGCTATCATGAGTTAACATGATTTGCACAATGCTAGCATGTTGCTAGCACAAATTAACACATTGCTATCATGTTATTAATATGATTAGCATGTACCTAACATGATTAGCATGTTGCTAACATGATTTAGCATGTCATTAACATATTGCAAACATGATTAACATGTTGCTATCATGATTTAACATGTTAACATGATTTGCACAATGCTACCACAAATTAAGACATGAGGTGCGTACTTGTGCACTATTCTTTGACGTTTTTAAGTATAAATAGTGCGAGTAGTGCGTTCACACAGAAAATTACAAAAAGAAAAAAGTGCACTTTAAATACCCGGATGATGCACTAAATTAACTGAAAAAAAACAAAGTGTGGAATGTTGGACACTTCGTGCACTCGACTGTCGCAGCTTTAATTACGTAGTGGAGGGGAAGGGAGGATCGGACTTCATTGTTAAATGACAAAATAACCTTATACAATTCACGCACTACATGGATGAGTGCATAGTGCACAAGTACATAGTGCATAAGTGCATAGTGTATAGTGCGTCATTTGGGACACAACTATGGTAACATTTTTCTAACATGATTACCAAGTTGCTAATATTTTGCTAACATGATTTTGCACATTGCTAGCATGTTGCTAAAATGTTAACACATTGCTATCATGTTATTAATAAGATTAGCATGTTACTAACATGATTTAGCCTGTAACTAACATGATTAGCACATTGCTAACATGTTTTTTATAATGATTTAACATGTTGACAACATGATTAGTATGTTGCTAACATGATTTAACATGTTGTTAACATATTGCTAATATGATTAACATGTTGCTGGCTTGATTTAACATGTTAACATGATTATCAAAATGCTAGTATGTTGCTAGCACGAATTAGCACATTGGTAACATGTTGCTAAAATGATTCCCATGTTGTTAACATGATTTAGCAAATTGTTAACATGTTGTTAATATGTTGTTAACATTATATGCACATTGATACCATGAATTAGCACATTGTTAACATGTTATGAGCATGTTATCAGCACATTGTTAGCAGGATTAGCATTTTGCTAACATGATTAGCATGTTTGCTAGCATGATTTAACAATTCATTACCATGTTGCTAGCATGATTTAGCCATTTGCTAACGTGTTTGCTAACATGATTAACACATTGTTAACATGATTACCATGTTGTTAAAATGATTAACACATTGCTAACATGATTTAGCATTTTGCAAACATGTTGCTAACATGATTGGCACATTGATAGCTTGATTTATCACACCGATAACATGTTGTTAACGTAATTTCATGTTGCTAGCATTTTTGTTAACATGATTAGCATGTTGTTAACATGATTTAGCATATTGCTATCATGTTGCTTACATGATTAGCACATTGATAGCTTGATTTATCACATTCATAACCTGTTAAAATAATTTCATGTTGCTAACATGATTAGTACATTGATGGCTTGATTTATCACATTGATAACATGTTGTTAACATAATTTCATGTTGCTAACATGTTTGTTAACATGATTAGCATGTTGTTAGCATGATTTAGCATGTTGCTAACATGATTAGCACATTGATAGTGTGATTTATCACATTGATAACATGATTACCATGTTGTTAAAATGATTAGCACATTGCTAGCATGATATAATATGTTGCTAGCATGAATTAGCATGTTGCTATCATGTTGCTTACATGATTAGCACATTGATAGCTTGATTTATCACACTGATAACATGTTGTTAACAATTTCATGTTGCTAGCATTTTTGTTAACATAATTAGCATGTTCCTAGCATGAATTAGCATGTTGATAGCTTGATTTATCACATTGATAACATGTTGTTAACAATGTCATGTTGTTAACATGTTTGCTAACATGATTAGCATGATTTAACATGTTGCTAGTATGATTTTGCACATTGCTAGCAAATTTCCTACATCTAACTGTACCAATACTTCAGTACCAGCCCTAAACCTGATGAGGCAGCAATTCTAAATGTGGAAAAGCATTATAAATAAATAATGCATATATTTTTGGTTCAGCTTTGTAAATACTAGATGAAGGCACTTCCACCTTCCTGCTCAGAGACGGTTTGATTTCAAACACGCTTGAAATCAAACACTAACAGTTAAAAGTTTGGGATCGGTAAGATTTTGGAATGTTTTTGAAGTCTCTTCTGCTCACCAAGACTGATCAAAACTACAGTAAAACCAGTAATATTGTAAAAATATTTTAACAGTTTTAACTGTTTTCTATGTGAATACACAGTAAAATGTGACCAGAGCTGAATTTTCAGCATCTTCAGTGTCACATGATCCTTCAGAAATGTGAACAAATTACACCTTTCATACCTGATAATTCCCATCTTTTCATTTCTTTCAGGAAATGTGCTCTAAAATCAAACACTGAACATCAAAAACGTTGTGATTTTTCACTCACCCATGCTTTCTTCCACTCCTGCAGGAGTGTGTTGTGTTCAGACAGAGCGTTTCTCCACCGATCCACATCTGTGTGAGGAACACCGGCCTCATCTGAGAGGAAACATGTGATACTTCATGTTACGGCCCTTCATACGTCACATTAGATGACCACCCATAGTTTAAAGTTAGCAGCTTTACCTCTGCTGTTGAGCCGAAGGTCGACTTTTGAAGCATCATTTCCTGTTTCAGACACTGCTGTACACTCATACTGGACATCTTTATTCAAAGCTTCCTCCTTCAGCCAGCTGCTCACCAGCACGGCATCATGGGAAAGGACGTGTCTGTATTCAATGACGGGAGTCTCGAGTCTCTGCCCATTTATGTGCCACTCAACACTTACATCTCTAGGACCTGAAGGAAAACTGCACTTACATATGGACCCTACATGAAATTTAGAGCTCCAATGCAAACACACACACGTGATTTTATCAAGTCACACCCGGAAGTATCATGCTGTTTGTGCAGCACTGGATTATGACACACTCTCAAACTACATGCACAACCAACTGCACATTCAAATCAACACATGTATTTGCTTAGGTTTTTTTAATGCATTCAGGTAATGAATAAATAATGGCATAGTCCTGGCATGAAACTCTAGATGGCGCTGGCTGATAGGTCGAACTCATTTGGTATACCGGAAGTGTTTGCTGTTAGCAGTATGCAGAGCGCTTTCAGAAATCCTCCACCTTCCCCAGCTCCACCTGTCTAGATCTGCTATGGGGTTAATTCCTGTATGTTACATGTGCAGCAGCAGCAGCAGCATGTCTTACATGATCACAGCAGTGTCTGTGAATGTATTGGCAGTAGCAAGTCTTGGTACTTGCTCTGCAGCAGCGTAGCAGATCTATTCCACCAAGAACAAATACATTAACACTGTCATATCCATTACCATGGCAATCTCTATTACCATATCAATCTCCCAAGAGTTGTGATGACAGAAAAGTTTTAAATGAGTGTTTCCAGGTTCAGTACAAGAAATTACCACAGGACATTTATATGGAAGCTTGTTTCTGCCACAAGATAAAAATTTAAAAAAAAAAAGGAAAAAAGGGGATTGCAACTTTTTATCTCAAAATTTAGATCATGAATGAGTTTTTTATCACAATTGTGAGAAAAAGTCAGAATTGAAAGATATAAACGTAATTGCAAGAAATTGTTTGAATTGCGTGTTATAAACTTGGAATTTCAAAATTTTTAAAGTCAGAATTTTAAGATATATATAATTTTCAAGATATAAACTTGGAATTGTGAGAAATAAAGTCAGAATTGCGAGCTATAAACTTGGAATTGCTAGACAAATTTCTAAATTGTGAGTTATAAACTCAGAATTTCGAGAAATAAAGTCAGAATTTTAAGATATAAACTGTAATTGTGAGAAAATAAAGTCAGAATTGCGAGATAAACTTGGAATTGCTAGACAATGTCTAATTGTGAGTTATAAACTCAGAATTTCGAGAAATCAGAATTGTGAGATATAAACTCAGAATTACAAGAAAATAGTTTGAATTGCGCGTTATAAACTTGGAATTTCAAGAAATAAAGTCAGAATTTTAAGATATAAACTTGTAATTGTGAGAAATAAAGACAGAATTGCGAGCTATAAACTTGGAATTGCTAGAAAAATGTCTAAATTGTGAGTTATAAACTCAGAATTTTGAGAAATAAAGTCAGAATTTTAGGATACCTGAACTCGGAATTTTGAGAAAAAGTCAGAATTGCGCATTAATCTCGGAATTGTGAGAAATAAAGTCAGGATTGCGAGATATAAACTTGGAATTGCTAGAAAAATGTCTAAATTGTGAGTTATAAACTCAGAATTTTGAGAAATAAAGTCAGAATTGAAAGATAAACTCAGAATTGCAAGAAAATAGTTTGAATTGCGTGTTATAAACTTGGAATTTTGAGAAATAAAGTCAGAATTTTAAGATACTGAACTCGGAATTTGAGAAAAAGTCAGAATTGCGCGTTATAATGTCGGAATTGTGAGAAATAAAGTCAGGATTGCGAGATATAAACTTGGAATTGCTAGAAAAATGTCTAAATTGTGAGTTATAAACTCAGAATTTCGAGAGATAAAGTAAAAATTGAAAGATATAAACTTATAATTGCAAGAAAATTGTTTGAATTACATGTTATAAACTCAGAATTTCGAGAAATTAAGTCAGAATTGCGAGTTATAATCTTGGAATTGCGAGAAATGAAGTCAGAATTTTAAGATATAAACTCTGAATTGTGAGAAATAAAGACAGAATTGAGATAAAAAGTCGCAATTACCTTTTTATTTTTTATTCTGTGGCAGAAACAAATTTTCCTAAATTCTGACCCGTCTCAATTTTTCTAAAAAACATGTCACTGGTACAGGATAAAATCACAGACACACATACAGTACGTGTCGACACACAATCACTTTTCTGTGCAAAATTATATCCAATATTTTCACTTGTGACCTGGTAACTTTCACAGTAAACATAGGGATAAAAAAAGTGAAAGTTTACAGATAGAAAAATAACTTGGTGATGAATAACAGTTCATCCACCTAAAACATTAGTTTCACCTTATAAGACGATTTAGATATTCTTCAGCTCAAATACATTTATGCATATGTCAGAAGCTTTATCCAGTGACTAACACTGCATTCAAGATATTCATTCGTATCAGATCATGATCTGGGAATCGAACCCATGACCCTGGCATTAATAGTGTCACTGCTCAACTTACGGCTTGTTCATAACACAATTGTGTGTTATGAACAATAATATAAAGTGCTTTAACAAAAACAGTTAAACCATCTGAAATGTCTTGCCCAGCAGATTACCACACTACTGCAAACATTTAATCTGCTAACTGCCGTCAATCAGGTTGAACTTGTACTGAGCAGGTGACGTTCTTTAAACATGAATGTTGTCACATGTGTCACACTCGTTTAATGCCACTGTATGAAACGATGGATTCACTGCCCTCTCTTCATAATGCACTAGATCTCAATCTTAAAATGATACAGTGATGTCATTTCAAAGATGTTAAACATGAATTATCCATCAGTACTGTTAAGAAGTTTGGGCTCAGTAAAGAAATGAATGCTTTTATTCAGAAAGATCAAAAGTGACAGTAAAGATGACAAAATATGACAAGATTTCTATTTCAAATAAATGCTGTTCTTTTGAATCCTGAAATAAAAAGTATCTCGCTTTCCAGCACAACTGTTTTCAACATCAATAATAACCAGAAATGTTTCTTGAGTATCAAATCATCATATCAGAATGATTTCTGAAGGATCATGTGACACTGAAGACTGGAGTAATGATGCTGAAAATTCAGCTTTGATCACATGGAATAAATTACATTTTAACATGTATTCACATAGAAAACAGTTATGTTGAATTTGAATAATATTCCACAATTGTACTTTATTTTTGATCAAATACTGTCTTGGTGAGCAGAAGAGACTTCCTGACCCCAAACTTCTGTACAATAGCACAAATAATACTTAAGACTTTTTTTTTTTTTTAGAAAAAGTCAAGCAAATTTTAATAGATTTGTGCATTTTTGTAAAGATGAATTCATTACTTAGATTGTAAGTGTTATTAGTTTGCAGGCTGTTTTTAAAGTGCCCCAATTATTTTTTTTTTTTTTTTTTCAGATATTCCCTTTCATGTAGTGTGATAGAGCCGTTTATGAATATAAAAGATCAGCAAAGTTTCAAAGATCAGAGTTATTGTCTCCTAAAGACACAAGTGATTCTGAACTGCCTGAAATAAGTCGTCAGCAATTCCAGTCTTACTTCCTGCTAAGCCCATTTGTAACATTTGCATAATGTAAAATCCTATGGTTTCCATTGGCTGCTTTCGAAAACATCTACTTTGCCCCGCCCACAAACACAGTAGTTGTAGCTGAGACTGGAAGAGTTTGGTTCGTGTTGTTCATGTTGAGGAGACGCTGTTTTCTGCTGCCAAAGCAAAACCACTTTACAAGGACTTTCTTCAGGATTCAGTCTCGCGCTGGAATTGATACGGTAAAACCGACGCCATCATTACTGTTCGTATCGCTGTGTATCAAGAGCTGAGGAAGATCCAGAGATGAAATCCATATATGGTAATGGGAGTTTGGTTTACAACACGAGCTCTAAGCAGCCGACCAATCACAACAGACTGGGCCATCTGACCAATCAGAGCAGAGCAGACTCTCAGAAAGGCGGAGTTTCGAGAGAACGGATCATTTATTGAACCGTTTCAGACACAGAGAGAAAAGAGCTGATGCTGCAATGTGTATTATGAGGAAAATAAAGTGTTTTTTTGACCTTGGATGCATGCAAACCTATTGTAGGAGAATCAGGAACCTTTAAAATGGCATAATAGAGGCACTTTAAACCACATGATATAATACACAGCTTCACTAACACATCTGAACACAATAAACAGCATTTCACAAGTTTAAGCAATTCAAACTTTAATTCAGGCTCTCTAGCAAAAAAGATTTGAAGAAACTTTATACATCTTCAGTTTTTCTTATGTACATACAGTATATTTACACTGTACATGACTCAGGTGATCCTTCAGGCAGACGCTTTCTCTCGCACTTTTCACAATTTACAGATTAAGACTCGCGTCTCCAGGTGAAACAATAATACAAACGCAGGAAAAGCTCAACCAAAATCATAAATTAAGATCTGAAATCTAAAATTATTTACTGAAAAATAAAAGTCTAAAGACGCGAATCTCTTTGTTATTCGTTCCTCATGCTCTTTTTTGAAAATAAAGGAGTAAAAAGAAAAATTGGAGTGTAAATTTTAGGCATCAGACGGTGTGCAGAACATGCAGACACACAAACACTTGTCTAAATACTCTTCCAATGAAGACTTCCTTCCCATAATCTGGCTCCTCATTGCAGGAGGAGTATTGAGACAAGACTGAAGAGAGAGTGAGCAGAGGGAAACGGGTCAGAGGTCAAAGGTACCACTCACCCAGAGCCAGGCAGAAGAGCAGAAAGGCCTGGTGAGGGTGAACGGCCCAGGACTGCTCTCTCAAGAGAGGGGGGATCAGCCGCGGCCCCGCCACAGAGGAGGAAGATGATGAGGAGGAGGAGGAGGAAGGGAGGACGGAGGGGCGTCCGCCGGAGGTGGGCAGGGACGGGACATCGACGGGGGGAGGAGGAACAGCCAAGGATGCTGTGCAGGAAAGAGGAAAGTGGAAGGAGGAAATGGAGGAAGAGAGACAAATACAAGAGTGTGCTGAGAATCAGAGATGGACAGCAGATTCAGGAACGCCACGCGGAAAGCAGGGAATGACAGAGGGAAACGGCAGGAGAGAAGAACGTGTGAGGAGCGAACAGTCGAACCAAACACAACGTCAAACGTCCACGACACATTTCACCCCAAAATCAAAAGAAAAAAAGATTTCTTAATATTCTAGTTATCATAATGCCAAAAGTGTGTATTTATATGTAGTAAATGATCCTGTCATGAACATGGCAAAATGCAAAAAAGAAAAGAAATAAACAAACAAACAAACAAAAAAACAAGAAAATATATTTTGCATTAAGAAAATAAATAGGTGACATTATTTTCATGACATTTAAGCAGATTTATTCTTAATATTTGAGTTAACTTAATTAAAAAATGCTTTATATGCAATACAGTCATGAAAATGATCCAGTCAGGACACAATTTATGTGTTTGTTGTTGTTGTTGTGTGCATTAAAATCAGTCACAAAATACTGCAAAATGCCAAAAAAAGAAAGAAATGGTCCTTTATATGCAAAAAATATTAGATTTTCTTTCAGTTCAGGAGGTAATTGACATTTCACCCAAAATAATAATAATAATAATAATAATAATAAAAAATAGATTTCTTCTTAATATTCTAATTATCGTATCGCCAAAAGTATGTATTTATATGTAATACAGTCATGAAAATTATCCTGTCAGGAGATTATTTATTTATTTATGTTGTATTAACATCACTGTCATGAAAATAACAAAATACAAAATGCAAAAAAAAGAAAAGAAAAAAGAACACAAATAAAAAAGAAAAGATTACTAGAAATTATATTTTGCATTATGAAAATAAACATCTGTGACATTATTTTCATGACATTTAAGCAGATTTATTCTTAATATTTAAATTAACATAATAAAAAATACTTTATATGCAACAGAGTCATGCAAATTATCCAGTTGGGACACAATTTATTAAATATATATATTGTGCATTAAAATCACTATCACAAAATACTGCCAAAATGAAAAAAAAAAAAATCCTAAAAATGGTCCTTTTTATGCCAAAAAATATTTTTCTTTATATTAGGAGGTAATTGACATTAAACCACAAAATAAAAACAAAACAAAAACAGATTATATATATATATATATATATATAACATATTTGTGACATTATTTTCAATGTCATTTAAGCAAATTTCTTAAGATTCTAATTGCCATAATGTCAAAAAAATACCTTATATGCAATTAAGTCTTGAAAAGTATCCACAATTTATGTCATGAAATCATGTCGATAAAGAGAAAAGAAAAAAAAGAATGGAATGTTTAAGCAAAAAATAAATAATTTGTTTTTCTTTAAATTTTGGGGTTTCTTGACATTTTTTTGTGATGTTCATGCTATTATTGCCAACATATTTAAATAATATAATCTTCAAAAATACCTAAAACATAAAGCTTCTTTAAGAAAAGAGTTCTCAAAGCTCACATTTGTGGACTTCAGTCAAAAACATTTATTCTGTACAAATGTTCAGTCATGTGATCAGCAGCCCTCTCTCTGTCTGAAACAAAAGCAGGTGAATGCGTTCGCTTCAAACAAACATTTCATCTGCAGGAACAGCAGAAACAACCACAGGAAGCTGTGCAACACACACATCACAGTGTTTAGACATTTTTTGGTCTCGTTTATAATGACGAGGAACCCATTTCAGCTGTCTGACTCCATTTCTCAGCGTTCTAGACCATTCCAGAGCACTTCCTCTTCCTCTTTAAATGCAATCCTGCATGTGTGATACTGAAATCATCCCTGAGATTTAAAATCACACGCCGTCAAAAAACATCAATCGCCAATAAACTCGTATTGACTTCAGGTCGGACCCACGCTGCAAAAAATTATCTTCTTCCTCAGTGTTTGTTTTGTTTTCCAGTAGCAATATCTAAACACTCTGACTTCAGGATACGGTTACTGGAGAAGGAAAATGACTTGTTTCTTCTGAAAAAATGACCAAAATCAAGAGACTTTATGTTTAAAACAAAAGGAAATACATCAGCGGAGCAGGAAAAACAATCTTGTTTTCCCTTTGAATTTTTGAATTGAAGTTTTTTTTTAATACATTTTGTGTGAAATTATTTTCATGACATTTAAGCAGATTTCTTCTTAATATTCTAATTACCATAATACCAAAAAAATACTGTATATGTAATATAGTCATAAAAATTATCCATAAAAAGGACCACATTATTAGGACCACTACATATACTATATATATATATATATATATATATATATATATATATATATATAATATATATATATATATATTATATATATGGTTATGTATATGTGTTGTGTGTGTGTATAATAAATATATATATATATATATATATATAAAAATGGTCCTGCAAATTGTCCTTTTCATGCAAAATTTATTTCTTTAAATTTGACATTTCACCCCAAAATAATATCTTAATCTATCTTAATTAGTCTTTTTTCTTCTTAAATGTTAATATTCCTGATTTTTAGACATTTGTACTGGAAAACAAGCCAAAAACACCGAGCAGGAAAGTGCAAGCCGAGGGTGAATGTTAAACGCCCCAAAAACTGCACAAAAAAATATTCAAATACAGTTCAGAACTCCAATTTGGAAAACATCACGCAAACTTACCAATTTGGTAAAGAATGTTTCCAATTTGGAATCTTATTTGGAATTTAGTTGTCGTTCTTGCAGAGCTGCGGCGAGTAACGGCTCTTTACTGCGAGTGCATGCAAAAATGATTAAGGCGTGTCAGCGTCTGCGTATTCAATGGTCTGCGAAGCGCAGTCTATGTCGAAGGGGCGGTCTTTAGAGGGACTATCATCCGCGTCCTCGTAGCTGTTGGACGGAACTCTGCCGTTCCCACATTCCGGTTCCGTCTCGTATCCGGTGTCTCTGAGCGCGTGCAGCGGATGCGCTCCGTTCTGATTAGCCGGATCCGTCTTTTCCTGCACGGTCTCCATCAGGCCGGCCTCGCAGGCCACGTACTCCGGCTGCGGCTTTTTGTTTGAACCGAGCAGCGCGGAGCGCAGGCGGAGACACGGCGCCGGCAGGTACTGCATGTAACAGTTGTACGCCAGAGCGGCGAGGAAGAGGAGGAAGAAGAGGAGGAAGAGCGACAGCAGGGCTATGCTGTTGTCGTGTTGGATGTATTTGGCCGAAGGATCGAGCGTCTCGGTGCGAGTCGGTAAGTTGCTGACCTCCGGAGGCATGTAGGATTTGGGTTTAATGACATTGTTTGGAGGGGTTGTTAGTGAGGGAGCGTCCGTGCGCGCTGACGTTAGTCCTGCGGTGTTACCGTTATTACCTTCCGCCGGCGTGGTCAGGTCACGGGTCACGCTCTGAGGACGCCGAGCGGATATCGAAGGCACGCTCTCGGGAAGGTCCAGTCGGAGGACGTATCCGGCCACCAGACGGGTGAAGTTCTTTCCCGCACCTGATTCGACGGACCAGCATTCGTAGCGGCCGGCGTCCTCCGCCGTCACGCTGTAGAGCAGCAGCCCGTTCTCTCCCATCAGGAGGAAGCGCGAGGCTTCGGTGAGAACGTGGCCATTGAGTTTCCACACCACCTGAGCCAGGTTAGACCGCACCTGACACGGCAGGTCAGCAGAGCCGCCCGGCTTTACCGCCACCTGCTGGTAGTCCTCCACCGCAAGAGGAGCGACTGTGAGAGGGACAGAATGAGAATTATGGGTCATCTTCAACATCAATGCAGTAAAGTCTTAGTTTCTATTGCCGGTTTCACAGACAGGGCTTAGCCTAAGTCAGGATTAGGCCTTAGTTCAATTAGGATATTTAAGTAGCTTTTATAAACGTTCACTAGAAAAAAACATTACTGGTGTGCATCTCGAGACAAAACAATGACACTGACATATTTTAAGACCTGTCAGTACAAGTTTCTTTCAGTTTAATCAGCTCAAACATGCATTTTAGTCTGGGACTAGCTTAAGTCTTGTCTGTGAAACCGGGAGAATGTTTTAGATAAAAAAAAAGGTATAATAAAAACATAAACAGGTAAATATTATTGTTTACTCAATTGTTACTGTTATATTGATGATTATAAATTTTAATAAAACTTTTTTTTATATAAATCATTGGCAGGTAGATTCTATATTATTTTAGAACAAATATGCAAGTATGGATATTATATAATAAAATTATACAAATACATATTAAACATAAAATTATACGAAAATATGTATAAAAAAGTATATAAATAATCTGACTGTAAAACATTAAAGTATATTATAAAGTATCAAGAAATAAAGAGTAAAAAAAAATATATATATATATATATATATATATATATATATATATATATATATATATATATATATATATACACACACACACAATATTTCAACTATAATGATTCCTCTGACTCTAAAGTTATTTCAGAACAAAAATGCAACTATGGATATTATATAATAAAAGTATCTAAATAAAAACAAATAAATTATGTAAATAACAAAAAATTAATGATGATTCATCGACTCTAAAATTATAAAGTACACTATAATATACTGAGAAATTTAAAAAGTATATTTATATATAAAAACATTTATAATCAAATATTATATGTTATATTCGATTATATAAATAAAAATACATAAAATTATAATTAAAAATGTATAAATTAGATAAAAATTCATTATGAATTAATTCCTGTGACTATAAAATTATGAAGTATAATAAAAAGCATTTAGAAATTGGAATGAATAAATATATTACAAGGCATTGAGAAATAATTAAAAATATATAATAGTTAGGTAAACATTGTCTAGCACTAGTACACACACCTAAATGCCTCAAGTGTTCTTATCCATGAAACTTTCCTTGTGTGTGGAGTTCACATGCCTGTATATTTATTAGCTCTACAGTGAGAATGTTCTCATGCGCTCTTGTTTTGGTGGTGTGTGTCAGCTGTACAGACAATTCAACAAAAACAATCTAGACAGAAAAAAAACCCAGCTAAAAAACCACTTGAGCTCCTTCACAGAGTCAAATTTAACACAAATGACATTCTACATTACACACCTGGGGGGCATATCCCAGCATCCCCTCTGAGGCTCTGAATCAACTTCCTGTAAAAACACATGGAAAACACACAGCTCAGAGTAAATATAGACACATCTGATTGAAGATGATAATGCCATCTGGTAGAAAATATATTCAAAAATATTTAAAACACTGCATGGCCAAATTATAAACCAACAAATAAGACAAAATGACATCATAACGTGTTCCTCTTAAAAGCCCAGCGTGGAGACGCAGTGTCTGCAAATTTTTGAGAAGTTAACGAATAAAATCCTCCATGTCAACAAGACAGACGTGCAGTCAGTCACCATGTGGCGGTTAGTTCTCATTTCTCACCGTTTTTTAGCATCATCCTGGAAAATATTAATACAGGAAGTGGAGCGCGCGTCCCAGGCGCAGTACGGGTCTCGAGCCAGAACACAGTCCACACAGGACAGGTACTTCTCACAGAACGCTGTGGGAGACTGAACCACACCAGAGTCAGATCCAGCGTACAGGAACTGGGCCTGAGGATGACAAAATTAACCCATGATTCACACACCACATAACGCAAAGATGCTCATGGAGTGTGTGCGTTTGACAGCTTTTTTCAAATGTTTGAGATTAAAATATAAAAATGATATAATAGAAATATAAAAAGGTAAATATTCGAGTTTTTTAGACTACTGTTTTATTTGTGCTCATAAATTAAAATGACTAAACATTCATCCTTGTGTTCATGTAATGAAAAACATGCCGTGATTATTTATAACTAGATTTGTACTGTATTTCACTTTCTGTTTTTATATTTTAGAATCTATAATTGAGATTTAGATAGAATGTTTAATCTATAATCTACCTGGCAATTAAATTATAATTATGATACATATATTTGTAAGGGCTGTTGACGTTAACGCGTTAATGCATGCGATTAATTCAAAATCCTTAATGCATTAAAATAATTTAATGCATTTAACGCAAAAAAAAATTACTGAAGCATGTGAAACTGCGTCATAACGTAATTTACGTCACGCAGTTAGATGATCTTAAAGTCATATCAGAGATGGCAGAGAGAATTATTTATTCCAGTGTCTGTTTCACTTTAAAACAAATACTCTCTGTCATTGTATCTGAAGAGCGCCTCCCTCCTCGCGCTGTTCCTGTCTGAACGGAACGTCGCAATATCCCACCGCTGTATGGCCAGATGATATGAAAACTATGGTTCTCGGCTGGATAAAGCAAACCAGCGTCTCGCTAGTAAAGTTTTGATGGATGAGGACTGCAATCAAACTAAAGACGATTGTGGTGACGTACAGGAGTTGTACATTAAGCACACATGAGTCTGTTATATTGATGCTCAAACAAATCATGTATGAGCGCTCTCGACGCACTGATCGCACATTGTCTTTATGCACAGACACAGTTCAGTACATTCACATTGTTTTCACACATTCAGGATAATGTTTGGATTTGTCCCGTGTATGTTGCTGTGTACTTTAGTATATATGCTTAGGCCTGTCACAATAACTACTTTTTGTTGTGCGATATATTGTTCCAGAAATAATTGTGATAAACAATATTATTGTCATTTCAAGACCATTTTATGCCACTGCATAAAATCATAATATGATTGCATAATAATGCAAGTAGGCCTACACACTTTCAAATGACAACCACCATTTAATTCTTTAGATCATGGAAATAAGGGATCAAAAAATGTAATATCCTAAATAAAAAAACTTGAATAAATGGTAAATATATATTGTTGCAAATTAAAAAAAAAAAAAAAACTGCAAATGCACAAAAGGCACTATGGAGATTTTCAATTTACAGATTTTTATTCTATTGCTGAAAACACAAACCCTACTTAACAGTCAGATGTCCGAATCTGCTGCTAAAATTATTTTTCTAGAGGCGTGTGTGACTTCTATTAACTTAAGCGCCACATGATTATGATGCAGCACATGAGATGCTGCAAAAGATGTGACCACAATTGTCAAACATGTCTGTTTACATAGAAAATACAACTGAAAAACTGCAGTGGAATGCAACACATTCTCTGTGAAAATGAACTCTACACTCTCAACTTCTGTGTCCCTTGTGAAACGGCCTTAACACCAGCTGTTAGTGTGCACTGTTTTGCACTGTGACATTTATATTTGCACCGGAACAGTGGATTGCGGCTTTGAAATCGAGAGCATTTGGACTTGTTCTTCCCAACTGTCTGTAGTTGTCAGCAAAACACTAACGCCTTAAATAACGCCTTTTTTTCTCCTGTCAATGACTGCTCTGTGTAGGAACTGCAGATGACAGCATGATTGGCAAAATGTTGGTGACATTCATTATCATGTAAACATAATTGGCGATATATTGTTATTGTATATTGAAAAAGATTGAGGTCATGTATATATATTGCACGACAAATTGATATATTGATTATTGCGACAGGCCTATATATGCTGGTCAAGGTTTTTTTTTGGGCATCTCCATGTGGTCCTGTTCAGTATCACAACTTGACTTGTCTAAAATGTAAACAAGCTCTTTGCTGTTGCACTTACTATACACTGTGAATTCTGAAACATTTATTGCTGTGATTTTTTATGGGTGCTTTGGTGTACATAAATGTATGAATTATATGAAATCATATCATTTGGTTATTTGGTGTCCTTTTTTTGAAAAGATCTAAATTTACCTTGAAAAAGCCTGAAAAATACAGTTTTGTGAGAATCACACTTCAATCTGATGGTTTACTTTGCTGGATATAGGCAATGATGGCAAAATGGACGTGTTAAACAAGATAAATGGTGTATGCTTAATTTCACGATAAGTGTGCGATTAATCGTGATTAAAAAATTTTAATCTATTGACAGCCCTATATATATATATATATATATATATATAAATTATGATTCCTCTAAAGTTATTTCAGAACAATATGCAAGTAGATATATAACAAAATCATAAAAATAAACAAAACACAAATTATTTAAAAATAAATTATACAAAAATAAAATAAATTATGATGATTTCTCTGATGAAAAATAATAAAGTAAAAAGTATACATCAAGTATTGAGAAATACTTGCAGAAATAAAAAAAATAATTTACATAAAATTTACTCTATATATTCTATAGTTAATTTAAATATAAATCATGATTATGATTCCTCTGATTCTAAACTTATAAAGTACACACGTATATGTGTGTACACACACACACACACACACAAATATATTATATATATATATATATAATATACACACACAATATATAGTGCAGCAGAAATTTTTTTGTAACCTTGGCCAGATCTGTTCCTTGCCACAATTCTGTCTCTGAGCTCTTCAGGCAGTTCCTTTGACCTCATGATTCTCATTTGCTCTGACATGCACTGTGAGCTGTAAGGTCTTATATAGACAGGTGTGTGGCTTTCCTAATCAAGTCCAATCAGTATAATCAAACACAGCTGGACTCAAATGAAGGTGTAGAACCATCTCAAGGATGATCAGAAGAAATGGACAGCACCTGAGTTAAATATATGAGTGTCACAGCAAAGGGTCTGAATACTTAGGACCATGTGATATTTCAGTTTTTCTTTTTTAATAAATCTGCAAAAATGTCAACAATTCTGTGTTTTTCTGTCAATATGGGGTGCTGTGTGTACATTAATGAGGAAAAAAAATGAACTTAAATGATTTTAGCAAATGGCTGCAATATAACAAAGAGTGAAAAATTTAAGGGGGTCTGAATACTTTCCGTACCCACTGTATACATAAGAATATATAAACTCCTGTGTGTGTGTGTGAGAGAATGAGAAACGAGAAACTGGAGATGATTTGCTGCTGAAGGGGAACAGAGTCTGTACAGACTGTCTGTCTCCAGCGTATGGAAACTTCCTCCCTGCTGCGAAATCACAGCAAATGAAACGTGTTTTTGTGGATTTTATTTCACATGATTGATCCTCAAACGGTCACGTCGATAAGATGAATCTTAGCTGTTATAGTGTTGTTCTGGGCTCTTACCGCTCGTGTGGACAGTAAAAGTGTTTTAATTGGCTCGGGGTTCTTCAGCAGCTGGATTTCCTCCACCGTGTGAACCTCGCCCTCCAACACCAGAGACTTGTGCAGCAAGCCTTTATCTGAGAACGCATTAGGATATACATGTATCAACAAGACGCCATCTAAACCACCCTCATGACACTTTACTGTAAAGCAGAGCTTCCCAAACTTTGTCACCTGAACCTTTTTTACTTTATATTTCTCCTGAGATTTTATATTAATATTTCAATAATTTAACAACACATTCACACGTTCAAGGTTCTCTGATGTGGGTTAATGGTCTCATGACATGCAAGTAAACATAAAATATTTAATCTTTTATTGGTAAGTGTTTAGTTTTGACTTTGAAGCTGAAATTTAAAGTAGACTCAATTAAATTAACCCAATTAAATTAATTAAATTAAATTATATGATATGATATTATATTATATTATACTACTAATTATTATTATTATTATATATTATATAAATAATGATAATAATAATACTTATTGATTATTATTTATATATTATTAATATAATAATCATTATATATTACTATTAGTATATATTACTAATAGTATTAATAAATTACTTTAGTATTATTAGAATAATGATTATTTTATTTTATTATTAGCATAATTATTATTTATAATATTATTATTATCATTATTATTATTATTATTTATATATTATTACTAATATTATTTTATTCTATACTTTTTGATATTATTATTATTATTATTATGAAATAATGATTATTTTCATTATTTTAACTCATAAAAATAAAGAAAAAATGACTGTTTTAAACTAGAAATGTAAATAAAAAATGAAAAATGAATACTTGATAATTATCATAATACTTTATTTACACTACAAATTACTAATATTAATATTTATGTCTTAAATTCTTCACTTTCAAGCGTTCAAACCCTCGAGTTGCAAACATTTCAAATGCTCAAGCTTTTATTTTGGCAGAATACTACTGAAATGCTGCAAACTTCAGTGAACAAAAATGTTGGAAATTATAAATAAAGTACATTTAAATGCACATTCGCACAAGCAGAGATGAAGTTCGCTGCATTTACTGTGAACAGAGACGCTGAATGCAGCAGATAATTTCATTAACCCATCTATTTATTTTAATTTTACATTCAAAGCTTTTCATCATCTCACGAACACCCGTTTGGGAAACCCTGGTGTAAAGAAACAAATCAAAACCAGATTTTCACTTTGTGTGGTTTTCACACCCTTTCACCGCATTCACTCACCGGTGGCGGTGAAAATCACATCGTAGATGTTGCCATCGAGGGCCTGAACTCTCTCCACGGCGATCTGCGTGTAGTTGACGTCTTTGGTGATGAGGCGCGGGCCGTTGCCAATGGGCAGCACGGGGTCCTCCAGCAGCGGATGGTCCCTCACAAACTGCAGCGTCTTATCAGGCAGCTGGAGGGACGAGTTGATGTTCTGCATGCGGTTCAGGTTGTTGATGCACTGAAATGTATAATTTCAAATGAAATGATTAATGATAGAGCAATTAAGAGGTGATGTTATTAGCTTCAGCCGATAACTCTTCCTGACAAATGTTAGTTTCTCTCTTATGTCAAATATGTACTGACAATTTATTATGTTAATGTAGGCTAGTTATGAGTTACAGTAGCATCATGTAATTATTTGTATTTTGTATTTTTTTTATTTTTTTATTAAAATATTTTATTTATTTATTTATTTAAATGTTTAAATAATTTTAAACATGTATTTTTAAATTTTATTTATTTTCTAATTACTTTATTGTAATTTATATATATATATATATATAATATATATAATCATATATAGTTTTATTACATTTATTACATAGTATACAGTATGTGTGTTATTTTATTATTTGCATGTAGTTCATTATTTGTATTTTATTATTGTATTTTATTTTTTATTAAAATATTTTTATTGATTTATTTATTTAAATGTTTACATTTATTTTTAAATTTTATTTTATAACTTATTTTATTTTAATATTATATATATACATATACATATATATATACAATTTATTTATAGAGTAATAATTTTATTACATTTTAATTACATATTATATATGTGCTGTTTTATTATTTGCATGTAGTTCATTATTTGTATTTTATTTAAATTTTTTTATTAAAATATTTTATTTTATTTATTTATTTAAATCTTTAAATAATTTAAAATTTATTTCTAAATTTAATTTATTTTATAATTTATTTTATTTTTTATTTTTAATATTTAATATTTTTTATTTAAGTATTTTTTTATATTTATTTACATGTTAAAATGTTTACATTTATTTTTTATATTATTTATTTATAATTATTTTAAAAATATTTTATAAATTTTTATTTATTATTTTACTTTTTGACCCTCATTTACACGACTAACTCCCTTTCCCAGCATCCTTTAAACTTAAGGATCCTGTGAACAGATACAGCTCTGGAAAAAATTAAGAGACCACTTAACATTGATTTCTGAACTTGGAGTGGTCTCTTAATTTTTTCCAGAGCTGTATATACCACCTAAATCCATGCTTTGGGCAAATACTAACCGCTCCGGGTCTGGGACTCGGGGGGACCCCATTAAATCGAACCCACTTGGTGTGGGACTGCTCCACCGTGGCCTTCTGCATGTACTTCCCTTTGGAGAAGACCTCATGCACTGAACTCATGTTATAGGCACACACCGCGGACAGACCAACATTTCCCCTGAAACACAGAGAAACAAGAAATGATTTCCCTTATGCATAAACAAAATCCAGTTGTACCACTCCAATGTTATGATTCACAGATGAATCAAGCCTAACTGGAACAAGAGGTTTTAAATACCACACATGCTCATTTAGCACTGTGTGAGTTTTATTTTTGCTTTTCAACTATCCATAAACAAATGTGCTGAAGCTCACCACTGAGATGTAAAGACGCCATAGATGACGGTGTCTCTCCAGTGAGGGGCTTTCAGAATGAACACGTCATGAACCACATTGAAGACAAAGTTGAGCTCAGGCATGGAGCAAACCAGTTTGGCCTTCAGAAACGACGTCCACTTCTTCTGTAGGGTCCGCTGGCCTCCCAGATCACCCTGTCATAGTGAGAGATGAGACACACTTTATAGAAAAAATGTTTTCAATGTTACATTTGCATGGTGTCATTTACATAAAGTAAGTATTTAAATATAACTGGAACTAAAACGAACAGTCTCAAGCACGCTATTGTATGGAAGTTGAAAGACTTCTGTAATCACAACATGTTTTTGAAGCGTTGATCATGTAGCCAATCACAGACGTATCTGTTGAGTGTGTGAACACAATGACCAATCAGAGGTGTTGACGAATCCACTCAATAGCGCTTAAAGCATCACATTCGATACCGAAGTCAGTACTTTTGACAACACTAATATGCATCAAACTTTGTCAAAAAATGTGGCTTGCAAGAACATCTTTGAGTAATCTTCAGCTCTGAATGTTTTTATGTAACGAAAATGACATGATCAAATGTTGATTCTCTAGTAGTAAACAGAGAAACTGAAAACAAGATGTTGACAGATAAAGCAAGAATGAAAAACAGAAAATGAGATCATCAGATTTGATAAGATAATGAGATAGAAACCTCCATCAGAGGTGACAAAGGGGGAAGTTTGAGAGGAAAAAAACCTAACCATGCGGAACAAATTCATTTTCTCGCCTTCATTGGAAACAAATATATACTTCTAGTAAACACTGGCGTCAGTGAGAAATGACAGATATCTTGTGTCAGCCACAGCTGAGTAAGATTAAGATTAAGATTAAGAGATAAAATAGCTGCTCTCACCTTACAGACTCGTGCGATCCTGGGGATCAGCAGCTTGCCGAAGAACTCGTACTCCACCGACACCTCCGTGAAGAAGTAGTAAATCTTATCGTCATCTCCATCCGGGCTGTTCTGCCCTTCTCGGATCACATCGGCAAAGACAAAACTGGGCTCTGAACGGGCAAACAGAATCACATGATGGAGTCTCACAACTGAGCAGTGCTGTTTTAGTATTATTAACATACTGTTATAGGTTTATTAATGTTTTGAATTAGCTTTATCTTTATATTTCAGTTTTCATTTTAATATATTTTTTTTTTTGTTTGTTTTATTTAGGTTTAGGTTTTTATTTGATTTTTAGTTTTTATTTATTTCCAGTTTCAGCTTAAACATACTTCAGTTAGTTGATAACAAGGTTATTATTATTAACTAAAACCAAAATTAAAACCATACAAAAAACATTTTCATTACTTAGAAATAAATCATTATTAATAAAATATAAACATGAACTATAAACATGTTAGTTGCCAACATGGTTATCTTTGTTAACTAAAACTATAAAAAATATTTATATTACTTAAAATAAAATACACATTAACATTAAAATTTCAAAAAAGTTTAACTTTATTTCAGCTGTTTTCCACAGCAACATTTCTCATTTATGTTTAGTTTAATTCATGTACTAAAATGACAAACTAATACTGAATAAAAACTATTTAGACACAATATATTTTTAAAACTAATAAAAACTAATAAAAATGATGAAAAAGCACAACAAAATTACTAAATTAAAATGAAAACAGAAAATATAAAATAAAATCTAATTCAAAATATTAACAAAAATTATAGTATAATATATCAATGATACTAAAATAACACCGGTTGCCAAGACAACATTTCTAATTTTCATTTAGTTTAAGTTTTATATGAAAAAATAAAATAAAATCTAACTATTAGATAATAGTTAGATTTAATTTAATTTAATTTGATTATTTCATTTTATTTTATTTTAATTCATTTTATTTTATTTTATTTCATTTTATATTATTTCATTTAATTTAATTTATTTAAATTATTAATTTAATTTAATTTAATTACATAATGTTTTTAATAATTTTGGTTTTAGTCTTCATTAACAATAATAACCCTGGAATGGAGTTCATAATGAGGATGATTTTTATGTCATTTTTGGACAGAGTGAGTGTGAACGTGAACGTGGGCGAATTCCAAAAGCCGTTTTTGCGCCCTTGAAAGCCACTTCAGGAAGGGGACGCTATTTGTAGGTGTGTTTCAAACGAACTGAATCCCTTCACAAAGGGCCCTTGCACAAGTCCGTTAGCGAAGGGTACATGTGATGGTCACTTCAAGGAAGTAATTTTATCGTTCATGGTCATGTGACCCAGGGTGATGAATCCTCGTGATTGATTTTAAAGCTAGATGGCGGAAGAGTTCGAGTTTTGTTTCTGATAAATTACTAATTTTTTTTTATCATAAATTTAATATGAAGTTTAAATAAGTTTCAGATGAGAAATGTGTTTAATAGCAGATATTTTAGGTAAATGAGACTAAAGTTGACAGCACAGAGGGAACACGCTCACACTATGCCTACTTGTACGTCTATATGTACTTCTACAGTATCATTGTTTATGTCGTGGAAACATTTGCGGCGTACCGTTGAGCCAGGACGTGGAATACTCTGTGCGCAGTAAACTCTGAGACGGAGAAGATCTAGAGATGATCGGCTCACTGCCCAGGAAGTTATAAGCGGTTCCCGAGTACAACTCGCCATCTGAACAGGAAACACAAGCAGTTAACTCACTCCTACTGGAAATACGAGCATATAAAGAGTACCAGACAAAACACAGTGTCCTGCAGATATGCTTCAGGTAACAGAAGGAAACTGCAGGTGAACTTACCAACCATTACAGTAGTGAAACTTTGGGCCGGGTCAAAGGAGCATTTCCCCCTGCCATCCTCTTGTTTGTTGTGCAAACTGAAACTCTGCAGAGACTAAAGAGAAATGAGCCGGTAGTATCTCAAAGACTTCAGAATGTTCCATTAAAGTAGGGATGAACCAATATGAAAATTTTGGCCGATACCGATAACCGATAATTCTTATATTTGAAAGCCGATAACCGATATATTGGCCGATGAAACTAAATCCAAATTTTTATATAATTTTTGAGAGATTACAAAATCAAAAGTTTCACCATTAAAAGTCATGTCCCAACACACAATTATAATGTTCTCATTATAATATTATGTAGTTTTTATGACAGACTTGCGCTGCATGTTGCATTTAACTGTATTTTCCTTTTTGAAGTGATTTCAATCATATTTCAAGCAATTCAAAACCATCATGGTGAACAGTGCACATCTGAATGCATCGACCAAATTTTCTTATCACCCACTGTAAATGTTTCTCTTTGTTAGGTTTGGTTAGTGGTGTCTAAAATGCATCTTTACGCACAACTGCCAGCCTGCATGAGACTCCAGACACACCAGGAGCTTCAAACACCTGTTTGCTGCTCAACACTGGCTTTTTTATAGCTGCCCTTTTAATACAATTATTTTTTTGACAGGAACTTTCATTAATAAGCCTTTATCTGACCGAGTTCTGCTGTGCTCTAAATCACTCACAAATCTTATGATAATTCGATAATCATTCAGTTTCTCACAATATTAGTTGTTTTCATGCCTTTTGCACAACATTGCACCATTTCATGCTTTCTTCAGAAAGATCTTTTCTCTCCATATTGCATGAGAACTGTGACTTGATTAATAATGTGGAACAACCTCTAAGTAGGGTTTCCAGAGACCTGGCAAATTATTTTGTCTGAGATTGATACCAGTTGTCTAAAAAGACATGGATAAATAAACATTTTCTTAGAAAAACTAAAATCTGGATGTTTATTCTACTGAAATCTTACTGATATGTCACTTGCATAATAAATTGGAATGCGGTGTAAAAGCAATGTAAGTCGCTTTGGATAAAAGTCTCAGCCAAATGCGTAAATGTAAATAAAGAATCAGGTTACAGAGTCATATGATCCTGTTGTCCATCATTAGGGGCTTTCGCACCAGAGGAATTTTTCATAGTTCCTAGAACTATTGGAAGTACCCAGATTTTGCTGTTTTCGAACCACAGGAACTAGGAACTCCTTTTGGGGGAACTAAATTAGCTCCTACTTCAGAGTAGGGTCTAACCCAGCACTATAGGAACAATCAGTGACGTAAGTGAACGCAAAACACTAGCGATATTTAAAAAAAAGCTGTGTACACACACAGTTTATAGCCTATATATTTACTCCACAAACTAACTCTACGAACATAGAAAACAGCGATAGATGGAGAAAATCCAACACAACTTCGAACCAAGAAAAACATGATTATGTACTTCTGCTCAGCTAGCGACATTGGGCATCAACCACACGGCAAACGCAAATACTTTTTCATATACTGTCTAGTTTCTTTGTATAACAGTTCTATCTAATAATGTATTAGACAGGACTGTTAAACAGATCTTAAACTAAAGGAGAATAGGAGCACTGTGTGCTCTCAGCACAGTCAAAATAAAAATCACAACAACAAGAGCGGATTAGGTAATTTCAGAGTTCCCACTGGCGGTGCGAATGCAAGCAGGAAAACTAGGGGAACTATTAGCTCTCGGGAAACCACCCTGGTGGCTAGATCCTATAACTACCCGGTGCTAAAGCCCCTATACGGCAACAAAATGAGGAAACTATTGTATTAAAATTTAGAAATTTAGTAACTGAGCCATTGTTATCAAAATATCAGGGAAGTTCTGACAATACAGAGACAAACCAAAATACCACACATATTGAAATTGACAATAATACTTTGTGTTTAAAACTATAAAGCGGAACAGCTGAGTTCCCAAAAGTAAAGATCCCAATGTTGTTATTGTTAACCAAAACCATAATGCAATTCAACAAGGTTGTTTAAGACACTCTCTCGTCTCGCTTTTGGTGTGTGAATCTTTTTAATTACATCAAGAATTAAGTTGTGATTCACTCACACTATAATACTATAATAGAATATTATAATAAGTAAGTAATTTTTAAGCTCTAAAGTTAAATGATTATAAAATTATATTTATAAAAATAAAAAAGGCTAATTCAAAGTAATTATATATTCTATATAATATATATAATTAATATTAAAGGGTTAGTTCACCCAAAAATGAAAATTATGTCATTAATGACTCTCCCTCATGTCGTTCCAAACCCGTAAGACCTCCGTTCATCTTCAGAACACAGTTTAAGATATTTTAGATTTAGTCCGAGAGCTTTCTGTCCCTCCATTGAAAGTGTATGTACGGTATACTGTCCATGTCCAGAAAGGTAATAAAAACATCATCAAAGTAGTCCATGTGACATCAGTGGGTTAGTTAGAAGATTTTTAAGCATCAAAAATACATTTTGGTCCAAAAATAACAAAAACTACGACTTTATTCAGCATTGTCTTCTCTTCCAGAATCCTTTCCATTGAATTGATTCCATTGAACTGATTCCATTGAATTGATTCCATTGAATTGATTCCATTGAATCCTTTCATCTGTCGGCATTGGTAATGCACTTTTATGTCGCCGTGGTTGTTTTTGGCGATTAGGACATCCGCGACATGCACACTTACGCACCATTTTAAAAAATATAGCAATACCAAAATACAAACAATGTAGAATAGCTTGAATACAGCGTGCGTCTCCCTCAGACTGTAAACCAAGCTCTGGCGCACCAGATAACACATCAGCAGCGTCTTACATCAGCAGCGTCACTGCGGAGTCGTGAACCACACTCCGGAGCAGAAGGGGGCGGTAATGCACCAATAAGCTGGATGCCAACCGCCGTAAAACAGGAAAGAAGAAGAAGCGGAGTCGTGAACGCGAATTGACAACAGACCCGGAAGAGAATACAATGCTGAATAAAGTCGTAGTTTTTGTTATTTTTGGACCAAAATGTATTTTCGATGCTTCAAAATGTCGCAGATGTCCTAATCACCAAAAACAACCACGGCGACGTAAAAGTGCAACGCCGACAGATGAAAGGATTCAATGGAATCAGTTCAATGGAATCAATTCAGTGGAATCAATTCAATGGAATCAGTTTGATGGAATCAATTCAATGGAATCAATTCAATGGAAAGGATTCCGGAAGAGAAGACAATGCTGAATAAAGTCGTAGTTTTTGTTATTTTTGGACCAAAATGTATTTTCGATGCTTCAACAAATTCTAACTAACCCACTGATGTCACATGGACTACTTTGATGATGTTTTTATTACCTTTCTGGACATGGACAGTCTACCGTACAAACATTTTCAATGGAGGGACAGAAAGCTCTCGGACTAAATCTAAAATATCTTAAACTGTGTTCTGAAGATGAACGGAGGTCTTACGGGTTTGGAACGACATGAGGGAGAGTCATTAATGACATCATTTTCATTTTTGGGTGAACTAACTCTTTAATAAAATATTTTTTTTATAAACTACATTTAATAGCTGCATTTAATAATTCTCAGTGTTATCAATGTTGTGGTACATTATTGTAATACTTTATGTGAGAATAGCTCATTCCTTCATAAAAGATGCGCGCAAAGCAAAATTTTCAAATACTTCTTTGCATCAAATATTATTTGAATGGTTTGAAATGTTATTTATCTGTGACCTGGTTGGTTTGGTTCAAAACATAAAAGTCTTATTGAAGAATTCTGTTTGGAGAAAATCGATTTCCGATAAAAAGTGGGCGCTTACTATTGCTCAAGTACGAACTTGAAAACATCTTACAGAGTTGAGCGTTTGCTGGTAAGCTTGGCTGACACTTTAAATATTTTTGAAGGTTTCATAAGAGTTGTACACACCAGATAATCACAGAGAGGCTGAAACGCGTGAGTCCCGCAAACATACAGATTGTCTTCATCCACGACTTGCAAAACTCGAATGTAGTTTCGACAGTCCGTCTATCACATAAGCACAACAAACATTTCGGTTACAGATAAAAGTATCCTCATATTTACAAAGATTCCACCGTCAGTGATAAAATATTCAGATCGAAGACATTTTTCCACATTACCTCTTTAGATTTGCCCTTTAAAATACACATTGACATGTCGTTCTCTGGAACTTTCCACATCAGCTGGAACAGAACACAGTCAATATAACATCACACGGGTGGAGACAACACTGAGCACTGCGTGTGACTAACAGAAAGAGTCTTAAAAAGACATTTCAGCTACATTATGAATTATGAGGCAGGAATAATTCACACCTGGTTGCTCTTGATTGACACGTTGGTTATGTTGAGTTGGTAGATGACCTCTCGAGCGCCCACGTACAGCACACCTCTGTCCTCGCTCAGCAGGAGAGTCGTGTAGTTGAACACGTCCGGCTCCCAGAACTCAAGCAGGTTCACATCTACAGAAACACACACAGATTGGCTCACATCAGACGGGATTTGTGGGTAATGGCCGACATCATGCTGGAAAATAAAGAGCAGACATATCTGACCACGGCAGAATTGAGAAGATGGAAAATTCAAGGAGAAAAACCGCTGGAAAACAAATAATATAGATATATAACATTTTCTGGAATCTTTTTACATCTGCTGAATGAATACATGCACATTTAAAATTTAATAAACTTCAAAATAGTATTTTGAAAGACTTCAGTGTCACATGATCCTTCAGAAATCATTCTAATATGCTGATTTGCTGCTCAAGAAACATTTCTGATTATTATCAATGTTGCAAACAGTTTAATAAAGATGAAATAATAAAGATGTAGAACATTTTCTGGAGATGATTTATAGATCTGGAACATTTGCAACTCTCTTCACATCTTCTGAATGATTACATGCATATTTAAAATGAAATAAACTTTTGAAAGAGTAATTTGAACAGTAAAAATATAATTCTCCAGCTGGTTGTGGTTGAATCTGTTCCAGAGGAGATCCTGAACTTCTATAAAAGCAGCAGCAGCAGATGATTTATTGCTTCCAATAAAGCGGCGGTCAACTCATGAGTCATTCATTTGATCTTCAGCTCAATAAAACTGTAACATCTCCATCCAAATGTGTGTTTGTCATGCTCAGTCGCATTCAGATCAGCAAAAGCCATTTGTTAATGCTTCCTTTTTTGTTATTATTGCCATTATCATTAATCAGCATTAAATTATGTGCATTAAAGTGGTCCTATTATATTTTTTTACTAGGGGTGTGACGAGATCTCGTGCCACGTGATGAGATTTCTCGTCGAGGTGAAAAGCAGTCTCGTGATAACGGTCACATCAATCCCATCCAGCTCATCCAACACGAGCTGCAGAGTCATACGTAGTTCAGCAGGAATCAAGAGTTCACTGATCACGTGATGAGATGACTGACAAGACCATGGTGGAGGATTCGTTGCACAACAGAGCCAAAGCATCTGATAAATGTCTTATTTTGTAGAATGTGAGCTCAGCACCGCCGCTTCCTATTCACAGAGTACACATGATCGCAAAATAGAAAGCGAAAGTAAACCGCGAACACGTGCATTCAAACACGATTTCAATACCCCGCATTTTGAAAGCGGCTCCCTGATGGGTCTCTCATCATTTTGAAATTTGGTCTCTATTTGCACTTTGAATATTGAGAGAGTACTTAGATTATGGTTGCACTTATTGTTTGCACTAATTAAGAGAAATCTTTTATTCATTTTTATTTATACTGTTTTTATTTCTATGAGCTCAGTAAGGAGTTCAGTTAGGAGGTCAATAGTCTCAGCCTCAGACGTCACGCTCACTGACCGTTGGCTGAACGTCTGATGCATACGGCACACTTAACTGGAAACACTTCAGGATTTTCAAAGTCGTCATCTGGTTGGTTGAATTCTACAGGATGTCCGGGAGACGCGTGTCGCGTTCTTTAAAGGTGCCCTAGAGCGTTCTTTCACAAGATGTAATATAAGTCTAAGGTGTCCCCTGAATGTGTCTGTGAAGTTTCAGCTCAAAATACGCCATCAATTTTTTTTAATAAATTTTTTTAACTGCCTATTTTGGGGCATCATTAACTATGCACCGATTCAGCGCACGGCCCCTTTAAATCGTTGCTCCCTGCCCCCCCGAGCTCTCGACTATAAGTGCAGTTATACAGTGCATAAACAAAGTTCACACAGCTAATATAACCCTCAATTGGATCTTTACAAGATGTTCGTCATGCATACTGCATGCATGGATCGGATCATGTGAGTATAGTATTTATTTGGATGTTTACATTTGATTCTGAATGAGTTTGATAGTGCTTCGTGGCTAAAGCTAACATTACACACTGTTGGAGAGATTTATAAAGAATGAAGATGTGTTTATGCATTATACAGACTGCAAGTGTTTAAAAATGAAAATAGCGACGGCTCTTCTCTCCGTGAATACAGTAATAAACGATGGTAACTTTAACCACATTTAACAGTACATTAGTAACATGCTAACGAAACATTTAGAAAGGCAATTTACAAATATCACTAAAAATATCATGATATCATGGATCATGTCAGTTATTATTGCTCCATCTGCCATTTTTCGCTATTGTTCTTGCTTGCTTACCTAGTCTGATGATTCAGCTGTGCACAGATCCAGACGTTAATACTGGCTGCCCTTGTGTAATGCCTTGAATGGCTGGCATATGCAAATATTGGGGGCGTACATATTAATGATCCCGACTGTTACGTAACAGTCGGTGTTATGTTGAGATTCGCCTGTTTTCTGGAGGTCTTTTAAACAAATGAGATTTACATAAGAAGGAGGAAGCAATGGAGTTTGAGACTCACTGTATGTCTTTTCCATGTACTGAACTCTTGTTATTCAACTATGCCAAGGTAAATTCAATTTTTTATTCTAGGGCACCTTTTAATGGCTGGAAACAAATGCCGTGACGCCAAACCCCCTCGTGGAAGAAGAACGGCGGCGTGTTTACAACGTTGACAATGCTTACCAGGATCAACTAAACGCTGGATTTTCAAATGTATGTGAAGTTTGCAGCTCCATTGTTGCAGTAAACTTGCACAACGTTCTTGAATTAATAATTTATAGATGCACGTTGGTCTGTTATTGCAGGGACATTGACTTTACCTTTTATGCCCCTAAAACTGATGCAGAACAAAACGAACTGTGATTGGTTGCATTACATGTCAGTCAAACTGCCTCTTGGACGGTCCTTGGCCAATGAAAGCTGCGATAGAGTCCAGACCTTCTGCTGTCAGTGGCTTCTTCTGGCTACGTGAGAATAGGTGGCCAAAAGTTGTAGAAGCTCATAAATCATGTACAGTAAGGTCTGAAGAGACTCAAGTGAAATCATACAGGAGAGAAGCCAGTCAATTGAGTTTGTGGCAAAACCTTTTACAGTGCTTGAGTATTGTTGTCTTTCACTGCATATGATAATTCATACTCAGAAAGTAGAACTAAATGATATTCATTACAAGATGATTAGTTAAAACATTTCAAATGCACCTGCAGACAATTTTTCTAGTCATGTATTTCACCACTGAGGATTAAAAATCTCATCTTGTCTCGTTCTCATGAACTAGAGACAGGAACTAAACAGAGCGTTACTGACAGACTGGGAAGAGAAGAGCTGCAACAATGGAGAATATGAGGAAAAATTAGGTGTTCAAGCATGAAAACCAAAATCAAGACATTGTAAAAGGGTATAAAAGGTCATCTTTAAGAAAGTAAAACGGGTCCATTTAGATTACAATTGCCTCTTCTGGAGGACACAACTGACCAAGTCACAATGCAATGCTTGTAGTTCTTGAACACTTTATGCTTGGTAAGGAATATGTATATACTGCATGTATATTTGAGCATGTGCATTCATAGATAGTGATTTATGTGTCACTGGCACACTTCAGTTTGTGTTTGGCTGCCAGTTTGATGTGTGCATGCGTGTGTGTTTACACTACATACTTGTGGCTCTCAGGTTGTCAGCGTTTTCGACAGAGACCCAACAGACGCTGAAAACCAAAGACCAGACGGGACGTCTGCAGGCGCCACATGTGTGTGCTGATGCTATTTATGTTAGAGAAGCCACACATCGAACTGTGCTGGTGAAACATGCTTCTAAACTATATACTGTATGTATGTATATATATATATATATATATAATATATATATATATATATATATTATATTATATATATTATATTATATTATATTATATATATATATACACACAGTCAAAATCAAAAATTAGTCAGACACTAGATATAATTTTTAGATTTTTTTTTACTAGTGGGTGCAGGACACTATAGTTCATTTATGTAAGAGAGGATAGCGAAATAAAGTAAACTGTGACATATTATACCCAAAAATTCTTCATACAGTGGACTACCAGTAAAATTGATAAAAATTTGGAACTTAATGATTCACAATATTACTGCTTTTACTGTATTTTTGATCAGATGGAAGGATCCTTGGTGAACAGAAGAGACTTCTTTAAAAAACATGAAAAAAATCCCCAAACTTTTCAACAGTGATATATATGTTGAAAATATACTGTTGAAAAGTTTGGGGATTTTTTTCATGTTTTTAAAGAAGTCTCTTCTGTTCACCAAGGATCCTTCCATCTGATCAAAATTACAGTAAAAGCAGTAATATTGTGAATTATTATGATAAATTAAAATATATTTAAAAAATGTAATTAGTTCCTGTGTCAAAGCTGAATTTTCAGCATCATTACTCATCTTCAGTGTCACATGATCCTTCAGAAATCATTCTAATATGATGATTTGATGCTCAAGAAACATTTATGATTATTATCAATGTTGAAAGCAGTTGTGCTGCTTCATAATTTTGTGGAAACTTTGATGAATAGAAAGTTAAAAAAACAGCATTTATCTGAAATAGAATCTTTTGTAACATTATGAATTTCTTTGTAATTTTAGACCAATTAAATGCATCCTTGCTGAATAAAAGTATTAATTTCTTTAAGACAAATCAGTGACTGTGTGTATATACATGTGTATACGTGTGTGTGTATATATATATATATATATATATATATATATATATATATATACACATACATATACATACACACACACACACACACACACACACAACACAGACACACAGTATATACAGTTTAGAAGCGTTTCACCAGCACAGGAAGTTCGATTTGTGGCTTTTCTTAACACAAATAGCATCAGCACACACATGTGGTGCCTGCAGACGTTTTACACCCATAACATGTTTGACAAGAAAAAAATAATTAACCCTTGACTCACCATCCTGCTTCCATGAGCTCCTGGGAACGCTGGAGGGGCCGTGTGTGGAAACTTCCAGAAGTAATCCTAGAAACACTCCTAACACGCTCAGAGCCATGTTGGACTCCGGGATCTTCGGTAGCGTGATGTTTCCTCTGTGAGAACAACAGAGAGAAACGGAAGAAAAGACGGCTGTCAGTCGAGCTATGATCTCCACATCTGAGAGAGAACCTCAAAAACAAATCGCAGTCAAGTGTTCACTTTGCAAACAACAACAAATCACATAATGAGAATGAATATACATATTCTGCTCACTTCCATACAACGAACAGGAATGAGAACAAAACGGCATCATTCAAGTAATTCTGAATATATACGGCATGGTGCTCTATAACTACGATATTCATGCACAATGCTATTTACATGGTACACTGTATTGCAAAACTTAAATAATTATTGATACAATGATGATGACAGAATGGCTGCGATATGGCTGGGATGTAATTAAATATATGCATTGCACGTTTAGAGTGAAGTCTGTGGAAGCTTGTTTCCACCACTAAATAAAAAAATAAAAGGTAATTGCAACGTTTTTTTCTTGCAATTGCAAGTTTTTAGTCATGCAATTCTGACTTTTTTTCTCAGAACTGCGAGATATAAACACAATTACGAGTTATAAAGTCAGAATTGCATAATATAAACTCTGGCCCCAATTCTGAGAAAAAACGTCAGTCTTTTTTCCCTCACAATTGGACATTATAATATGCAATTGCAAGTTTATATCTCACAATTTTAACTTTATAAGACGCAATTCTGACTTTATATCACGCAACTAAGAGTTTAAAAATGTCAGATGTCATTGTGAGATAAAAACTCACAATTACCTTTTTTATTTTTTATTTCATGGCAGAAACAAGCTTCCATAGAAGTGGCACTGATTTCATTTACATGCGTGCATTTATTTATTTGCCAGAAACCCGCCAAAATAAAAGCCTGACTGTTTAATGTTTGAAAATAAAGAAATGAAGAGGTAAATATTAGTATTGTAATTTTACACAGTTGTCCTATAAAATAAAATTATATTTCTTATTTTGTTTACTAATAATAACAATAAAAAACAATTATTATTTTAAATTCATACTGAACGGTTCAAAAACAGTGAAAATATGACCTATGAAGATTTTTTAAAAACTTGTTCTCTAGGTTTGATTTGGTTTTTGTAACTAGAATTTATCAAGTTGTTCAACCCTAAAAAGATGAGTTACACTTAAAAAAAACGTTATTATTCTTTGTATTTTCTATGCACAAAATAGAGCTGCACGATTAATTGTTAAACATTCATACTACCACAGTAGTACTGGGATAAACGTTTATAGTTCAGATATAAACACTGATGTCTATAGATATAAACAGCGATCAAAATAGAGCAAATCACCTTTTGAAAGCAACTTGATGCTTCAAATAATGATTGTATAGATTACATTGTTACACCAGTAGGTGGCGACAAGTGACTGTTGAAAAAAGTTTATTACTGAATCATTCATTCAAGAGATTCGTTCAAAAATGCTGATTCATCCAGTAATGAAAAAATTGAAGTACTTATGAGCGAGTCACTGAATAATTCATTCAAAACGAAAAAAAAAAAAAAAAAAAAAAAAAAAAAATCAAATTAAACATTTTTAAATAGACCGCAGCAATTAACATTTTGTCAGAACCTCTAGTAAAGAAAAACAAAATATTGCAATGCCAGTTTTTGCAGATCTACTTTCACTGTAGTATTTGTATTCATTCATAGTTTGAAGACGTTTTGCCGTGAGCAAAGAGCAGTTAAGCAGCATTTACGTAACATTCGTATCAAATGACCCTGGCTTCAGGCAGAACAGCACCTCTTGGAAGCAGAGAAGAGAAATGCGATGACAAGCGACCAAAATTAGCATGGGTGAGATAAAGCCAAAACATCCCTCTCGCTCCCTATCAGCGGCAGCCTGTTAATATAGCATGTGCTCACTGTTGCACACTGTCCCGTGAGGTAAAAACAGCATGTCCCGTGTCCTTGAACTCAGACTCAGGTGTTAAAAAAAAAATAGAGAAACCAATAACCTAGATAACCTATGACATCACTGCCTGATGAACTGTAAACTGGACCTGTGAGTTTTTCAGAAATTCCCCTGATCTGATATCTGCACCCACAGGGAAGTGAAACCAGGACATGTAAAATATGAGGTCACAGTGCATGCTTCTGAAATGCCAACTAAACCTCAGGACAGGAAAATGACACCTGATTTTCATGACAACCCATGTTTAAGAGTTTCCACTGTGATTGGTCATTTAAGACACAGAGATGTGTAGAGATGTGTTACTTTCTGTAAAAAACACCTGAGAGGTGTTTTCCTGTGCAAAAGTTCCTGCTTTTATGCTCAGGTGTTGTAGGTGGTATGATTTACAGACCAAAGTCCCAGATCAAAGTTCAATGCTTTATTATTAAACTGCTGAAATCACTAACCCTGAGAATGAGCAACAGTAATAGTGATGGTCAGCTAGGCTCTAATCAATGATGCAACGTGTCATGGAAACAACAGAGCACAAGCATGAGCTGATTTGATTTACACTGACACCTGAGCTTCATAATCCCAACAGTTACTCTCAGGACAGACGGACACGTGTGAACACAGATTAAGTAACAGAAGTTAAAGGGGTGGTTGATTATGATTTTTTAACTTTAGTTAGTGTGTAATGTTGCGGTTTGATCATAAACAACATCTGCAAAGTTAAGACACTCAAAGTTCGATGCAAAGGGAGATATTTTCTCTTAAAGAAACCATTTTTTAAGGACTACAACAAACGGCTGGTAGAGACTACAACGAGCTTCTTCCCAGGTTGGTGACATCACTAACCCTAAAATTTACATAAACCCCGACCCCGAGAACACGCAACAAAGGGGGCGGGGCCATGTTGGGCTGCTTTAGAGAAGAGGAAGAGTTGTTGTAGTAGAGTGTTGTTGTCATGCCGTCATTTTACGCCGGACTGCTTCACAAAACGAGGGTCAATTCAACACAAAAGATGAACATGACGGCACATGCTAGTCGATGAGTTGAATCAACTCCACAGCAACTACATAAATTTATCCACTAACCATTCAGAAACGTCCAGTTTCATTCTAAAAGTTGTAACTTCTTCCTGAGTCTCTCCATCAGTGTCGACTCTGGTTTGAACAATGTAAGGCTGAACACCGTTACTGACAATCCTCAACTCAACTCAAATTTATAAAGCACTTTCAAAACCATTAAAATGGACCAAAGTGCTGTCCATAGGTAGGCTGATCAATAACACTAAAATACATACAAACAATCCTCATTTTGGCTGCGTGAGATTCTCCAGCTTTGTTGTTGTTGAGCTGTTAAAGCTCCGCCCTCTTCTGGAAAGGGGGCGGGAGCAGCAGCTCATTTGCATTTAAAGGGACACACACAAAATCGGCGTGTTTTTGCTCACACCCAAATAGGGGCAAATTTGACAAGCTATAATAAATGATCTGTGGGGGATTTTGAGCTGAAACTTCACAGACACATTCTGGAGACGCCAGAGACTTATATTACATCTTGTGAAAGGGGCATTATAGGTCCCGTTTAATCTCTAGAGATGGACTTGTATCCTTGAGATTGTCCGTGCTTTTCCACAATTTTGGTTCTCAAATCCTCAGACAATTCATTGCTCTTCTTTCTTTTCTCTATGCTCAGTGTGGTAGACACTTTTTCCCCATTTTAACTGGTTGCAAGTGTGATTTCTATATTGCCAGCACCAGGTGACCAGATGACTTTGAAAAGGTGCCAATCATTTTGTCCAGTCAGTTTTTGAAGTTCTGTGTGGAATGTGTCAGATTTGTCTTTTTATGCTTTTTTGTGTTGTTCCAATTCAAACAAAATAAATAAATATGAGAATACCAAAACATTTGTATTTGTAATCATTTTCTGGGAGAAGTAATGCATTATTTGAAAGAAATGAAGGGGTGCCAATATTTTTGGCCATGACTGTATATATGGTAGTTCATAAGCAGGCATATCCTGACAGGTGTTCAGTAAAAGCTCTTTCAAATTCCTACAAATGATCTCCATACGTGTTCCACTTTATTGTTCTGTGGAGAAAAAGAGCAGAGAGATTGAAAGACGAAAGAAAACAAATCGAGCGAAGAGAGCGGAATGTAATAAAGACACAGGAAACTTAACAGAACATCGCAAGCCCCAAGCAAAGACAGACTACAAACTTCAGTGCTCAGCTTATATCGGCTCTCAGGATTCATCCGTTTCATTTCTTTCATTCTGATCTGAGAGAGAAAAACTTATGACATGAGAGAGAGGAAACTTATCGCATCCTTAGAACATAGATTTAACAAGAACCAATATACACACAGGGCTTTAAAATGGGAAAATCACTGGAAAACAGACTTTTCTACAGTCTGAAAATAATAAAAAAAAAAATATTTTGCTTTATATTGCATTCATTCTACATTTAAATAACTTATGTATTTAAATACAACTGTTAAATCAAATACAACTCAATGTTTATGGTCAACATTGCCATTGGTTGACATTTTAAGCACACTTCAGGTGAAAAACTATAAAATTTGACCACTTTTTTTAGTTGTTGTAAACACATTGTGGCTTTAGACATCAGATGTTTTAATGTGCTTCAGATATCAAAAGGAAAAGAGACCCAAATGAAATCAAACCAACACCCCATGACTGACCCTGCAGGACAGCAGCACCAGTGACTGATGCATCGGAAATCAACATAGAAAAATAACAATCATTGATCAACAGGCAGATGAGCTTTTACAGCTTCAGGGAGGAAACAAACACACGTGCACACAACACACAATAGCAATGACCCTCAGTGTACAGAAATGCTAAAAGGAGGTCACACAAACACAAAGACCCTGTTGTGTGTGTGAGGAGAGAATTACACACACACAGTAAACAATCAACAAAGGCTTGACCCAAGTGTGTGTCTGAGTGTGTGTACATGACATGGCCTCTCACACACACTGTACTTTCCCAGAAAAATTCATTCACATGCCAGACCTGATCAGTTGAACCCTGAGTCGGGTTTTACCCTGAATATGAAATATGAATATTAAACGAGGAGCAAGGGGCACAGAATTGCTTATATAAGCAATAAGGTACGAGAGGCTGCGCTGTATCATAAATAAGTCACGGCTGAAGGCCGTTGTTAGGCGCGGTACAAAGCAGAGCAACCCCTTCAGTCGTGACTTATTCACGATATAGCACTAGCCTCGAGTACCTTATTGCTTTTATAAAATGGTTACCAAACAATACAAATATGAAAGCCAAGAATATGTAACAATGCAACTTGCATGAAGTAAACCTTCACTAAAAGCCTTCCTTCCGCCGGAAAAAATAGTCCCTGACTGTGAACAGCAACAGAAGTTACATTATTACGCCATTAGATGGCAGCAAATACTGTCTTTATGAGTTTGTCAGTCAGTAGTGAAGACTTTTATATTGAAAAGACTGAATTGTTGTGAAAACGGAACAAGACTCAACTGACAAATGCTTTGACTAGTGCTGTCAGTCATGGGAAAACCCATTAAATGTTAAAAGGACAAGATAAAACATCGGACATTTAAACAGATTTTTTATTATGAACATAGCACTGACCTGAAGGAAAGTGCTAAATCTGAATGCAGGTAATAAACTCACTCACTCAATCTTTTTCTCACAATATTCTTCTACATAATATAGTAAGCTTCAATGAACAATATCAATTGAGAACATAAAGTTTACGTTGCTAAGAGTGGTTGCTAAGGGTGTTGTGCAGGAACTTATATATATATATATATATATATATATATATATATACGAATGAAAACATATATAGACAGACAGACAAATAGATGGACACATACACACATGCACATATTGCATGCTATTTCAAACAGATCTCATATGCAGACACAGCCCCCTTTTCCTGTATTAATACTCTTGAAGCCTACAGTTCGTCGAGCACCTGTTTCGTGTCCGCTGCACGCACAGTCTCAGAAATGCAAGCTGGGTATAAACGGTGGCATCTTGCCAACTGGGCAACCATGTGGCCGCTCTCAAACATTCAGAGTCTGCCAACTGAGCCCCGTCCCCTCCCTCTCTCTCTCTCTGCCCTGGCACTCACAGAGACGGCACAGTGATCGATGCCACTCGCTGCCGACCCACAACGCTTTTCTGCCAGAATCAGCTTTCCCACTACGCCCGCTGACAGCTCTCACAATCCCTCTCTTTCTCTGCACCCTCTCATGCTTCAAGGGCCTGTGTGTGTGTGTGTGTGTGTGTGACTGCGGTTTGTTCTTTAGGTTCATGTTTTTCCTTTCCAAGAGTTTGTCTTTCACACTCAACCTGTCCACTCTTAACTAAAAAACAAAACTTGGTAGATGGATTCATCCAAAGTGACTTGCATTGCATTTAAGGTTGATCATTGAAAAAATGTAATGGCAGAACTGCAGTGGACCCAGAAATATGTGGTGAACACAAAGTCTTTGGTTTGGCATCAAATATGCCGAATCTTTCATGACATCTCGGCCCTGTGGAGCAGCGGCGTGCAATTAATGCCCACATGCAAAGAAGCTACAAGATTAAAAAAAAAAAACTTGTCAAACAATCTAACAGTTAACATAAACAGCAGGAAAAAACTACGATAAATGCAAATAATATAACTCATTGATATTTTGCAATGACATTTCAGAGATTTTAAGTGTCTAAATACTTTTTGGGGCCATTGTATGTACATAAAAAGCACTACAGAAGCTGCCAAAAAAGCTTTAGAATATCCTTCTAAATAAAACTAGCTGCAGCACGGCTACGGTTATGACTTAAATAACTTCAGGACAGAAACTGTAGGTAATGGAAACCCAATGCAAAGGACAGAAAATAGCTGCTTCACATGTAATTACAGTCGTACATCTGTGCAGAAAGAGCAGGGCAGCTCTGACGTGACCACACGAAAGCCTGATGAAGGGTCAGTCCCTGTAAAAACTTATATTTAGGCAGAGCTACGGAGACCTTTAAAATACACACGCTCGACATGAGCTCCAGGAAGGAGCAGAATGACAGGCAAAGAAAGTGAGGTGCATTTTAAGAGGATATATACACACTCTCTCTCTCTCACACACACACACACACACTCACACACTTGTGTCACTGCACTGTAAAATATAATGACTACCTCTGCTGCTCTATCAAAAGAGTCAAATGAAAAGCTTAATTTTCAACATCTGCGTGTTTAAACTCTTAAAAAAATGAAGGTTCCAAAAAAGGATTTTACAGATTGATGACATAAAAGAGAACCTTTTAAGTTCTTTTGATACAATAAGAGTTCCTTATTCCTATGATATCATAAGAAAACCATTAAGTTCCTATAATACCACGAAAGAACCTTTAAGTTCCTATGATATCATAAATAACCTTTAATTCTTAGTCATAAATGTACCTTTGAAATCCTATGATGTCATAAAGGAATCTTTAAGTTCCTATAATGTCATAAGATAACTTTTAAGCTCATATGATGTCATAAAAGAACCTTTAAGGCTCCTATGATGTTATAAAGGAATCTTTAAGTTCCTATAATGCCATAAGATAACTTTTAAGCTTATATGATGTCATAAAAGAACCTTTAAGCTCCTATGATGTCATAAAGGACCTTATTTACCAGAGAAACAAGCGCGCCGCCATCTTTATAAAATTGTCTTTGAACTTCTGTTTTGCGGTAGCTCTGTATATTTCTATGGCATCGCTGTCAAAGAATAATTAGTTGGTTAAGTGGATTTACTTGTTGTAGAGTTGATGAAAGTTATCATGAGCATTGTTATGTTTAAAGCAGATGTCTTAACAAATGTCAGTAGATCGGGAAGATTTTAAAACGAGCAGTTCATTCATAAATGTAATATCGCTGTGGAAATACAAACCAGAAGTCAAAAGACAACGAGCGCAATGCTGAAAAGGGGCGGGGCTACATAAGGTCTATAATGCCATGAGATAACTTTTAAGCTTATATGAAGTCATAAAAGAACCTTTAAGATCCTATGATGTCATAAAAGAACCTTTAAGCTCCTATGATGTCATAAAGGAATCTTTAAGTTCCTATAATGCCATGAGATAACTTTTAAGCTTATATGATGTCATAAAAGAACCTTTAAGATCCTATGATGTCATAAAGAACCTTCCCTATATGTCATAAAGGAATCTTCCTATAATTAAGATAACTTTTAAGCTTATATGATGTCATAAAATAACCTTTAAGTTCCTATGTCATAAAAGAATCAAGTTCACACAGTCATAAAAGAACCTTTATGTCCGTATGATGTCATAAAATAATATTTAAGTTCCTATGATGCCATAAGTGAACTTTTAAGTTCCTATGATGTCATAAAAGAACCTTTAAGTTGATAACATACGACAACTCAAGTTCCTATGATGTCCTAAAAAACTTTTAAGTTCCTATGATGTTATAAAAGAAACATTAATTTCCTAGTTTGCCATAAAAGAACCATTAAGTTCCTATAATGCCATAAATTAACCTTAAAGTTTATATGATGTTACAAAATAATCTTAAAGTTCATAATAAGAGACCTTTTAAAGTTCCCTTGATGCTATAAAACATTCATTAAAAATCATTTAGCAGAATGTTTAACTTAATTTGAAAAAACTTTAAGTTCTTATGATGCATTATAAGAACCTTTAAGTCATTTTGCTCTCTAATGCAATGACATTTAGATATGAAGTGTGACTAAAGTTGGAATTCTGCTTTCTAATCTACATGACTTTCTTCAGGAACTAATAATTAAATATAGTGTGAAAGATCTTCAGAAGAAGTAAAACAGAGAACACAGTGAGAATAAGGGAGGAACTGATCTTAGATATTCACAGGCTATAAATATTCACAGGCGGTAGAGATCAGAGGCAGAAGTCTGGACTGTGATGTTCTAACGCAGGTGCTGCAAGTGTGTGTGTGGTGGGAGAAACCGCTTAACCTTGGGAAGACTGGATTGTTTTCAGTGAGTGATGGGCATCATGCATGTGTGTGTGTGTGTGGTCAAGTGTGTATTTCAGCACCCGTCTTGGGGATCATTAACACTGTGTGTGTGTGTGTGTGTGTGTGTGTGTGTGTGTGTGTGTGTGTGTGTGTGTGTGTGTGTGTGTGTGTGTGTACACATAGCCAGGAATCTTCAGTTCCTCTCTGAAGAGAGCCTGTATATAAATAAATCTCACACACAGTGGGCGATCAGGTTTAGGGGAGGGTTATATTACGGCCAGTCTTTCTGAATGACACGAGCAGAGTTTCAGTTGAACAGCAATAAAACAGACTGACAGATTCAGTTTCTATCAACATTTCTGGATTCAGTATCTGTGCACAGCTCTCATATCATGAAAAACAGGGGTTTTCTTATTCTTTTATAACAAAAGAGCCTTATTTACTGACATACTCTCACATTCACAAATCCACACAGATTATTTACAGAAACTGAACTTTTTTTTTACTCTTTTACAAAATCATGAGCAAATCTTAATAAATGACCACTCACATTTACAGAAATATTGTTCAGTACTACTAAATACATACTACAAATATAAATAAATAAATAAAATATATATGCTTGTTATTATATAATATAATAATGTAATAATACATTACATTGTTTTACATTATTTATATCATATTTAATTTATATATTTATAAACATTATTATTATATTATATTAATATTATATTATGTTTATATTATATCATATATGTATATTATATCTATTATATTAAATAAAAATGTATCATAAATAAAAGAAAATAATGATATATATATATATATATATATATATATATATATATATATAATTTTCATGATTTATAAAATATTATAAAATAATATATTACATTTTGTATAATTTATATTATATTTAACTTATATATTTTAATAATTAGAATTATTATTATATAAAATATAATAGTATAATATAATTATATATAATTTTATATTATGTTTATTATATTATAAATTACATTATATTGTAATATATATATAATTTTAATTTGTTTTATATATAAAATTCTCATTATTTAATTTACTTAATTTATTATATTATAAAATAATATATTACATTGATTATTATATATTTTATATTACATTATATCATATTATTTCCTTTTTTTATTTCATTGTTATAACAACACTATATATAGAAAAACAAATTCAACAAATGTGTAGAATGACCCTTTTTAAACATAAGCTGACTTAAAATGAACTCAACCATCACTGCAGACAATTTTAGAAATCAGTCAATAAAACACACAGTTGGCAGTGAATAAAGACCCCTCACGGCAGGTCGCACTGAACCAGCTCCATAAACACAGCGGTTTTATTGTGCGATACATCAGCCTGTTTCCTGTTAATTAAGGTGCCTTTTTCTGCCCTGACGAGTCTTTAAAACAAGAGTAAAACCCCATGACACTCCTCACTGTCACACTCCATGGTCAGTATTGTAACACTGCACCATCTTTAGCATGGCACTGATTTCACGCTTGGATTTAAGGTTCAGTATGGACAAAAAACCCTTCTGGGCTCCTTTGTGAAAACTCCCAGCATCCTCCGGCTCTTCCAGCACCTCCACAGTGTTTGTCTGGGACTTGGCAAACGAGAGTGAATGTTCATTTTGACAGCCAGACACTGATACATTTCATTACAGACTTCTGACAACCCACATTGCAATGAATTTTGTCCAAGAACCGCCCATCTAGAGAATGTTTAACTGCAATTTAAATATTCACTTCCCACTAACAATAAGCTACTGTACGGGGATTATAGTTCCTTCTGAAGAGCACAACAGCTCTTAAATCACCTTTCATAACAAATCTGAACTCTGGATCAAGTTACACTGAAGCATGTGCTGCAAATCTCTTTCAACTAAGATCCAGAACAAGAACTGGGTGAGAGTACTACAATCCAAACCTGGTTTTCTTGTTGTTGTGTGCTGCTTAGTGATCAGAATGCACCTATGAACCTTTTCATTGTTCCTAGAACTATTAGCCAAAGTACCTGCTTTTTTGCGTGTTCGCATCGCAGGAACTAGAAACAATTTTAGATTTTAGTTCTAGGAACTCCTTTTGGGGGGAACTAAATTAGATCCTACTTCAGAGTAGGGTCTAACCCAGCACCATAGGAAATATCAGTGACGTAAGTGTATGCTGTTTGGCCGAATGCACACAAAACACTACCAAAACATAATTATGTACTTCTACTTAGTGACAGTGGGCATCAACCACACGGCAAACGCAAATACTTTTTCATACACTGTCTAGTTTCTTTGTATAACAGTTCTATCTAGTAATGTATTAGATGGGACTGTTAAATCATAAACTAATGGAGAATATGAGCACTGTGTGCTCTGGTGTTCTCAGTGCCGTCAAAATAAAAGTCACAAAAACAAGAGCTGCAACAAGATTACGTCATTCAGAGTTCCCATTGCCGATGCGAAAGCAACCAGGAAAACGGCCCTAGGGGAATTATCAGTTCTCGGGGAACCACTCTGGTGGCTAGTTCCTAGAATTACCCGGGGCGAAAGCCCCCATTTTCACCTGCTGGAACAGAAAACAGCTGAAAAAAATAATCCCACAGACACACATTAAAAAGAGGAACAAGGCATAACTAGGGACCAGAAGATCACTGAGATGCGGAATGAGGGGTTTAAGAAACCACCTAGCAACCACCAAGAACACTTTAAAAACCACCTAGCAATGCCATGGCAACCATTAAGGTCACACTAACATTGTGGCAGAGTTTTGCATTTGCAATACCATCCATACCACTCATATCACAAATAAACGTGTGTATAAAGCCTCAAGTCTTTGAGGTCCATCAAGTCTTTGTGCCTCAAGTCTTTGGGCCTCAAGGTCAGTTCAAGTCTTTGGGTCCAAGTCAAGCCTCAAGTCTTTGGGGTCCAAGTCAAGCCTCAATCTTTGGGTCCATGTCAAGCCTCAAGTCTTTGGGGTCTAAGTCAAACCTCAAGTCTTTGAGTCCAATTCAACCTCAAGTCTTTGGGGTCCAAGTCAAACCTCAAGTCTTTGGGGTCCAAGTCAATCATGTCAACCTCAAGTCTTGGGTCTAAGTCAAACCTCAAGTCTTTGAGGTCAGGGTCCAGTCAACCTCAAGTCTTTGGGGTCCAAGTCAAGCCTCAAGTCTTTGGGTCCAAGTCAAACCTCAAGTCTTTGGGTCCAAGTCAAGCCTCAATCTTTGGGTCCAAGTCAAGCCTCAATCTTTGGGAAGTCAAACCTCAAGTCTTTGAGTCCATGTCAAAGTCTTTGGGTTCAAGTCAAACCTCAAGTCTTTGAGGTCCAAGTCAAGCCTCAAGTCTTTGGGTCCAAGTCAAGCCTCAAGTCTTTGAGGTTCAATCCAAACCTCAAAGCTCTGGGGTCCAATTCAAGCCTCAAATCTTTGGGTCCATGTCAAGCCTCAAGTCTTTGGGGTCTAAGTCAAACCTCAAGTCTTTGAGGTTCAATCCAAACCTCAAAGCTCTGGGGTCCAAGTCAAGCCTCAAGTCTTTGGGGTCTAAGTCAAACCTCAAGTCTTTGGGGTCCAAGTCAAGCCTCAATCTTTGGGTCCATGTCAAGCCTCAAGTCTTTGAGGTTCAATCCAAACCTCAAGTCTTTGGGGTCCAAATCAAGTCATTGGGGTCCAAGATTATCACAAGGTAGGACTTGGCTATATTGTTACTGTTTGTTGTTCATTTATATAACAGCACTTTTCCATTGGTTGATGAATATGTGTACCTTCAGATGAGTCACGTGCGTATATAATGAGTCAAATTATTTTTTTGTGACTTAAGTGTGACTCAAGTCCAAGTCGCAGACTCAAGTTTCCATCTCTGCTTAAAAGTCAAAGAAAATTAAATTACATTATTATAGTGATCAAGCACAAGCAAGATATATGAGGAGAGGGAATTGAATCCTCACAAACACCCCCTAAAACAAACTCAAGCATAAAACATGGAATAAAAGGCAAAGAACCATTAAGCGAGAAGGAAGATATCAAAACAAAACCATTTTTGCAAACGAAGAAAAGAAGGATAAACTGCAGGAAAAGTGGGAGAACACAACCAAGCAGGAGAAAAAAAAATAAAATTTGGGATGGACAAGAAGGATTTCCAAATCAACCAAAAGAACGAAATGAGGAAAAAGAAACATGCAGCTTTAAAATGCAAGAGCAGCAACAGTAGAGTCTGTCCGGCCGCAGGGGGAGGAGTTCATGCAGTGATGCCATCGTAGCTCAGCACAAGCAAGAGAGCGAAAGCCCCAAACCACACAGATGAGGAGAGAGAGGAGGGAGTTTCTGACCTGTAACTCTTCCACGACACTCGACTAGACCAGAAGATCCGTCCTTCAGAATTATAAAATCCGCCGGCTATAGAGAGACACAGAGATGAGGAGAGGGTTATCATGGAGTCTGACCGTATGGATGGATGAATGTTAAACATCACACACAAATGGAAGAGAAGCAGAGGAGAAAACACTTTATTAAAAGTGAAAAAGAAGTGGAAATACACACAGACATCACATTGAGAACATGTACATTTTATAAACGATGCACTGCTACAGACTAAAAGAGCAGACTTTTGCCACTTTTGACTTGGAGTTAAAAATTAAACCTTTAAAGGATGTGGCACTGTGGGTTTTGGTGCGGTAGGCTGTTTTACAGACTTAATGACATTTTTAGAGTCATGAAATGCTCAAACGGACATTAAAATGTGTCTTGTTTTGGACTGCAGTGAATCTGCATGTATTTACACACTTATGATCTACTCGCACACAACAGCAGTGGAAATAATAATGTGTAAAATCATCATACACATTTAAAAAGGTGTAGTTTTGCTGGAAGTGGTCGACCAATCACAACAGACTGGGGCATCTGACCAATCAGAGCAGAGTAGACTTGCAGAAAGGAGGGGTTTAGAGAGATTCCTTAGTTATTTCAGCTTAAGTGGAAGAGAATAACTTGAATTGTCATTTATTTCCTGCCGTATCTGCGCTCAGTTTATACTTCCATGTGCATTTAGCAACCAGAGAAACCACCACACACACATTCAAGCTTCAAAATCAAACCAACACAAAATGAAAATAAACAAGCAGCTTCTGTGTTTTTGATTAGTTATGGTTCTTGTTTAGATCACCGAGATCATTAACCTTTGCCAAGGAAACAATCAGCAATGCAATTTAATGTAGGTCAGAGAGAAAGCATTCAAGCGTCTGTTAACTGGGACTGAGTCGAGGGGTGAACAAACCAGCCACAGACAATTACAGCAAGTCATGCGGACGTAATGCCAGCGCACACAAACACAGGCCCCTGCACAGGGGAGGAACACCATGTCCGAATTACGGATTGTGTTGCATGCTAATTTCTTCCTGATGTCAGTCTCAATTTAATTCAGTGCTTCATTTGAAGGATGCGTCTGCTCTGAGGATTCACAAAGATATATCTGTGTTAACAGATGGTTCAAACTTGTTTTTGAAAAGATGGTTTTGATAGGAGTTATGATATTTAGATGTAATAGCCTCAAACCTCATTAGTTGAGCATTAGAACTACTAACAAGCTACTTGATGCAGTTTAATGTAACAAAAAGCGTTTCACAGTTTTTAAAATATCATAATGAAAAAATCTAAATCACTCTCCAAATGTGTCATGCAGTCCTGACAAACTCATTTTAGCAATTTTTTTTTTTATCAGGAAATTCATTTAACCCATTCACTTAAAAACGTTATTTTTTGTAACAAATGAATATTTAGATAAAAACTGCTGTTTATCACACTCTTGTGTGTGGGACTAATTTCTTACGCATCTCATCCCAAGCCTCCATTGCTAATTCCAAAACGACTAACACAGTTGATACAGTTATTAACGCAGTTAATGAGAGAGAGAGAGAGAGAATAAGTAGCATATGTGAATTAGCCTACCTGAATCTGTGCATCTCTCACTGCAGAAGTATCTCTACTAATAGCGAAACTAAGTTTGTCTACCTCAAGAAGCACGTTATTACCTCGCTGGTAGGAAATGTCATGTAGCTTTTAAAAGGTTCAAACATTCACTGATGCTCCAGAAGGAAACACAATGCATTAAAAGTCGACAGGTGAAAACTTTTTGAATTTGAAGATCAAGGAATATTGTAATTCATTTGTCATCCAGGAAACATGCAAGTATCTTCTGTTGTTTTCGAAGGGCAGTACTAAATTAAAAAAATATATATTTCGACAAAATAAAAAATTTGGACATCTTCATCCTGTTCAAAAGTTTTCACCCCCCGGCTCTTAATGCACAGTTTCCTTCTGGAGCATCAGTGAATGTTTGAACCTTTCTTAATAGTTGTGTTTGAGTCTCTCAGTTGTCCTCAGTGTGAAAAGATGGATCTCAAAATCATACAGTAACTGCTGGAAAGGGTTCAAATATGCAAAAAATGCTTGAAAACTGAAGAATCTGGAGAATTTTTCTGAAGAACAGAGCTCAGTTTAACTGCTCAGGACAAACAAGAGACTCATGAACAACCATCACAAAACCAACATATATATACACACACACACTATATTGCCAAAAGTATTGGGACACCCCACCAAATCATTGAATTCAGGTGTTCCAATCACTTCCATGGCCACAGGTGTATTAAATGAAGCACCTAGGCATGCAGACTATGGCTGTCGCGGTTAAGGAATTTCCCTTGCGGTATTTTTGAGTGGCTCAATAGCGCGATATGCGGTATTACCGCCATATATATATATATAGAGAGAGAGAGAGAGAGAGAGAGGTCATATTCAATAACGAAACTAAATAGAGCATTGAAGTAAAGAGAATGTCAAAATAAGGGTCTACAAAACAGAACATAAACCTGACAATAAGATGGTAGAGCTATTGTTGTATGTAGGCTATAATAGTTAGTTCCGATCCTCGAATCTGACTAAAGACTTTCTGCTGATATTTCACGAGTATAAGCAGAACTAACGTTACTCATCTCTGCGCGTTCTAGACGGGCTGTCAGTCAGTGCAGTTACATTGTTGTGACACAAGGTGGCGGCAAGGGACTGTCTATGAGTCTTTAAACCGCTCAACTGCACGTTCAAAAACGCAGATTCATTCAAAGAGAGATGAAATGAAACAAGCTGTTGAAATCATTTTAACGTTGAGCGCCACTTTATAAGGCTCAGCTTTAGTGCAAATCTACGGAGCCTCTGTACAAATCACCATGGTACACATTATGCTATCACTATTACCTTATTTAATATTTAGTACACGTGTATGAAGTGTAAAACGAGAAGGACATAGTCTTTCAAAAAATAGAAAACATGCAAATATCGCGGTTGCTGCGGTTTTTGCAGTGTTCTGCGGTTGGCTCGTCAAAAGCGCGGTATTACGAAATTGCGGTTATCGCGACAGCCCTAATGCAGACTGCTTCTACAAACATTTGTGAAAGAATGGGTCACTCTCAGGAGCTCAGTGAATTCAAGCGTGGTACCGTGATAGGTTGCCACCTGTGCAATACGTCCATTCGTGAAATTTCCTCACTACTAAATATTCCACGGTCAACTGTTAGTGGCTTCATAACAAAGTGGAAGCAATTGGGAACAACAGCAACTCAGCTACGAAGTGACAAGCCACGTGAAAATCACAGAGCGGGGTCACGCATGCTGAGGCACACAGTGCGCAGAAGTCTCCAACTTTCTGCAGAGTCAATAGCTACAGACCTCCAAACTTCATGTGGCCTTCAGATTAGCTCAAGATGGAATGGGTTTCCATGCCCGAGCAGCTGCATCCAAGCCTTACATCACCAAGTGCAATGCAAAGCGTGGGATGCAGTGGAGTAAAGCACACCGTCACTGGACTCCAGAGCAGTGGAGACGTGTTCTCTGGAGTGACGAATCACGCTTCTCTGTCTGGCAATCCGATGGACGAGTCTGGGTTTTGGCGGCTGCCAGGAGAACGATACTTGTCTGACTGCATTGTGCCAAGTGTAAAGTTTGGTGGAGGGGGATTATGGTGTGGGGTTGTTTTTCAGGGGTTGGGCTTGAACCCTTAGTCCCAGTGAAAGGAACTCTTAATACTTCAGCATACCAAAACATTTTGGACAATTTCATGGCTCCTTTCTGTTCCAACATGACTGCGCACCAGTGCACAAAGCAAGGTCCATAAAGACATGGATGAGTGAGTTTGGTGTGGAGATACTTGACTGTCCCGCACAGAGTCCTGATCTCAACCCCACAGAAAACCTTTGGGATGAATTAGAGCGGAGACTGTGAGCCAAGCCTTCTCGCCAACATCACTGCCTGACCTCACAAATGCACTTCTAGAAGAATGTTCAAAAATTCCCATAAACACACTCCTAAACCTTGTGGAAAGCCTTCCCAGAAGAGTTGAAGCTGTTATAGCTGCAAAGGGTGGGCCAACTCCATATTAAACCCTACGGATTAAGAATGGGATGTCATTAAAGTTCTAATAAATAATAATAATAAAATTCTAAATAAAAGACTAAAAAATCTTTCTCAAAAGCTAAATGAAAAAGATGTATTTTTACAAATATGAACGTAATAGAGGTTCAAATTATTTAACTTAATGTATTTAGCTACATTATCTGGTAGCAAACAGTAGGAAATTAGTTTTCTAAACATTATTTTATTTAGTTATGAGCAGGTTGTAGCAGATATGGTTGCAAACAATCTTCCCAATACAGACGCACACTAATACAAACTCACAAAAAAAAACTGATGTTCTCAATATCTAGTTGACATTCAGAGCGTCGCTCCTCTTGAAACACACAAACACACACACACACACCCGCTGTGGCAGGTGTCTGCATCTCTTGTCAGATCACTGACAGCAGCCTAAAATTGATGAGCTACGAGTCAAAGGTCACGTCTCTTTACAGCGAGAGGAAACCGTCACACGCCACTTCAGACATCACGCACAAAACGTGTCACCAACATCCGGCACGCCTCATGCGGCGATAGAGCCGTCAGTCACGCTCAAACAGACCACGAGGAAGTGAAGATGTCACGGGTCGCCCTCTTCATAATGGAGGATTTCTATTATCGAACACAGAGACGACGATTCGATTGTTAGCATGGAGATTGGAGAACAAACGGGTTTGATTGATGAGACGAAGACTGTGGCACTACAACACAAGAGGATGATATTGTTATATTTCAATACAGGTGCCATAACTCAGGAGGAGACAGGAAATGAGTTATTAATCAACTTGATCCATTTCAAAACGGCCATGAGAAAAGTCTGAATTGTTCGATCATCATCTTTGTTTCAAACCCGCCGGACCCAATTTATTGCCGAAAATCTTTCCTACCACCATAAATCTCAAACTTCATACTTATTTTAAAGGCACAATATGTAATTTTCACCACTAGAGGTCGCTTTTTCAAAACAACAACAAAAGTGTAACTTAATTAACGTCTGCCTCCTTCCTCTCTGAACTTGAACTGTGTAACAGTTACGTTTGATCACTTAAATTCATTATATATTTTATTTCATTCTAGAGAAGCAGCCGCGAATGCTGAACTACTACTCATACAGGTCAGTTTATCTGATGAATTAAAATTGTGGGGTAACACAGCGCTGATTTACTTGGTCAAAACAATCATACTAAATTATGATTGAGAGCGTTGAAAGTTATGCTAACGTTACTCTTTGCATTCGCTCGGTGGCTGCTATGAGACGCGCTACAGTACGCTAGATCGATATCAGAATATCATATTAATAAAAGCTGGATTACTTGACATGCAATTAATTTGAAAACATTGTATGGTGGAGAAAATGCTTGACAGAATAGCAATGTCTCTGACGCAAACATGTTACTCAATCCATATATATGGATTATAATAATAATAATATATGGATTATATATAATTTTTCCTTAATTTTTTATAATTTTTCCTTGGAGATATATATATATATTATATATATATATATATACACAAAATTCAACAAAATATAACATTGTTTTAGGGTTTTTTTGCATATTTCAATCCAAAAATCTTACATATTGTGCCTTTAAGACCGCCATAAATATTAGTATTGTAATTTTACTTACTAATTATAATATTACATTACTAATTACAAATAATAATTATTATTTATTTTTTATTACAATTACAACATATTAAAATATTTAGTATTTAATATTATATTTATTTAATAATATAAAATAAAATATTTTAATATTTCACATTTATTTTTATTTTCTATTTTTTAATAGTTATTTTTCTCTGTTTTTATTTGCCACCCTTTGAGTTTCATTTTATGTATAAACTGTGCTATACAAAGCATATAATATTATATTATATTATACAAAGTATGTTAAATCACATTATAATAAGTTATTAGCAATTATCAAACTGGTTGTGTGTGTGCGTATTATACCAATGTACATATTTTGTGACAGCAAATCAAAGTTATTAATTATTTATGCTTATTCAAAATAAACAAGTATATCTTTTCTTCAAAACTATCTAAAAAAATTAATGCCTGTAGAAATGAAATTTAATGCTTTTCACTGCCATTTAAGCCCTTAATTTTCACAAAATCCATTGAATGACTTTTAATGCTTTTTAATGCCCCACGGATACCCTGTAATAAAAACAAAAATTATCATAAAAAAATTGCGATTAGATATTTTTCCCAAATCCTGCAGTTCTTGTGGAGGTTGGTTTTTGATGATCATCATCTTAAATTTCAGTCTGCTTCTCACATGAAGTGATCATATGACTTGGAATATATAGCGCACAAGTCATATACTTTAAGCTGCTTTTGTGTCATTTTTAAAGCTAAAAAGTCAGCCAGTGTGACCATTTATTTCCATTATATGAAAAAGAGCAGCATGAACAATCTGTCTAAAATCTCCCTTTGTGTTCCACAGAGAAGGAAGTTGTTTGACAAAGACTCAAATGACGTTTATTATCTTCCTCTCGAGTAACTCCAGATTTCCTAAAGGCATCAGGCAACAATTCATATGTGTAAATGATTCACTCTCACACCGTCTTTGGCAGCTGCTTCCCGTTTGTTTGGACTGAATCAGAGTAGTTACGGCAGCCTGGAGTGACGGGTCAGAGGATCTTGACCTTTGAACTACTAAATCAGCTCCAGGTCACATGATCTCAAACTGTTCATATGCTGATCAGAACTGTCGGTTTAGCTGGAGTGTGAAGTGCATCCATTAAATACCATAATAACTCATTTGCATATGGTGGATCTCGGTCAGCTGGGGTGACTGCGGTTACGCCCACTGAGTGGCTGCATTGGTTTTCAATGTGAATGCCGCGACAAAAACACACAAAACACATCTAAAATAGGAAAGATCTTTGCGATTGACTGTACAAATACATTTGACAAGAAATCTGAGATATAATTTTATAGACTGCTGAAAGCTACAGAAAAAGAAGCAAATGGATCACTGCAATTCACAGAAACAGCTGGACTCCAGGCAGAGAAACATGCTTTGCAGTTATCATTTTGTGTCAATATTTTGAATTTTGGGGTAAAATCATACCCTATATATTGTATTGTAATATTTTGTATTGACAACTCATCAATAAAATATTTACCATCTTATATTGTGCATTATTGGGTGTTTTTAAAGAAACACTGACAAAAACTATACAAGTTTTAGGGCTGGTTGATATGACGATATATATAACTGATATAGATCTACCTATATTGTTGTTATATAAAGCATTCACAGGCAGATTTGCTTTATGTATTTCCCTGGCATCAAAATCAGGCACATATGATGTCAGGAAACACGATTCCTGGCTGCATGGCGATATCCATGGATCACTGGATCTTTGGTAAGTTGTAACAGGAACATTATATCGAGTCCAACCTTCAGATTAAACTGATAATTGTTTGTTTTACTCGCGTTTTCACAGTTTTAACTATTAAATCCAGTCATGCGCAGCTCTTTTGCCACTCAGTCCGGCTGAGGGGGCGTGTCCCGGCGGGAAAGTCATGTCAATGCATACCTTTTATAATATAAATATTATATAATTATATATAATATTATATAATATAAATATTATATAAACATACCTAAATATTTTATTAATTTTTAATAATATTCAAAATAAATTTTAGACAGCACAATGCAATTTAATTTTTGTTAATTTGTGAAATTTTCAATAATTTAATTTTAATATTGGTTCATCTGAGATTGAACAATGCAATCAATTTATTTATTTATTTTAATTATTTGTGTATTAATGGTTTATTGATTCATTGTTTTTAATTTGTGATGGCACAATGCAATTTATTTTTTATTAATTTAATTTTGTATTAATTTATTATTGATTGATTTTAAATTATAATCTAGTTTTTAAGATGGCAATCCAATTTAATTTTTATTAATGTGAAATTTTCATTAATTTAATTTGGAATTAATTTATTATTCATTGATTTTTAAAATAATATTCAATTTTTGAGATGGCACAATGCAATTTAATTTTTATTAATATGTGAAATTATTAATTTTATAAATTGATTATTTTTTATAATATGCTATTTTTTTTTAAATGGCACAATGCAACTTTTTAATAATTTTGTATACATTTATTATTGATTCATTTTTAATATTTTAATTTTCTGAGATGCACAATACAACTTATTTTTGTTAATTTGCACATTTTTATTAATTTAACTATGTATTAATTTATTATTGATTCATTCTTTAATAATTTTGAGATGGAACAATACAATTTAATTTTTATTTTTGTGAAATTTTAATTCCTTTAATTTTGTATTAATTTAATTTTGATTCATTTTTTTTTAAATAATGCTCTAATGTTTTTTTAGACTGCACAATGCATTTAATACCACATTTTGTCTCACAGAATGTTTCACTCTAAAAAAATAAATAAATAAAATAACCTTTTTAAAATGGAAAAGCAACTTGTTTACTTACAAGTCAATTCCATTCTGTCTTTAACAATCTTGTCAGGCAGACCAAACTGTGTGCTGGGTTTATAAGCAGATAAACCCTTTTTAATTATAAACTCAACCAGATATAAACATGTAAGAAAAGCAGAAGTGAGGCAGCATTTCCACACTACACTTTTCCATAAATAATACAGTGACCAGAGGATGTTGAGCTCCAAAACAGCGCCATGCGTATTTTTGGTTTGTTTCTCACACAGACCACTTCAGAAGACTTTGAACAGAGTTGACTGAAACTTTTACGGTACATTTTTCAAACATCTTGACAGCCTATGATCTTTTGTGCTCTACTGAAGAAAGAAAGTCATCCAGGTTAGGAATCACATGATGACATGACAGTTTAACTGAACTATATAATTTTGTGTGTACAAACCACATTCAATAACCGTACTGTCCAGACAAGTAATACGAAGAGCAAAAGACCAAATGAAGCAGTCGTCACTACAGTCCTCCAAAAAATCTCTGTCAATATTAACTCAGACACAAGACAGACAAGCATTCAGTCAGACATGAATCTCAAGTAGCCTTGTGTAGAGTGTGTCTTTGTTCTGGACCCAATGACAGCGAGCATCCCTCATTCTCCTACTCCGTGTTTTCTTTACGTCTTTTTGGCAGCACATTTATCATTCCTCCACACAAACAATTGTGCTACGAAACTCATGAGCACAGGCGATACAAAGGACGGCTAAACCGGGGGCCTCCGATCAGCCGCCCGTGCTGGTTGCTAGGTTACCTTTGATCTTTTTCGACAACTCGTCAACAAGCTTGTCACTTCCATAAGTCTTCGAGGAGGAATCTGCTTCTGCAGCTGTTGTTGATTTAAAAAGACATGATAAAACTTGAAGTCTCTCCATCTCAATGCTTTTCATAGTAAAACAGGAATTTGTGTTCAAATAATGCCAGATTTGCTTAATAAATAATAATTTTTATTATATAAATATGATTCTACTAATTAATATAAATATTATTAATAATTAAAAATTAATTTATTCTTGTTTCTATTTGACCTAACCTCAAAATCTTTTACGTAAACTGAAACACTGCAGAGAATGATTCAGGACTGCTGACACCATTAGAAAATAATGGCTACAAACAATTTGCTTATTCACTAGAAAATCAGGGAAACTGTATTAAATTACGTGACGGTTTCAGCTGTCTGTCCAAATTTCCAACAGTCGTTGCAACACTTTCCACAGGATGGAAGCGGTAGTTTGTGTTGGAGAGACGGCTGACATCCATCCATCCATCACTAACAGAGACGTCAACGCTGACTGACAGCTTCATTTGCCATCCGGATTTTTCTGCTGATCTGGAGTCCAGCATCACGTTTATACAAGATGAATAGATGAATCAAGTCATCTGTTGAAAACTCCTGTATAGCAAAGTCAGTTATTTCTAATTCTAAAAAATGCTGGGTTAAAATAAACTCAAGTTGGGTTAAATGTTTGCCCAACCTGCTGGGTAGTTTTAATTTAACTCAACTACTGTTTAAAAATTACTATATTGCATCCTTAAAATGAACCCAAAATGAACATTTATTAATAATAAACTCTTCCGTCATTTTTTCCTAAAAATTTTACTTTTTTTTTTTTTTTTTTTTTTTTTTTTTTAGAATTTTTTTATTCATCGGAATGATACGAAACTTGGTTAATGTTTTGGCGCTTGCTATGTGAACACAAAAAAAAAAAAACCATGGACATGATTCGAAAAGTTTAAATGGCCCTGAAAAAATAGTAACTCTTGTGCTTCTCACGGTCAAAAATTACTGTATTGGAAATGAATGAGAGATGAATTTCATCTAGTGGAAACTTTTGGTACTGCGGCCGAACAAAATCTTACTGAAAGCTCATTTTTTGAGATATCAAGCTCAAATTTGCAACACAACTTGTTTAGATTTATGGCTTTGATTTTCTTGCCGTTTTAGAGTAAAACATGTTTTTGAAAATATTTCATATAAAAATATAACAGTATTTGTGTGCATTTTTCATAACAATAAACATAAAATAACTTTTTAAAACTTTTTTCACTTCAGCAATAATTTGCCAAGTCTCACCTTTGAAAAGAGATCAAAATTAGTTCTGTGCTCCTAAAGCATTCGAAATTTATGACCGTTTAAGTTCTCAAGTGTGCTCAAAAAGTGAATAAATGGATAATAACTACAGCGTAAATATAATTTAGTACTATAAAAACCCATAAAAATGCAAAATATTAAATAAAAAAACATTATCAAAGTAAAATATAGTACATTCATTTCATTTAAATAAAATAAAAATCAGTCATTTTTGACCAACACATGAAGAGCACCAGAGGGTTAAATAATAACTAAATAATAAATTTTAATTAAATTTATAAATTGCTTAATAAATGTTCACCTTTTGATTATTACTGTTGCCTCTAGTAATTATGTGTCTGATTTTTAATTTCCAACCTATTTCGGGTTCATTTTAAGCCAGCCATATATTTATTTTTATAACAATAGTTGAGTTAAATAAAACTGCCCAGAAGGTTGATCAAACATTTAACCCAACCACTGGGTCAAAACAACCAAAACACTGGTTTTGTCCATATTTAACCCAACTTGGGTTGTTTTTAACACAGTATTTTTTTTTAGAGTGAACTTGATCCCACTTAACAAACTAAACATATACTTGCATTTCTTTATAAATTGTTTTCTGCTTCTGACACGTTTCAGAATGCTGCAATACTTGAATACAGTACATTTACAGTAAAGAGCACTGTCAAAAAACGACTGTATTAGTGTGTCCAATTCTTTCAAAACACCCTCAGCTGACCCACACCAAGTGAAGACAGTCATCATTTTCATTCCTTATTGTCTTCTAACTGGCAAAGGCAAGCAGGAAAGAAAGAGAAAGAGAGAAATAAAGAAAGAAAACAGGAATTTGGGCCAAACAGAAAAACAAGAAAGCAGCCAACAAGCATCCAGCATCAGAAAACTCGACCAAGATGGAATGCAAATCAGCTTCCATGCAAATGCCAAACGTCTCCAAGGGGCCCTCGGAGAAAAGACCCTTTATATGCCAGTGTTTTCCATGCATTTGCCTGAAGACGTAACCACAGTCCTGCTAACCTGATGATAGGGACTGAGATCATACAGGAGAAACAAGCAGGACAACAGAGGAAGCATTCAACATATAGCTGCAGAAGCAAACAACTACTCACTTGAACGCCATGGCATCGAGCGGCGAATACTGATTCATTAAAGAGTCTTTCTGAGGTTCACGTCTCAGGCAGCTGAAGATGGAGCAGAGAGCTCTTCACGGATCTGTGGAGAGGACACAAGGACTTTCAGATGAGGAGGGGGAGATATTTGAACTTGCACACACAAAGGCTGCGCTCAGAATACAATACTAACATACTGCACAGTATGTACTTTACAATGGTTACTACTCTTTAGAAAATTTCAAACAGTAGTAGGCTACATTGTCACATGACCTCATTATTTTTAATTTAGTGAGTGGTGTCTAGTCACAAAAATAAGGTTATTTAGATATTTAAATGTAATTTTGAGTAAAATGTGTAAACATTTTTGGCAGGTCAAACAATGAGAAATAATACAAGACATGGTAATATTACTTCTGGTTTATTCGTCACACTGGAAATGCAAGGTCAAGTTCAGTAAACTGTGCACTGCGATACTTGTTCTAGTACTCTGTTTGCATTTCATTCTTTTCAAACAATTCAGTGCATCAACAATTAGAATGATTCAGTTTGCTTTGCTAACACATTTGGTTGATTCATTGAAAAGAATCGGCTCCCAAAACCGTTTTGAACTGGTTTTCAGGAACAAATTAAATCGACTCCTGACAGCAATTGGAATCAGCTCCCAAGAGAATCGGCTCCCAAGAGCCATATGAATCAGCTCCAAAGAGCTATTCGAATCGGTTCCTAAGAGTGACACAAATCGGCTCACAAGAGCTATACGAATCGGCTTCCAAGAACTATTAGAATTGGCTCCGAAGAGCGAATCAAATAGAGTCATGACAGCAATTCGAATTGGCTCCCAAGAGCGATATGTATCAGCTCCCGGAAGTGACATGAATCGGCTCCCAAGAACGGCACAAATCGGCTCCCAAGAGCATTTTAATCCAACTCCCAAGAACAGAGCGATTCAATCCGACTCCCGAGAACAGAGCGATTCAATCCGACTCCCGAACAGAGCGATTCAATCCGACTCCCAAGTACAGAGCGATTCAATCCGACTCCCGAGTACAGAGCGATTCAATCCGAGACCCGACTCCCGAGTCAATCGACTCCGAGTACAGAGCGATTCCGACTCCCGACTTCAATCCGACTCCAATCCGAGAGTACAGAGCGATTCAATCCGACTCCCGAGTACAGAGCGATTCAATCCGACTCCCGAGTACAGAGCGATTCAATCCGACTCCCGAGTACAAAGCGATTCAATCCGACTCCCAAGAACAAAGCGATTCAATACAACTCCCAAGTACAGAGCGATTCAATCTGACTCCCAAGAACAAAGCAATTAATTCCAACTCCTAAGAGTGATTCAATCCGAATCCAAAGAGTTCATGAATTAGGCATCATAATTCTGATTCAAAACAGTTGGCTGATGAGACACAGGACCCAAGACTAGATTACTGAAATATTGCCAGGTGTCAACACCAACCTGCAAGTTAACCAATAAAATAAGTAGCATCAAGCGATGCTACGGAGACATCTAATTAAATAAATAGCTTTGTAGGCCAACATTGACAAGTGCCAAACTTTTCAATAAAATAGATATTGAACTCACACACACACAGCTCTTCTTGCAAACAAAAGGCACTCGGTGCGTACTGATATACAAAACTACGGCTGCCTCGCTGTCACTTCGCCTCAGCTAAAGGAGAGAGGGGTTTCCGCCAACTTGGTGGGGGATTCCATCGCCATGGCGACAGCAGAACCACAGAGAACGAATGGAAAGCATTCTGGAATCCAGTGACGTGGAGAGAGAAACATAAGAGATCTTATTAATGACAGGAATTAGACTCCATCACCAGCACAAAGGGATGAGCGTTTTCATTAGCGAAAAATAGATTAATAGAGACCCAGACGAAACAGAAGGGAAGAAAAACTGAGCTAAATACATCACTGGTGCTAAATAATAGAGCAGTATCTTACAGGTTTGCATGTGTTGCTATATAAATTCCCTCATGCTCAAGCTGAACTTAATATCTGAACAGATCCGAGCGCAACAGGGTGATTTTACAAAACAGATTAAAAGTGCAGCACACTGTCAGCTTCATAAATGATTCAGTATGCCAACAGATGCAACATCAAGCCAATGAAGGACACCGACTGGACTAGGAACAGGAAGAAAACTAGATTATCACACAAGCGTTCCAGAGTTTGGGGTTGGTTTTTGAAAGATGTCACTAAAATTGCATTTATTTGATCACAAAGAGAGTAAAATTGTTACTTTTGATCAATTTAATGCATCCTTACAGTATTAATCTCTATTTATAAAAGTGAATTACAAGAAAGGAAAAAAGCAATTTGTCAAGGAGCCAACAATATTTGTAATAACGCAAATGAAACTTTGTAAATACCACTTAGATAAATTAACAGCATGACATTAAAACTTTTTTAATATGTTTAACTGGTTTTTAATTGGCTCTAGAGGACGTATTTGAGATTCAAGTTGTGACGTGGTCTCGACTCCAGACCGCCTCGAGGCTCGAGTCTGAGACATCACTGAAGTCCTCTGGGAGACAAACGTATGGCAGTCGTCTGGCCGACTTCTCCTCATTAGGGTTTATGAAACCCACAGCACAACCGCACAAAGACGCTAATGATGGCAGCTTTGCAGACAGTGTAAATCACAGTTTAACATACAGGTTCGACCATCAGATTACACAATGGCCCATCAAGGATTAATAGAGATGTTCTGACAATTATGCATATCAACATCACTGCTCATTTGCATGTGTCAAACATCTCCGCTTTGGAAATGACGCTGGATTTCTATACAGAGACCCAAATTCCTTCTCACCTCAGAACAATGGCAGCTAATTACCCAAACGTGACAGGCGGTTACGACTGTCTCATCGATCCCTGTAGGGATCTCCCAGAATGCAACGGGCCACTAAAGGTCAAATGTTTCTTTTTTTTCCCCTTCAATAAACAGCTTCAGGAATGAGGAGACGCTTGGAATGGAACATTTATGATACGCAAACGTTCCAGTTCTGTGGGTTTCCACAATATGGTCTAACGACCCAATTGTTATATTTGCAAAAGTTTCCAATGAGGGTATGAAATTCCTCAACAATGATTCCAAGAACCTGAGGTGTTTCATCCAGGGTATAAATCTGCAAGCAGACGGAAAACACAAGCCATAATCAAATTCTCCCAATAGATCCCATACGCATTGTAAAGGTATTCATTTACCAGGCGCCACTATATTCACATCTAAAACTTGATTCCATTTCAAAAAGGTTGCAACCAGGGTTCCTCCCTGAAATAGAACCTTGCAAAAACTTAAAAGGGTCATGACATGAAGTCAATTTTGCCTTGATTTTTTAGACACATTTTAGTAGTCTCACCCACTGGCGTTCAGTAGGGGTGGGAATCACATGATACAATATTATTGCGATTTTAAATATATTGCGATATTCTGCGATATATATTACCTTTTTGCAACTTCAAATTATGTCTTCAAACTTCAAAACTTTGTCAACATCTGTTTTATCTAAAAAGATACATTTCTCTGTTTGTTCATCTCACTTTAACTTTATTGCTGCAAAATGGGATTGCAGACAAACTGACCAACACATTCATGAAAACCTGTTATAAATGTTGTATGCACCTGGCAAAGTCAACTATTTGTATTACAGTCTAATCCACCTTAATTCACCCTTCACTGGGACTCGGAGTTTGATTGACAGGCGATCTGACCAATCATAACGCCGAATCTGCCATTCTGTCCGACAAACAAACCAGACAGGAGAGTTGGTAGATTAACGTCGGTGGACTTGAACTTGAAAAATGGTCTATTGACGTCTTTCTGCGGTTGAAACAACATACCTTCTGATTCTGATGTTCATTCATGTTTATTTCATGTAATAACTAGGAAGAGATAATCAGTTTACGGGAGCTTGAACTGAGGCGCTACAGCGATCTGTCACGACACATTAAAGCCACAAATTTTTTTTTTTTTAAAAAGACAAAATTTGAAAGCTAAGACTTTGTTTCATACCAGAAGTAACCTCCTCTGTCTTGTCTGTTGCGTTGTCAGTGTCCTCTTTGCTCCGCGATGTAATGTAAACAGTTATGCACTGCTGTGCTACACCAGAAAAAAAACTCACCACCATCTAGTGGACTGAAAAAGAAATTGATTTTATTATTCTACCAAAAAGTTAAATTCTCATGTGCAATTTATATAATAAAAGATCAATACTTGGCGTCAGTGCATCGATACAGTATTACCGCGCAAAGTATCGCGATACTTTGCTGTATCGATTTTTCCCCCACCCCTAGCGTTCAGTCACTTAACAGCTGATATTTGCCTACACTGGATGTGAGCACTGCGTCGCGTCAAACGCAAACAGAAGCCATTATAATCACTGACGCTGTCTACACTGAATACGGTGGTTTTGTATAATAGGATTGTAGTAAGAACATGTAGTAAGAAATAATACAGAAATTGAATAATCATAAAAATACAATACAATGCATAGTCTTCTTCACTGTATTCTCATTAAATATTCAAAGCGATTCAGTCAACAGCAGTGAGTGATTTTCTTTTTGTCTTTTGTTGTTTGACTAACATTAATGACACAGATAGCAGCAGGTTTATTATTCTGCTGTCACTTTAAGACCGAATGCACAGATCAAAGTTTGCTAAATCAAGCATCACTATTATGTGATTAAAGGTGCCCAAGAACGCTTTTTCACAAGATGTAATATAAGTCTAAGGTGTCTCCTGAATGTGTCTGTGAAGTTTCAGCTCAAAATACCCCATAGATTTTTTTAAATCATTTTTTTTAACTGCCTATTTTGGGGCATCATTAACTATACACTGATTTTGGCAGCGCGCCGCCCCTTTAATTCGCGTGCTCCCTGCCACACGAGCTCTCGACTATATTACAGTGCATTTACAAAGTTCACACAGCTAATATAACCCTCAAATGGATCTTTACAAGATGTTCGTCATGCATGCTGTATGCATGCTTCGAATTATGTGAGTAAAGTATTTATTTTGATGTTTACGTTTGATTCTGTATGAGTTTGAGGCTATGCTCTGTGGCTAACGGCTAATGCTACACTGTTGGAGAGATTTATAAAGAATGAAGTTGTGTTTATGCATTATACAGACTGCAAGTGTTTAATAATGAAAATAACGACGGCTCTTGTCTCTGTGAATACAGTAATAAATGATGGTAACTTTAACCACATTTAACAGTACATTAGCAACATGCTAACAAAACATTTAGAAAGACAATTTACAAATATCACTAAAAATTATCATGCTATCATGGATCATGTCAGTTATTATTGCTCCATCTGCCATTTTTCGCTGTTGTTCTTGCTTGCTTACCTTGTCTGTGCACAGATCCAGACATTAATACTGCTTTCCTTGTCTAATGCCTTGAACATGGGCTGGCATATGCAAATATTGGGGTCATACATATTAATGATCCCGACTGTTACGTAACAGTCGGTGTTATGTTGAGATCTGCGTGTTTTCTGGAAGTCTTTTAAACAAATGAGATTTACATAAGGAGGAGGAAGCAATGGGGTTTGAAACTCAATGTATGTCTTTTCCATGTACTGAACTCTTGTTATTTAACTATGCCGAGGTAAATTCAAATTTTGATTCTAGGGCACCTTTAAAACCTCTAATGTGTGCATCGCCCTGCAGTGTTTGTGCTCCAGACATGAATGATTCCACAGATCATGCAGGTTTTCCATGTCGACTAAGGTTTGCTAGATATATTGACAACTTAAGGCCAATATATCGTCTGATATTTTTTAATTATAGGCACTGGGAGAGAGACAACACACACATGCAGCGTCCACTCTGAAGGGAGGCATGAGCCCTGTGTGTCAGATGTGTCTTGAAATGCTGTGATCTCACAACACTGCTACGGGCAGCTCTCACACACGCCAAACAGACACAAACTCACATCTGAAGAGAGAAAATGCTGATTACAGTGGAGGTTTAAATATGCATTTGATCACGGCTGAAGGAGACGTACAGACACGTGCCAACAGCCACAACTAAACTACATCTTACTGAAGTCTGTCAGGAGGATTTCACAGACAATACAAGACTAGATATTTTTACATTTTCTGCCTAACATGATATTAGGCTATTGCAGGTGGTTGCTATGCAGTTGCTAAAGTGTTCTGATTGGTTTTGGAAACCAATGAATACGCATATGGGATATGCATATAAATATAATAATCTTTAATATGAGCAATTGTTTAGCGATGCTAAAGCAGCATGCAACACACCTTAAAAACGAAACCTACAACTAAAAGAACAACAGAACCTATATATAAAAAAAAATCTTACTTAATCCCACCAAGTAAATATGTAAATATGATCTGAAGCTCAGAGAAGACAACCACAAAATCCACAGAGATGCAAAAAAACAGAACCTATAAAATGTGCATTCCTCAACTGATCTATTGTGTACTCGATATGTTATTAAAATTAGCAATAGGCATCCAAATAAGATCCAAAAAAACACAAGAAACGTTACTTAAACTAACCAAGTGCCGGTCAGACGCTCTGAAGCTCAGGGAAGACAACCACAAAATTCACAACGATGCAAAAAACCAAGCGAGAATCATTTCAGAGTGTCTGCTGGTCTCATACGTGTCTGTTTCCTTTCAGACGTGTGTATAATTTAGAGTAAATCTGCAATTTTCTGGGTGTCATAAAGGTTGACGGTTCTGTCTGGCTGTGGAGGTCTGAACACGAGCGAACGGAGATGAGAAGACGTTCAAACCTCCCCCTTTCTCTCCCTCTCTCTCTGAGAAAAGCATGTGCCAAATGTCAAAAACCATGCAAAAAAAAAGCTCCCAAATCAAGACGGTTTAACCTCAACATCCACCCTCTGTCAAAGCAACAATTAAATATTAATGTCAGATTATAACACGCTCACACCGTTTGAAGCGCTGCCTCTGTGACAGGTGCAAAACAATAACAGCAGATCAGCTGGTGCCATTGCATGCATGCGGGTGTGTGTGTGTGTGTGTGTGTCGCAGAGCACACTTGAGATCGCTGACAGCAGAAAATAATCAATGCACAGACGGGGGCTTGGTAAGTGTGTGTCTTCTATTGTTTACAGGGTCATAGTGTGCAATAATGCACTGAGACGGACCGGTCGGCTCCTCACCAGGGCTGGGAAGAGTTCTGGTTTCAAGCTGATCCACACTTATTGCATTTCTATCCTAAATTTAACCACTGCACAAGAGATGACAACTGATCAGAATGCAAAAACTTAAACTGATATCACAACTGCTCTGTGTGAATTTAGCTATTTGTTTTGTCAAACACGAGTCTGAAGACCATGTGATGCACGTGCACGGTCATCAGATGATCTGCATTTGTGAGAAAAAAGATAAATGTGCACATTAGCAGAGTGCAGTGGTGATTTCAGTTGTGTTTTGATTAGAGATGCACAATATCATTATCACATTTTTTAATTATTCATATTTGCACTTCTTTTTATTCCAATTCAAACAGCATAGAAAATTATAATCAATATAGAAATGCTCTGTTTCTATCAAACATTAAAATTAAATAAGCACATAAATGAGTCACTCCATGTCAAATCAACCAGAGGTCCCCAGAGGAGATTTTGTTAACATTTTTTCTGTTTAAAGACAAACATAAATAGTGATGAAAGCCAAAATATTAAATGTCACAGATGTATATTTACTGAGTAATCCACCATTTGATAATGAAAATGATAATTTTCACCTGAGATTAGGAGCCAATTTATAGGGGTGTAAAATGACTTCAGAAAGATGGCAGAATAAATATTGATTGGTAGATCTATTAGTAAAATCTGTTGACTTTAGCAATCTTTGTTTCATTATATGCCAACGGTGACAGCTCAAAAATGGGAAAAAGCACTTCTTGTGTTTTTTGCCTCAAGTTTGCATGCCTGTAACTCAAGAAGTATCTTAATATTCTTTTAGATTCTGGTTCTTAACAAACTTTCCTTTTGGTATCTTCATTTTAAAGACCCTCGCAGGTTCAATCCCAGAGATATGGAGATCTTAATGTGGCTCCATGAGTAAATTGGTCAAAAACCACTGGTTGATTTGACACGAATGGCCCAAATTAATATCATTGTGAACACTGTTTTTCCCATAATACAAAATTATTTTTAATATAATACATTATGCATTATATTTTATTATTATTAAAAAAAAGTTGGTTATCTATCAAATTTATATATCATGCATCCCTAGATTTGATCAAATTCAAAGCCTTTTTAAACAGATTTTAATGTTACTTTACATCAGATCATTTGGGGCGTTATGAAAGAATGACAAATAGTCTTTGCATATAAAAAAAATTGTGCATGTAAACTGGTTTAACTGTGATTCTCATCTACATGCCAGCCACTTTCCAAATTTAATTAGCTTGTCTTTCTTTGTACCTGCTGGCTCGGTTGAATTAATAACTTTTCTCTCTCCGAAACTACCGTTCTGGAAGAACGAACACAGACTCAGTTTCCTGTTTTGATTGTAAAGGGATTATGTATCATTGAAATGACATCAGCTCTGCAATAAAACAAGCCTCCAAACAATAGACGTCTTATTGAGAAGTATAAAGCTGCAAAACTACATGACTGTGTTACTAAAGAGTGATATTCTGCTCTGAATGGACCGGGAAGCTTTGAGTTGTGAACGTGAGAGTATGTCTATACCAAAACAAAAGAGCAAGAAAATCCTTTTTTCAATGCAAATGCAAATATGCATTAATACAGTCATATTAAAGTGCCCCTGTTATGATGAGGTGTGCAAAGTTTTAAAGAATCACAACAGAATGGACCATCTGACCAATCAGAGCAGAGTAGGCTTGTGGAAAGGCGGGGTTTAGAGAGACTGAATCTTAGATCGAACTGCTTCACTGTGAGAAAAGAGCTTAAATGTATATTATGAGAAAATTAAAGTGTTTTGTGCATGTAAATCTATTGTAGGAGACTCCAAAACAATATTAGGAACCTTTAAAATAGAACAATAGAGGCACTTTAAGGATGTTGCACTCAACATTTAGAACATTCTAAAACGCTGGATAATGTTACAGTGTAACACTACAGAACACAATGAACCCTGAGCAGCCTGAATGATTTCTATTTTGTTCCCATGAGTAGTATTTGAGTGTGTTTACGGTAACAACATCACACGTGATCTAACTGTTCATCTCCATCTGAGAGAGTCACAGGATTCTCATAAAACAGAAGCAAAGCAAAGATAAAGATCCTGCCGACGTTCAATCAAATTTGATATCATATGACGGAAAACAGATCTTTTCAAATAAGGGTTTAATCTACTTTATACACATACTCTAACTATTCAAAGCTCCTTCTGCTCCTTAATTAAGTCTTAATTACATTTGTGAAGATGCACAATCACTCTGTGCAGGATTGCAATCTGACAAATTTGAAAGCAATTCACAGAAAGTAAGTGTAAATGAGATTTGAGAGCTGTAGTTTGGATGGAATAGAGCTCGCAAGTTGAGAAGGTCAGAGAGAGGGCGGAATATGATCATGTTCAACTAAATTACAACTGTTTCGGTGCAAGAGACCTTGACTAGCTTCAGGGAAAAGAAAAATGCAACAGAAATGTAGAATATGGCCTCTTGAACACAATATGATTTAAACAAGCCCACTTTTAAAGGCACGGACTGCTCTCTCTCCTCCACAAAACAGTTTGTTTCTTTTCAAACACTCCCTTCAGAAATATTTAATCTCAGAAGATTCTTGTTTCACTCCCTAAACAACACAAAAAACATTTTCATTAAATTAAATTGAGAAAGAGGTGCTGGTGCTACATGGACAAACACTGCTGTAAATGCAAATAATCATTATCGTTTCCCAGGAAAGAATTTGCTGGCATTAGTGTTATCTGGTCTAAAGCAACACTCGTGTCCGATAACTCGTGGCACGCAAGAGAAATCAAGTCAATCCAACACAATGAGAGCTTTCAGCATGGAGACGCATCCAAACAGCCGGAATGGCCTTCCCATCAGCCGATAAATCGATTATCTCTGGAATCAGCCTATTTTAGTTATCTGAGATTAAAAAATGACCATCCCACATGACCTGACACAACCTGACTCTCCATGAAGTCAACCTGAAATCCAAATTTACTTCTGTTTCTGGATTCATTATGAATGATTCATAAATGGATGCTGTTATTAAGGGGGAAAAAAATTGTCTTCATAATATTTCATCAAATGGCTGATTAGCTCATGACAGTAAATAATGTTACAAATGATTTCTATTTTAAATAAATGCTGTTCTGTTAAACTTTCTATTCATCCAAAAATCCTGAAAAAAATGTATCATGGTTTTCACGAGAATATGAAGCAGCAAAACTGTTTTCAACACTGATAATAATAAATGTTCAGCATATTAAAATGATTTCTGAAGGATCATGTGACACCAAAAAGTGGAGTAATGATGCTGAAAATTCAGCTTTGATCACAGGAATAAATTACATTTTAAAATATATTCACATAGAAAACAGCTATTTTAAATTGTAATAATATTTCACAATATTATTGTTTTTACTGTATTTTTAATCTAATAAATGCAGCCTTGGTGAGCATTAGAGACAGTAGAAGGCTTTATATACAGTACAGAATATTTAATTAAACTGTAAAAATGATTGTAATTTTAACTGTAAAAGACTGAAAACGTGATGGCTAATTGGTTAACAGTAAGCGTACCATATATACAGAGAATAACCTTACATTTTGTGTAATTTTACAGTAAAATACTGTTAAATATACAATTTTTTGAAGTAAAAAGAACAAATCATCTTATAATTTACAGTGAAAAGCCATGTACTGAATTTCCTGTATGTGTCACTTCACATCTGATGATTTTTAATTTTATTAATTATGTTTCTTCTTAGTTTTTGGTTTCATATTTGCTGTTGCTGTAAAGCTTTTCTTTATAACTTGCAGTTTTAAACTGTAAAATGTACAGGTTCTGTAAATAAGTTTACATTTTTATTGTATTTTTACTGAATTATTCTGGCAACCGCATCTATATCAGTTTTTTCTGTAAACACAACAGTATTTTTTTTAAAGTAAACTTTTTTTGTAAAAATAGCTGCAAGTTATACATAAATATATAAATAAAAGTCTAAGTTGAAATACTAAAATTACTAAAACATCACTAAAGCTGAAATTAAAAATAAATTAAAGCTAATACAAAAAAAAAATAATTTAAACTTAATCTAAAATTAAATTTGAAACCTGAAAATATAAAAAATAAATATAGTTCAAAATTGTCAAAAGTACCGACTTCGATACAAAGTTGGTGCTGAAAGTGATGCTTTAAGTGTTGTTAAGTGGATTCGTCGACACCTCTGATTGGCCATTGTGTTCACGCGCTCAACAGATATGTCTGTAATTGGCTACAATGATCAACGCACGGGAGCGTTTGAATTTGAAAGCGTTTTAAAAGCGGGACCGGTCTGCAAATAGATGCCTCCTTTCAAACACTCCCGTGTGTATCTGTGTAAGCGCTCAGTGAACAGCGTCATTGATGTATATTTACAATGTTTTTGAAGCGTTGATCATTGGAGCCAATCACAGACATATCTGTTGAGTGCATGAACACAGTGGCCAATCAGAGGTGTTTACGAATCCGCTCAACAGCGCTCAAAGAGTCACATTTTTAAAATTTCAATATCGACTTGGCATTGAAGTTGGTACTTTTGACAACACTATTAAAAATACTAATATAAATAATACTAAAATAGCATTTCTTCCAACAACAACACTCAATGCATTACACAAAACTAGTTTGCAAGGCATAAAATTGCATGAGCATGACAAATAAGGTAAAATGCATTGACAACACAGCACCGGCCTGTCAACTGGACCGTAACGCTCTCACTGGCCTCGGGGCATCATTATTATTCAGTCCTGTTATCGATTACCAAGCATTTGCTTATCACTGTGTGTTTTCAAGAAAGGAACTATTAACAGCAGCTATCTGAAGAAACCCTGCGACTGATCTGAGACCTGTGCAGGTGTTGGGGGCAACATAAACTAGCCTGTGGTCAGATTAGAGGGGTAATTAGTATCCAGAAAGGTAACAGAATAAGGGCGTTCTCCCATCTGTCCAGATCCTTCTCTCCACACTCCTCTGGGAGATGGAGGGATGTTGGCAGAGGGACACAAAGCACGACTGTGTTCGGCTCACAAACTCAAGAGTGGCACTTTTGTGCGGTTTCTTAGAGCGAAGGAACATTATATGCCGTGGACGAGCCTTTTCCAGCATCCACAATGTGGACGGAGCATTAAAACAGGGTCGGAGAGCGGTTAGGGCATCAATGTAGGGTTTAGATCAGGTCGCTTTTCACTAGCTTGTAGAAAGAGGTCAGAACTAATGAGAGACCCCTGCTATCGCTTCAGTTCAAGTCTAAAGGTGTTCAATCGCTGCACTGATTTTAAATCAGGATGTTCAAATTTAAATAATTAAAGGGTACGTGCACCCAAAAATGAAAATTCATCATTGAAAACAAAACGTTTCAGGTGAACTATCCCTTAAAACAACACTTGAACGCAATTCAGTCAGTAAATAGGTCTGAATGTCAAAGGTTTTGTTCTGAAAGGCCGGTTCTGTTTATCGACTGGCCGCTGGTGTTCGGTTCACAGGGATATTGGGTACCCGTCTGACCTGGTGCCAACTCATCTGGGTTACATGATTCTATCATGTTCAATGAAGGCGGGTCATTGTCTGGCTGTGTTATCGACATAAACCATGTTTAGATGAACATACGGTATACGACCCACTCATAGGATCATTTCCTCATTAAAAATGTCCTGAGGGACTAATTTAACATCAATGAACGCATCGGGGGGGAGGCGAGTAATGGCATCTGCTCTAATTATTACAGCACATATAAAGATCAAGGCTATATTCAGATATAAACTACTAGCTTACTGCACTACTGCCTACTATTTTTAAAATGTAGTATGTGAAACAGCACACAGGCATTTCAAATAATAATATGCTACATTGTAGTCACATGATCTCATGACATGGCATTGTTTCAAAGCAGCTTAACAGAAAATCCTGATGTTGATGCTTATAATATCTCCATGCTTTATAGTTGCATTTAGCAGATTAGAGCTGGGCATTCTGTGATGATATAAACAATCAAACAGCTGTGATTGTATATACTGTATATATAAAATTAGAGATACTTACATATCCAACAGAATTGATAATTCTGTCAATTAATCCAATTAAATGCTGTAGGTCATCTGTAGAAAATGCACCCAATTATAAATACTGCCGAATTAATAAATGCAAAAACACAAGTACAAGTAAACTTTAGTAGTAAAAAGTAGTAACTTTAAGCTAAACTTAAAGGGGACCTATTATGCCCCTTTCACAAGATGTAATATAAGTCTCTGGTGTCTCCAGAATGTGTCTGTGAAGTTTCAGCTCAAAATACCCCACAGATCATTTATTATAGCTTGTCAAATTTGCCCTATTGGGTGTGAGAAAAAAAACTTTTTGTGTGTGTCCCTTTAAATGCAAATGAGCTGCTGCTCCCCGGCCCCTTTCCAGAAGAGGGCGGAGCTTTAACAGCTCAACAACAACAAAGCTGGAGAATCTCACGCAGCCAAAATGAGGATTGTCAGTAACGTGTTCAGCCTTACATTGTTCAAACCGGAGTCGACGCTGATGGAGAGACTCAGGAAGAAGTTACAACTTTTAGATGTTTTTGAATAGTTACTGGATAAATTTATGTTGATTCATCTCATTGACTAGCATGTGCCGTCATGTTAATCTTTTGTGCAAAACCCGTATGGACGCCCACTGTGCATGGCGAACCCGTTTGCCAAACAGAGTCATACACACCACACTAACGTTTATGATTGCTATCAAATGCTGTGAATGGTCTAATATTTTTTTCCAAAATATCACTCGGACAAGCTTGCCAGGTTCAACTTGCAGGCTATCCAAGCTAATGAGACTCTAAATAGTGTTCAGTGCTCGTCTGTGCAGCCAATGACAGAACAGTTATCATGCATTGATCGAACTTTTGCCATGGCGTTAGAACTGGTACACCGTTGTCACTTGCGATAACAAAATGGTGGCGACATGGGTGGAAATGTGCAGATTAAGAGGCGGTAATATTACAATAAGATCCACTTCCTACATCACAAGGAGAGCGAAATCTGAGTGGCTCGTTGCAGAGAAAGGCTTGCCAAAATTTACTGGGTCGTCCCTTTTCATGTTTTCCAGGTTGGTAGACGCACCCCGATTAGCCCTTAAACACAGAAAAAGTCATGATAATAACATTATCATGTTACAAATTTGCAAAAGCATTTCAGTCTCAACATTTTGCAGCAAAAGACCAAGTAGTCCCTGAAGCTAAGAATAAATTCTATCATTTCAGGGGTCAGTTTTTAAGCATTAGGAGTCAAGAGGTCATGGACACAAAGGCATTTAATGATAACCCTCCGCTGACAGCCAACAGTTCACAGCAGGCTATATTCTTCCACTTAACAGCCACTTTTACCTGCTTCTATTTCAGACACCTGCTCTGAGACACGAAAGAGTCACTCTTTCTCCAGTCCAAAATTTTATGCAGTTTAAACAAGCACAAGTGACAGAAACAAACTGACAAAGATACATGAACTGTGTTGAAAAATGCAGATAGTCAGCATGTGGCACTGACATGCTATAGTTTCATTTTAAACATGTTTAAACTGCATGCATTGATTGAGAGACTGCATGTAATATTTACTTATATTACTTTTATGTTAATGCATGTCACAACACATGACCATTTAAATTAAATTACAAAAAAACTTTAACTCACACATTTATATAAACTTTTAACCTAAATTTTGATGTTCAAAATGTCGATGTCATGCGCATGTTGTCACCAAATACAAGTGCGTTGCATACATTGATTTGCTTACATAGAAGTTTGCTGGTTCTGAACTAAAAATGCACAAAGAAAAAAATCTGATGAGGTCTCGTTTGAGCTACAAGACTCTTTTGTTGTTTAGATGAAAAGTCTGGGATAATTTATGCGAGTTTCACTGCAGACCTCCACATGACCCTAAAATGCCATAAAAACAAAAAAACACAACTAAACCAAACAGTACCCAACGCGCAGGTTAACCCAGTTTGAATTAACTTATGCAAACAGTTAAAAGAGAACGACAAAAGACGACATAGTCGCTGTCAGCCAATGAGCATCTGATATTTTCAAAAAGAGCAAATACTTTCCTTTTGTTCGGTTGTTTTTGAACAAAACTCAAAGAAACACTAAATGAATCCGCCACTAAACGCGAACAAACAGCTCTGGACGGTCAAAGTGAAGTGTATTGTGGTGTAGAGGAGGAAGAAACCTGCTGTAAATGATCCAGCCGCGGAGGAACAAGTGCAGCTCAAAGTCCTAAAAACCTCTCGAGACCAGAGTCCATAGAAACGGAGAACAACAATCCTCCAAACCCGAACACACAGAGAATGAATCCCGTACAGACACTCACCCGGGCGGCGAGAAGGTTCCGGTCCTCCGCGCGCGGGTTAAACGTTTAAAGATTAAAGAGTTTCTGAGAGCTGATGCCGTGACCTGACGCGATTCTGCCTCTCAGCAATGTTGTGTGTGTGTGTGTGTGTGTGTGTGTGTGAGAGAGAGAGAGAGAGAGAGAGAGAGCGAGCAGCAAGCGCTATCCTGAGACGCTTACAAACGTCTTACAAAAGTTTTTGTTTATATATTATATATATATATATATATATATATATATATATATATATATTATATTTTGATAAATATTTTATTTTAATACAGATTTGGTTCATAAATTGGAATTTCAATTTTTAGAAAAAATAAATTATTTTATGACAGTAAACTTTATACAGGATACAACAAAACATATGATATAACAAAAATAGTAATACATATTTAATAATAAAAATAAAAAAAATTATAGGCTACGTTAAATAACATACAATGTTAGAACTTAAAGGGTTAGTTCACCCAAAAATGAAAATAATGTCATTTATTACTCAGCCTCATGCCGTTCCACACCCGTAAGACCTTCGTTAATCTTCAGAACACAAATGAAGATATTTTTGTTGAAATCCGATGGCTCTGTGAGGCCTGCATAGCCAGCAATGACATTCCTCTCTCAAGATCCATTAATGTACTAAAAAATGTACTTTAAATCGGTTCATGTGAGTACAGTGGCTCAATATTAATATTATAAAGAGACAAGAATATTTTTGGTGCGCCAAAAAAAACAAAATAACGTCTTATTTAGTGATGGCCAATTTCAAAACACTGCTTCGGAGCGTTATGAATCAGCATATCAAATCATGATTCGGATCGCGTGTCAAACCACCAAACTGCTGAAATCATGTGACTTTGGCGCTCCGAACCGCTGATTCATAACGCTCCGAAGCTTCCTGAAGCAGTGTTTTGAAATCGGCCATCACTAATAAGTCGTTATTTTGTTTTTTGGCACTCCAAAATATTTCTTATATAGAAACCACTGTACTCACATGAACTGATTTAATATGTTTTAGTACCTTTGGGATCTCGAGAGAGGAAATGTCATTGCTGGCTATGCAGGCCTCAAGGAGCCATTGGATTTCAACAAAAATATCTTAATTTGCGTTCCAAAGATTAACGAAGGTCTTACGGGTGTGGAACGACATGAGGGTGAGTAATTAATGACATTATTTCATTTTTGTGGTGAACTAACCCTTTAAACAACGCTTGGGCAGCTTCTGAGAAGTTGTTGGAATGATTAAAACCGAACATCACACAACAGCAGTGAGTAGGTTGTTTCGCCGTGAATGATTCAGTGGCTGCATCCGAAAACTTAAAAAATGCACTACAAAGTAGGATGGCATCAAGCACGTCCGAATCCAAAGTTAGCTTCACGAGATACCTTCATATGATTGTTTTTGAAGGCAGCATAGATATATCCTTCGCTGTCTTTTGATATCCCACAATACTGTGCTTTTCATTGTGTAGGTTTTGTTGAGCTAAAAAAATAAAGATGGTGTTGAAGTTGCAGAGTTAGTGGTCATTTTATGTGTAAATGTATGTTTTGACCATTGTTTTCCACCTTTGATGTCCTTTAGTGAGAAATTACTACTGTAGTACGTAAACACGCTTGTTTTCACAAAACTTACGCTATTTTGCTGAAGATCATTAAACCTTATGCTGCCTCAGAAGTCTGTCACGAAATCAGTTTCGTGAGGTGCCTTGTGCGCAGTCATTGCCTACAAAGTCGTTGGACCTGTTAGGGCAGTGAGGCAACAAGTCCGCTGCCTAAGCTTTCAGATGCAGCCAGTGTTTTACCCAAATTGGTTGAGTGAATGAGGTCAATGACTCATATAAAGGCAGTCACTTGTTTCATGACTGAATGAATCAGTGTTTTTTAATAAAATGATTCAATGACTATGCTGTCCAAAAGTCACCCCCCCATACCCTCAATTCACTATTCCCTACAATTAGTCCTTTAATATAGTTCACTGAGGGAGTGAATGAAAACGAGTGAGTAAATTCGGGACACTGACACGGAAGGCACATGGCATAGTTTGTACTTACAGTTAATAATCATTTGAAACTCAGCATACCGGCAGCTCCAGTAGTAATGAAAAGATTTTATCTTCAACTCTGTCACGGAAACTAGTAAACCTTAATTAAACAATTAATAATCAATTAAAAGGTATTTTATACCTGATGATATTACACTGTAGCCACCATTGGACTAGCGATTTGGAAAATGGATAGATGATTCAGCTGCGGGCGCATCTTTGGTCTAGGACATTGGAATTCATTCGACCCACTACTCTCACAGTGCATTATGGGGTTCTTCAGATGTTAAGCGTACATCAATTATACATTCGTTATGCGGTGCATTGTGGGATTGAATGAGCGCACTCGTAACGTCCACTATGGTTCGGGACCCTTACAAATGGCTGTCCTGGCCTATTTAAGGGTATAGGGGCAATTCAGACACAGCCTCACTCATAAAGCAAATGAATCAGTACTGTTGCACGAATGGGTCACTAAATGATTCGATAATACAGTCCTTGTCGCCACCTACTGGTGTAATATGCAACCTGCAGAAAAAGTGGCTCTGAAGATTAATCATACATAGACAGTATTTCTGGAAGAACAAACAATATATTTGCAAATATTTATTAATATATATATTTTATTAATAAAGTATTCTAGTCAGTTCTGTATATAAAACTATCTATTTAAATAAGTTTTTTTTTAAACTCTTGACTGACTTGACTACTGACTGAGAAGTTACTGAAGCTGACAGGATTTACCTGGAAAAAGAGGAAAAACAGGATTACCTGAGCTGGAAAAGATGTCTCACTCAAAATGTTTATCAAACTGGGATGTTTTATGATACGTATCAAACTGAAATGAAATGATTCTTAAACTCAATGTGTGTAAACTGCTGCCTTTGAATCAGAAGCCCCTTGATTTAACAGTTATAAGATTTATATTTGAAAAGCCAAGTCCTGTTAAACATAGATATATGGCGTTATTGAGAATATAGAGTAGAATATATAGAGTTTGCACGTAGAGTCATTGTGTTTACATAACAAGCATAACCTCAGTATGTGAGTACGTGTGTTACACTGGAACCTAGATTTGCTTTATTCCTGGACAGGAGTTTTCCGTTTATGGGGCTCTGTGTCTCAAGTTTATGGGCCTTGACATTACAGTGGATGTTTATAAGAAACCGGAAAAAGAAACATTTCTCTCGGCACAAGCAAGCTGCAAGAAAGAAATGAAAGGCCCATTGTCAAGAGGTCAAAGGTTATGTGACATTTTCAGCCCAGGGAGTGAATCAAAACAGGAGAACAGAGCAAGTGTTGTCTTTTCCTCCACAGTATCAGGCAAAAGAGAAACATTCTGCATTCATATTCAATTATTATTCACATTTGAATATAAGCTTGTGGGCACTAGTTTCATGGTTTAATTTTGGCCAAGGGCTGAAAGTTGTGAGATCCTCTGGTCAGCGCGCTAGATATTTAACATTGATGAACCATGCAAAACATTCCATATGTTTTCAAGTCTTGTTTTGCAGAATGAAGTCTTTAAGCTGCTTTATCTGTTGTTTACCCCCCTTCTCACCGATCTGGAAGAATTTTAAAAAAGAGAGATCTGATGTAATGACGCGTTTCACAGATAACAGTGGCAAACAAGCAGCATTTACACACAAGAGCCGTGCTCATAAATCAGTGACTCTGACAGTGAATTGCTCTGTAATTGGGCGGCGTAACACAGATAACGTGTTGCGTATGACCCTGTACGTTCACGCTCTGAGTGCTGTGTGTAATGCTGGCTGTACAATGAAGAATGAGGTGTGAGTCACTGAGCGTAAACATGCATGTGCTGAATTCAGTGTGTCAAGAAAGGCCCTGGGAAGGTGTTTGAGGCATCTCTGAGTAAGAGGGACAATGTATGATCAGATTCAGATATGCCCTGTTTAGATACACAGGAGACAGGAATCCTAAATTTTGGCTTAGTGTCGAACTGACTTGCTGTAGTGTATTTGCGAGGGGGACAGGTAAAATGCCATTAGTGGAGTTGGGCTATGTGGTGTTAGGACAGGGATGGTTGCCCTAGGTGAGTTGCTATGGGGTTGTAGGAACAGGGAGGTGCACGTTGTTGCCAGCAGAGAGATGCTTATTCAGTGTAGGGCAGGGATGTTTGCTATGGTGGCTGATAGGGTTTGGTCTGGGATGGATGCGTCAGTGGAGATGCTTTTGCGCAGATGCAGGGAGAGAGGTGCGACTATGGGTCGTAGGGGTTCGGGATGTGTTGCCAGGGATGGTTGACAAGGAGTTTGCAAAGGGTTTTAGGTTTGATCTAGGTGGCCATGGCCTGGGCTAGAGGCTATGCAGTTGCTAGTGACAGGGAGTTGCTATGTTGGTGCTAAGGTGTTATGGGTTGGTAGTGACAGGGTGTTTGGCTATTGTGGTGCCAGGTACTGCTCTTAGGTTAGGGCCGGGCATTGCCTTTGTAGTTGCGTGGAGACGGGAGGGTTGCACAGGGAGTTTGGTATGTTGGTTGGTATGGGGCAGGAGGTTGCCAAAAGAGTTGCTATGCGAGGTAGGGCATGGGAGTTGATGAGTGGTTGCTAAGTGTTCGTGGGGTGGTTTGACAAGGTAGGTTGCTAAGGGGTTGCTGATACGTAGCTATCTCTATGGTATAATTTGCAGGAACTGCTATGTAGTTGCTAGGACAGGAAGGTGACAGGTGTGCGATGATGCTATGTTGTGTTGCTAGGGCAGGGATGGGTGCCATGGATGGTTGCATGGGGGAATTTGCTGTTATGGTGTTAGTGGGGCTCTAGCTGGGGGCAGGGGAGTAGAAGATGCTATGCAGTTGTTAGGCAGGGATATGGATGTGGGTGGCTAGGGTGTTCTGGGTGGGTTGCAGGGAGGTGCCAAAGATTTGCTAAATGGTTGTTAGGTTGATCTAGGCGGCTGTCAGGGAGATGCTATGCAGTGTTGAGAGGAGGGAGTGTTGCTATGTGTTGGTGTAGGGTGTTCTAGGTGGGTTGACAGTGAGTTGTTGTTGTTGTTTTCATGCGGTTTGCTAGGGCAGGGATGGTTGTCCATGCCAGTTGGCAGGGGGTGGCTTAGGGCTAGGGTGAGTGGTGTGCGAGGATTTTGCTGTATGGTTGTAGGGTGATCTAGATGGTTGCCAGGGATTTGCTGTTGTGTTGTTGGGTGAGCTAGATGGTGGTGCCAGGGAGAGCTATGCGCAGTTAGTTTGCTATGTGGTTGCTTGGATGTTCTAGATGGTTGCTCAGGGGTTGGGACGAGTGGTTCTTACGGGTCCTTAAAACGTTAGAGGTTTGTTAAGATCACTTGTTATCATATATCAGTTGTGCCAGGGCATTGCTATGTAGTTGCTAGGACAGGGAGGTTGCCAGGGAGTTGCTATGTGTTTGCAAGGGCAGGGAGGTTGCCAGGGAGTTGCTATGCAGCTGCTAGGGCAGGGAGTTGCTATGTGGTTGCTAAGGTGTTCTGGGTGGTTGACAGGGAGTTGCTATGTGGTTGCTATACTGCGCTAATGATTGCTAGGGCATTGCTTTGTAGCTGCTAGGACAGGAAGGTTGCCAGGGAGTTGCTATGTGGTTGCTAGGGCAGGGAGGTTGCCCTATTTGTCCCCCTGAAGGAGACAGACTATGCATCTTTAATTATTAACCAGCAAACTGTGGCATTCCTGCACTGCAAAAGCATATTACCAGTTTAACTGCAAGCTACAAACCGTCTTTAAACTGAACCACAAGTGAAGCAGCAGCAGGAGTTCCTTCTGTTAGTGGTCTCTGAACGCAGCAGCTGGCTGGTGGTTTAACCTCTGGGATCGGCTGGATGTTTAATGTTCTCTGAGACCGCTGATATGACGGATAATTGCGCAGATGTGCTGTTTTTCTTTCTCTTCTGTTCCCCCTCGAGAGTAATTACAGGTGGGAGAGGCGGATCTGAGAGTCATGGCTGTATGAATGAAGATCAGCACTAGTTTGATATACAGGAACTGCTATTGATGGTGGGTTTGTAGAATATGTATCTGTGCAGTTGAGAGTCACATAGTTGTAGTTGCTTTACTAAGAATGTGTGCATTTTTATCCTACATAGTTTTAGCTCACATGATATGTGCAATTTAATATGTACTCATACTCACATTTGAATTACATCATACGCAAATGATGTAATTCAAATGTGATGTTTTGAATATCTTCTCTCCCAGCAGTAAAAGCAATAATCCTTATCAGAATGCATACAGAGTGAGTAAATATGACTTTCTGGCACATACAAGCACACACAAGACTTCAGTATACAGCTCTGTCAAGTTTACACAGCATGCAATTATTTTGAAACATTACAGAGCAGATATTTGCAGTCCTGCTGTTTGGTCAGTTCACATATGATTTGAAACAGCTGTTTAGCAGTATGTGTACTTTTCCATTTTAGTTGTAGTTCAGATGATCTCACGTATCAGCAGTGTTTTACACTTGCAAGCATTATAAGCAACACAGCACTCACAATTTCAAGCTTTTCCACAGCTCAAGCCAAACAGAGTGAGAATTGTTTCAGTAGTATTAATATCTTTTTATAATTTATAATGATAGGCTACTGCACCTTGAGCATGATGTGAACTGTTTTTCAGCAGGGATAAATTCAAAGACAGTGAGGGTGAAAAGAGACGGGCTGGCGAGGATCTAGTTTCACTCGCGCATTCCAGCAGGATTAAACTGTCCTTGAGTCAGTCAGAGACAAACCGATTTAAAGCTGCATGTCATTCCAGAATCACACACCACGTATCAAAATACACAGTCCTGGTCCAATAAAAGTTCTGGACCTGAGGAGTCTAGTTCTTGTATCGGCATTGACGCAATATGGGATGTTTGGAGCTCGCGCGCCATCTTGTGTCGAAGCGTCTAATCCATTAGAAAATATTTTCAGTTCTTTACACATCTTTTACAAATGATAATTACAAATGTCGTTATATATTGCTAACATTATATATGATTTATTTTAATAATATTTTATAATAATAAAACAATTATGATTAATAATGACTGATTCAATTCGTATATATTGTAATTATATTATAATAATAACAACAATAATATATTTATATAATAATATGTTTACATTAACAGTACCACCACGAGATAATTTTAATGCACTCACGTTCGCCACTAGAGGTCACAAAAGACCCTCACAGACTGTGATGACACGTTTTTTATATTTAAATAAAAAAAAAAATATGTACATTTATAACACTATACTTAGTATTATATTACATTTGCATCAAATGACAAAAAAACTAGTTAACGATGCTGTATGAGTGATGGTAAAAATTACATATTTCTCTCTTCTGACTTCCGTTATCAATCGCTCTCTATTTTTTTCCTCTTTTTGAAATTTGTGAAAACATTATTGTGGAGTTTTTTTTTTGCTATTTGCGCAAATAGAAATAAAATATATATATTTAATAAAGTCTCTTAAGTAGGTTGCATCATTTCCGGTTCAGATCGTATGTGCTTCGTTAAAGGTGCAAGATGTAAGATTTTTGCAGTAAAATATCCCAAAACCATTAGGCCAGTGTTATATATTTTGTTCACTTGAGTACTTACAATATCCCAAATGTTTCCAACTATTTGTAAATCGTGAGAAAATTACAATTTTAACCAAGGCTCCGGGACGTGTGAGGAGTCGCCTGTCAATTGCGTCATACCCGCGTTACCCTCGGTTTCCGGTTTTATTTTGTAAACCATGGAAACACCAACGCTTTAATATATTACATGTTTTAATAGGCAAGGGAACAACTGTTTTGATATATTTATAGACAGAAAACTAATTATTGTATATAGCTCAACACTAGCTAACATAATCAGAAGCAGCATAATCAGATGCAGCTTTATTTTTAGTAACAGTAATACAAAATTTTCTCCATCATATGTACCTTTAAGTATAGAGCTGTTTTACTCAAGATGTCTTCAAGTGAGCGAGCAAAGATGAGCATAACCAATGTCCTTCACATCACATTGATATTTGTAAGTGTTTTTTCTTCTTCTCACTTACATTCGTATATTACAACTGAATATAACGTCAACAGTAAAAATAATCGCAGTAAGTTTGTACTTCCGTTAAAGTGTTAGTTCACCCAAAATGAAAATTCTGTCATTTATTACTCGCCCTCATGTCGTTCCAAACCTGTAAGACTTGTGTTCATCTTCCGAACACAAATTAAATATTTTTGATGAAATCTGAGAGCTTTCTGTCCTTCCATTGACAGCTACGCAACTGACACTTTCAAGGCCCAGAAAGTAATCCACATGACTGGAATTTGGTGCAAAGCACTTGCGTCACTTCATAAAGTTGAGGTTAAAACACTGGACCAAATTTTCCCTTAATTTTGGGTCTGTTTAAAGGAAAAAATAAGCAGACACTCTGTAGAGTCTTATAATGAAACTCTTTAATAGCAGTTCATCTGGATCCACTTCAGTTCCGTTCTCACTGTACATGGCACTTTTCTCTTTCTTTTCAAAATAAAATCAGATACATCAGAGAAATCTGGCCAGTGACGTCACAGACACTTGACAGCAGACGTGTCGTTGGCATGCCAGATCCACAACCAATCAAAACCCATTTCAGAACGACGTCACACACTCACAATAATGATACATTCATCTTTCAAAACCAATAAATAAACTCATGGCGAAAGCACGACAGACAAATCACTGCAACACAAAGTCTCAATATGCACATGCACGGGTGTATTTATTAACAAGATATCACGTTTCATTTGTTTGTGTGGTATGTGTCAGATAGGCCACTTGAATTTGTTCAGAAATTAAAATGAGAAACACAAGTTCAAATAGACAGTTCAGACCAGGAGATGCATAACTTTAAATTAAATCCATTCCTCTCATGAACTGAATTTGTTCAGAACCGTGAAAATAAACTACACGAAATTCTCGTTAGCTCAAATAACACCCCCCAAAAAATCACACAACCAGCCAAAATAAACACCTATAGACAGAAATGACTGTCAGTAAATACAAGATATCTACACAAACACATGAGGAGACGTCTGCATACACATCTGACAATGAAAAAATAATGTTTTAACTCAACAGGCAACACTTTACAACATTTAGACATGTACAGCACACGTTGTCGCCCGTGATAAGTTCAAAACAAGTGTTTATCTTTACTTTTCCAACATACACACGACAAAATATCATTAAATTAGGCCAGAAACATACTTCGACACAAGTACGTGAATGCTGAAATGTCTCCGCGTGGACGCAGTGCACTTGTGTAGAGTATGTTTCTGCTGTTTAGTGTACTTCAGTGCATGTAGACAGCAGCAGCAGGGCCTGTGCGTCATCGAGATCAGACCAGGCTGAATGGCTTTTATTATTTTCTATGATGTGGCCGTATCACGTCCTGTCATATTGCACAAATTGCATGTACGAAGTTTCCAGTGGAATGTGATGGCGAAACACGACATATTTTTTCCGCCTTTTGAGCAGTAGAGCGTTCGAACACACGCTCAATTCTGCTGTACGATGGATCGCTACAACCTACGAGAAGCCGACCGGAGGGATTTTAAAGAGGAAGGAGGCACGGAGAGGAAGCAAAAGGCCATTCAGTTTTCAGAGGAAGAGTTCGCAAATGGAAGCGTAGCAGCTAGACTAGGGTTATCAAGACGCCTTTAACCCTTAAACCAAGAGAGAGACACACACAAATGAAGTCCGTATTAGCTAGGCTACATTGACGACAAAGTTCACGAAGGCAAGAATGAAGTCGACGCATGTCGGTCAGAGCGCATCTGACGTGTTCTTCCGCTAGCTAAATCATTATAAAAAGCAGAAAATGTAAACTGGATAATCGTTATCGTCTTCAGAAATGTTTCGGTGGAAGTCACCAGCAGTAGCGGCCTTTGCTATGTTTCAGCCGTTTCACTTGCAACAGGAGGGGCTTCCGTCGGTGTTGCCAAGTCTGGGGTTTTCCAGCGGAAGTGGGATACTTTAACATTGTTGCCGCGGGTTGTTTTTCATGTCCGCGAGTTGAAGCCAAACTAAATAACATGATATTTAGCCCCCTGGAATGCAAATTTTACCAGGTGAACCCCGCCAAAAACACGGATTTTACCCCCTGGGGGTGCAATTTTTACTGGACGACCCCCCCGAAACACAATTGGGCTAGTTTTGAGTAGCAATTGGGTGGGTATTTTTGTGAAAACCTGGCAACCCTCTTCAAAAAAGAGTCCCGTCCCTGCCATCGTGCAGCGCATACACACCAGGGGTGGAAATTAATGGGGGCTTGGGGTAAAAATGCCACCAAAATGAATAAAATTGCTTCCAAAAACCATAAGATGGTGCAAAAAAAGTCTTCATACAATTCCTTGTTTTTAATATTTATCAGCAATATCACACGAGCAAAGTGCAGTTTTCCTGAATATCAGCACATTTGCAAATGTGATATTGATTTTATACAACAATTCAATAAACAATAAGTTAATTGGCTATTAGGTGATTTACATTTTAGACACAATATTGTCTGATTTTCCTCTATTTTGCCTATGAAAATATTTCCAAACAGTAGAGCCATTACGCATCTCAGAGCAACGCAGTTTCAGTTTCGTTACGAATCCGTGTTTTTGAACGAATCGCTCTAATGAATGACTCAACAGTTGTGTCCCAAATTACGCACTATACACTGTGCACTTATGCATTATGTAAAAGTCCGGGATACACTGCACGATTTTTGCAATCTTTAAGATCATTACAAATCACACTGTGCGACATGGATCCATTGAACTCGGGCACGACATGCATGTAAACTGTACGATGATGACACCTGTTGACTCGTAGGCTACGATGCAAGTTTCTATAGAAGAATAAAACATCATCAGCATGTGCTAGTGGTAAATAAAACACCATGTTGAATCACATTTTGGCAGTTGTAGATTTTATGTGCTGAAAATATGAAGGAAGCAGCGAAAAAAGAAGGGAAAAGAGCTTGAGGTAAGCAGTTTTAAGTTTTAGCGCCATGTCGCTTTGATTTCATGTCGCATTTTTATTGGCTGGTCACTATACGTGGGTTGTAGCAGCAAACACACTGTGCGATGATCATGCTGAATTTCTGACACTGTCAGAAAACTATCGTAGGCTATCTTTT